>OY293416.1:66352090-66952090 GCA_958502065.1 Chrysolina americana | reverse complement strand
TCACACATGCGTCATCTGCCGCTGTAGCAAGATAATAACCGTTTTCCGAAAACGATATGGTTGTAATTGCCCCTGAATGACCTGAAATGAAGGACAAAGACTCAATAAAATGTACAGACGATATATTTCTATAGTTTAAGAACTGTCGATCACGTAGATATACAAAGTGCGACTGCCAAAATTATGACAGATGATAAACTGTTTTCGAAATTATGTGTCTCTCAAACAAATCATTTTAGGAGGTTTAAAAATAATGGGAAACGTTACTGCTCGCCAATTTGGAATCAGGGCGAAGACATAGGCGAGACAGCTATGCCGCCAATATGGGTTGCAGCAGTTCCAAGTCATGTTTTAAGACACAAGTAATACGTTTTATGGCGTCGCCGCCATGATATAATTCAAATGGGTACCCCTTACGTCGCGAATTCCTTCATAAAAAGAACGTATAGCAAAGTCTGAAACCGACAATCAGCTTTCATAATTTCAAAATAGATGGCGTCACGATAGACCGATCAGTTAGCAATTTGAATATATTCTTTTATTTTATTAATCGATAATATAATAAATGTGTTAAAAATTCCACTACTCAGAACTGTATTATCACATTGATAGCAAATAAAGTTCACACTTTTGAATCGACAATATTATGTCTTCCATTCGACATCTAAACTTACGCCATCTGTACATCAGTGTCTAAAGTATCAACATATTGTGACAAACCAGCACAATGCTAGCGGGCATGGGCGTTTTCGCGGCAAAATGACTTTCTTCCGGAAATGAAAGACATGAATTCAGGCATTTTATAAGTAATGTACAAATTTCATTAGAATAGGCCTATTTCCTTTGGAAACGTTTTCTCCTGCTCGGTAAAACTTAAGACAATTCAAACTTTCAAATTAATCTGTATATTTGTCATATATTTCCAGGATCTGCATCAAATTCTGTGTATAGTGGGAATTTTAAGTGGATCGGAAGATTTTGTATTTTTGATATTTTTGAACATTTTTTGGTATTTTTCTTTTTTTCACAGACTGATCGATTCACAGAATTGACTAATACTACCAATTTGAATCGATTGGCGTTTGAAGAATTGCTTCATTTATCTCTATCACCGTAAATTTCATCTGAATCGATTGGCGTTTAAAGAGGGTAAAAGACTAAATTTTTATTATTATTAAAAGTGTGATATTTTTTCGGCATCAAAGTGACAATATAATGCTGGCTAACAGAATTTTCAACACTTATATATTATATTGTGGAATAAATAAAAAGAAAGGATATTAAAAAATTGGCAAAAGATCGGTCTATTGTGATGCCATCTATTTTGACATAGTGGAAGCTGATTTGTAGGGTTGATAATTTGCTATAAATTCATGTTATAAAAGTGTTTGCAACGGAAGCGCCTCGGCTGATCCCCATTTGGATTATATGACAGCGGCGGCGCCACCTTGAAATTTGCGCTAGTAGTAGTGGGAGAGGGAGGGAGAGCGCGTGAGAGCGAGAGAAAGAGAGAGAGAGAGAGAACGCAACATCCAGAGCACAGTTTATAGCTAAAAGAATCAGTTCGCTCACTTGGCGTCGGCACTTTGATCTTTTTGTGCACGTTTGTGCACTGCGCAACCTGCAACCTTATCCCTAGCGCATACAGGCGCTTACAATTCATACAGTGCTCAACATAAAAACGGATACACTGCTGGAACTAAAAATAGGTACCTAAACTGTGGATATTTTGACCGTGTTGAGGTCTGTTTCTTTATTGCAGATTATTGTTTTTTAACATCATTCAGTTGATAAAATGTATGCATTATGGGCTGCCTATTAAAAAATTGCTGAAAATTTAGAAGTTTTGAGGAAGATACCAAATTTTGTGACAAAAACTTTAAAGGGCAACAAAGTTTTGTGGTTATTGTACTGACCTCTTTCAAAATTGGGTAGGAGTTTGTGATGGAAATATTACTTATTTTTTCGTTAATTTGAATATGTCGGAAAAGTTTTGCGATCAGTGTGTTGACGATGAGAAATTTCTTATGACACGATTTATTCCAATGTTAGTGATTACCACACTCTAGTAATTGTAATTTTATAGGAGAAAGTATTTCATTTTTCCATTCACAATTATTTCAACTTCTTCGAAACACTGAAGAAGATATCTACATTTTTTCAATGTCATCAGGATCTTGATCTTGAATAAAAACTATAGAGTCCTATTGAATGTGGTAAACCAAATGGTACTTTTACGTATCCAGAAAGATAAACAAGCAGTTCGTAAATATTGGGGTAAATGCAATATTCGTAAACATTAAAAATAACTGAATATGTAGATAAATGAGTTTTCATATACATAAACTAATTATGTTTCAAAATAGTCAGTTTATGATTGTTTTTTTCATTACCTGTGGACTGTGAATCATTCATTATTGGCATTTGGATAAGCCCTGTGATAACTGTAAATTGTTTGAGTCAGCTTGTTCATGCCATATTGCGATTCAAATATGTTTTTCACTTGTTTTTTTTTTTAAACGAAACAAAATCATTCTTTATGTTATATTGAGGTTGATGTAGTCGTTTACTTCTACTTTGAGAGAATTGAATTGACGTGGTTGTTGAATTAAAATCAATGCAGTGTTCCTTCGGTATTATACAAATAGCTAATCGCAATTTTTTTTTAATGTCCTTTAAAATTGTATGGGTGCAGAATCTCCGCAATTTCCATTTTACTGCCTGATTTTACCGAAAAAAAATTCTAAACAGGCCTGATTCATTCTTCTTGAATGAATTTTGTTTTCCTTTATAACATCCCACATTTGCAAAAAGGCCGAGATTGACAATTCCCATCCAAAAATAAATTTCATCCCTTGGGTTATATTTTTGTTTTGACTACAAAGTAATTCATAGAACGCCAACATATCTTTAAGAAATTGAATTTGTGTATCTGTCCCCATGAAAGTCCTATTGAATGATTATGCCTTGAGGACTTTTGATTAATTGAATAGATCAAAGAAATCATCAATTTTTTCTATGAATTCAACTGTCTTGAAGTCTGCTAATGAGAGTTTTTTGAAAGATATATAAGCATTTGTTTCTGCATAAACAGTGGCACTGAACACTTGAGCTGCATATGTTGCTCTCATTTTCTGAAAATTGCCTGGAAAAATAATGGTATTTCATGAATAAAGAAGTACTCAAACATGTTTGCAGTTTCCTATAGGAGCCCAGAAATCGTTTCAATGAAAAATAAATCACGCGAAATTTATATACTTCTGGAAACTGAATACTTTTAGTGCACTTGACAACTATGTAAGTTTGTGTGCAAATCTATTGCGCAACCCGAATTTGTTTCCCCTGCGCTTATTCTATCTTGTACACAAGATGGCGGCGAGTGAGCGAACTGATTCTTTTAGCTATAAACTGTGTCCAGAGCCTATTTAGAGAATTTCGCTCGGCGATATTGGCCATTCCGGTATTTCCTCAGGCGTTTCATTTTTTCTTCTTGTTTTGTTTTTGATGAGATTTTTATTGTACTGTGTAAACTTTGGATTGATTGGTTGTGGCGATTGGAGTTACGGGCCCTCTAACGGTGAAAGTTTGAACTGTGTAATGCAACGATGCATACATCAGAGTCGCAGGAGGACGTTTTCAATTGGATTGAAAAAAGTTGCACTTTCAATTACAAATTAGGAAAAAAGAAACCCGAATTCTCAAATTCTTACTGATTATGTCGGGTGATATTGTTCACGACCAAATAAAAATGTTTCAGAAGTGGGACACATGCTTGTTATCTATTTATATTGGGTATATTACCTAATATTTTTTCATTTCAGGTGATTCTAGCCCCACTTGGTACGGTCGAGATAGTATCAAGCAATTAATTTTGGTAGATGTTAATTTTCTTATGTCAATTGTCATTCTCATCGAGGAGATATTACCAATTGGATAATTCTTGGTCCACAAATGACACGCGATAAATACCGAACTTTTATTAGTATCCCGGAAGAAGATGCAGGCCCGGATACATGAATTCGTTCCGAAAATTTTTATCGAATTTTGTATGGCGGGGAGCAATTTTCGTGTGATTTTGCCCACCTTATAGAAAATTAGTAAAAATAAAGTGATTTGGTCGCGAGTCAGGGAATTGCCTCCTCCCCCCTGGTTCAGCACCTGATATCATGACGAAGTGTCTCAATTCTTCATGGACTTCAGTAATTTTTTTTGTAGAATTGTGAAGTTTGTAAAATCAATTGATACATCAAAAATGAACATAATGACATAGAAGGAATCATTTCTAATAATATACACTGGGCGCTAGTGGTGGAACAATCGACATTTCCGAAAAATGATAGGCAAAATGGATCGATAATATCTTCGAATTCGTAATCAGAACAACCATTTTACTACTGCTTTATTGGTTCTGAAAAATCCGAATTTGACTCACTTTTCTCATTGAAACACCCCAGTAACTTGAACTTTTTTGAAATTTTCACAAGCAATATTTTTTTCAGAAACAAAGTGAGTCAGTGTAAAATAGTTCTGAATACCCTCAATGAAAATTGTATTATAGCCATATTGATAGTGACTATGAAGAATTGACCAACTTAGTTGTGATTGTGGTATAAAAATAATGTTTAGTCAATGAGAATGTTCTTAGGCAATTAAGAACAACTGAATGGATGATTAATAATTTACACTCTTCTGAGTATTAAATATAAATCACCAGTTTGCAGCATCAATCACCCACAGAGCCATCTTGAAGTGCTGATTTCCCATAAATATCGATAAAATTACCTGTGAAATTAGCCACGTTGCTCTGCTCTTTCAAATCCCAGATTTTGACCTGTGAATCTCCAGTGCCTGTACCGAAAATCAGACCGTCAGGATGTAGTTGGGCAGTTGTGAGTGGAACATTACTATTATCTGTCACTTTTGTTAATAAACGACCTGTTCTGATATCAGAGAACGCCCAGTGTTGATCTTCGGAAGTAGACAGGACATAATCACCAGTTGGATGTAAAGAAAGACCTGTGACAGGTCCGTCATGTGCCCTAAGAAGCAAAGTAGTCTGTGATGTGGGAACATTCCAAACTCTGATTGTGGAGTCAGGAGAAGCTGAAAATAAGAAGCATATAGTCATAGACAGAGTTCAATGAAAACAAAATGAGATACCTCAGAGAAACTTACAAATAAAACAATTGAATTTATACATTGATTATTATACCTTGAGAATTTGCTGTGACCTGTCTATTCGTTAAATCTTTGTAGACAAGCGATATTCTTCTGACAATGAGGTAAATGCATCATTATGATCATTACATAATTTTGTGAAAAGATATGAAAATATTTCAACTCATGTATTATGTCAATTTATATATTCTACTATATCACAAACCAATCTTTCCAACATATTATCCTTGATTTACCATGGCATTAGGCAAATTTTATGAATGGAACAATCTATTGATTGAATATTTTTATTAAGACTAATTATAGAACTATAGAATGACAAATAAATGTAAGTTTTTTGTGAAACGTAAGTATTTTTATGAATCTGATACATCACTCCTCAATATGAAATTAAATCTGAGTTTTATTCAAATAATAAAGATGGTAGCATAAAAATGAAGTTATACACTTCAATTCTTGCCCAGTTTACTTTTGGTGATTCATCATGATTTCAAATGTAACTCAAATATTGAATATGATTCAAGTCTTTTAATGTTCATAACATTGATAACCCTTAGAGCACCATCGCACACAATTGTGACGCCTTATTCAAAGTATCATTAAGGTTCAGGTTACATTTTGTATCGGCCTGATACTGCTTCACACGATTGTGAATTATATAAACAAAACGTCTGTATCAAATTGGCGCGGAATATTCGTCTCAGTGGAGTTTTATATGGCAATAGGTGGAGGTGTGTCATGACATCAATGGATTCCAGAAGTAAATTCACGTTTTTTGATTCTGAAAACCAAAAAATCTCTCATTTGATGCATGCAATTCATTGATGAGTGATCATAATAGAGTTTTTCATTAGAAATAGTAATAAATTTCAGTATCGCAGACTCAGAGAATACAATTAAATTCATCTTTCACAATTGTTAGTGTCGGTTCTCAACACCGACAGAATGTGGAAAAAGTTTCTGAGAGCTCCTCTTATTTTTATGGACAAATTATATCTGGATCATCTGCAAAAAAATCCAGATGCAAGATTCGATTCATTAGATAAAATTGGATCAGACTTAGAAATTGAGGGAGAAGAGAACATATATGAAACTTATGGTCCAGCACAACTTGGAACTCAGAATGAAAATACCAAATGATAGTTCAGAAGGATCGGAGGATGAGGAAGGCAATGTTCCTTTGTCAACCTTTGAGAAACAACACTGGAGAATAGGCAGTTTTGTCAGCAAGGGAGACCCAGAAAAATATAGTTGAATTTATTGAGTTTCTTGTATCTGAATTTGTTATTTCATTTACTTTCATATTTTTGTGAAGAATATATTTTAATTTTACGATTGTACCTTATCGTCACAGCATACCGTTACTCATAAGTGTGAATTTTCACGATTATGGCTAGACATTGTTGAATACTGTAGAACTCAATTGTGAATCTTCACAATTGTGACTCTGCATTGTTGGATACCACGGCACACAATTGTGAAGGTCACCAATGACCCCAAAGGACATATCGATGTGACAGAAAACACCAAAATGTAAAGTAACAAAATATTGTCCATATGCTGCATCCATGTTTAATACCCAATTTTTGAATTTTATCTCTTGGTTCTGAAAGGGATAATGAAAAATTTCACCTGTGATAACAAGATCTTCATCAGGATGGTAAATAACTTTTGTGACTTTTTTTGTATGACCCTTCAAAATAGCCACCACTTGTTCTGTGTCCTTGTTGAATACCGTAGCATTCTTATCGTTGCCTCCAGTGAGTACTTTACTTGTGTCAGAATTGTGAACATCCAATGCTAAAATACCAGGAATACTGGCAGAATGCAAACCCTTGAAAACAAAATTTTTGTTATTTTCAAATTTCAAGTCATAGAAATGTACTCACTATCAGAGATGCTAATGTTTTGAATGACTTCAATTGGTCTTGAGTGGTCAATTCTTCAGGAACAGTTCGACCACGCTTCTTCCTTTCCTGTGTCAACACTGTGGCCTTCTCCTGCAGTTTCTCTATTACTTCAATGCTCATACCAGCCTGTTCAGTTGGTTGATTAGCCACTCCTCCAGCTTCTGCAGCAACAGCCTGCAAAAAACCGCACACGTCAAAAATATCCCAGAACTATATACCCAATCGATTCTTACTGGCTGTGGAACTGTTGTAATGCCAGCTTGAGGTTTAAGAGTAGCCAAAGCTTCTCTGGCTGCTGTGACTTCTTTGTTGAGTCGAGCGATAACCCGGCAAGCTGCATCATGTTGGTACAATGCATGACTGAGTTCTTGTCGAGCAGTTTGGAGTTGTTGTCTTTGGGTGAAACTGTACAACATAACAGCATCCCATTCATCCTGTAATAATTTTAACGTCGCTGGAATACTAGTGGCACTTGGGGGCTTCGGTTTTATTATTGGAGGAGCTACAAATTAACAGTTATAAGCGACTGAATCATTATTGAAGATCTTGACTCACTTTTGATTTCAATCAGATCGTCGATTCCAAGTTCTTTTCCGCTAATAGGATCTACTCCATTTTCTTGTATGTACTTCTCGATAATCCTCTTCTCGAATATGGCACCCGATGAAGGGGAGACCACGGGATGCTCCGGCACCTCGTTTGAAACTAAAACAAAATATTTCAAGGTTATGTCTGACCGGTATCATCAAATATAACATATAATACATGGGTTCCTAGCATAATATCTAATATCAGGATACATTTTTTATTTTGCAGTTTAAAAAAACTACATATAATATGGAAATAACAAGAAATAACTATATATTTACTCACTGGCACAATATAACGCCATTCTACTCGCTACACACAACTGACAACTGACAGTACTGACACTGACAAGGTGACAAGGTGACAAGTAACAACTAACACCGGCTGAACGGCAAGAATTCCTATCCACTACACATCCCAATAGGCAATCCGCATCGACCAATCAAAACTCTGTTTTAGTTGCGCCTGTGTGGTGTGCAATGTAACTTTAGGTTAGGTTGAGGATCAACTTGGATATCAAGGTCCAGTTTTGTTAGATTAGATCATGTTGCCTTCTTTCATGGCTTAAAAATGAAAAAAAAGGGAACATGATCTAACCTAACCAAACTAACCTTGCTATCCAAGTTGAATACTTGGGACTACTATACCGCCTTAGAATCGATTCAAATGTATCGCCTTGGCCAGGATAGTTCTGATTGGTTCATGCGGATTGCCTGTTAGGAAGTGTTGTGGAAAGGAATTCTTGCGGCTGAACGTCTACCACAGACCAAGTAGGTGGTCTGTGACGTATACTCAATAAACAAACCACTGTTCGGAAAAACTAGCTTCTACCTAGAAAATATCACTGATATTCCCTGACATATTGCCCTGCGCGCGCGCAACAGTTGATGATCATCCCAAATTTTTATTGAATTTAAAATAAATGTGTTTGTATGGCACAGGCTTTACTATTGCAAAATATCGTATAAGTAATTAGACGAAAGGAGGGCAAATTCTCCTGGAAAACTTACGTCTGCGGGCAGAAAATTAGCAATTATTGTTAGTTGAATATTGACGGTATATAAATTATTCGCTAATCTGACTATCCTAAAGTAACGTGCTAATTGTCTGCCTGCAGACGCAAGTTTTTCAGGAGAATGTGCCGCTCTCTTACAGTATACAATCGTAAAAAGTAAAGCCTGTATGCAAACATATTCATTTTCTGTTGCGCGCGCAGGGCTATACATCAGGAAATATCAGTAATACTTTCTAGATAGACGCTAGTTTCGGAAAATGGCAGTTTGACTGTTGACATCTGGAACCCGATTCTACAATTTCAACCACCCTTTATCGCATGTGGCAAAATATATGTCCATCGCCTTTCTTGAATGTGCATTGAAAAAAGTACGGAGTTCAAATAAAGTCTAATAAGTAAAAATATGATGCGAATTATTCAACAAAAGCTGCACTCAACTGAATATTCCTTTGTTCAATCGATCCTTGTTGGAGGTATAGCCCTATCCTCACTTGTAAAACGAATACCTGCAGTCCACACACATTAGTAACATGAACTAACCAAAAAAATCTGATATGCCGATTTAGGTACATGCGTGCCCATGAAAGGGTTTTTAGGACACATGCCTGAAAACTGGATATGTGCCTTCCACTTACGTTTCGAAGACAAGGTCATATTTTATTTGGTTCTGTAATAATTTTATCAATACTGAAATAATGCCATTTGAGTTTGTCAAATAATCCCGAAGTAATTTTCACTATATCTTTCATTATTTAAACTATAAAATGTCAAAATCAAAGTTGTTTGAATAAATCGAAAAATTAAACCAGTGGTTGACAACACTGCAATTTGACAAGGCATCTCATTTAATTTTATGTTCTACGTTGGTTATTCTGAGAATCGAACTGGTGGTAAAATTTGATTTTTGAATCAAGTGAGCTGTATATCATATCGGATGTTTTCATTTTGTTTCACGCTAAAACCAGTTTTATTTCTGAAAATATTGTGCAAAGATGGAGAACGATTTGATAAGATCTTTGAATAAAATCAAATCAACTATTAACGAAAATGACCAAATGGTATGGGCATGCCAAGCATCTACCCAATGTAAGTGTAACCCATATAATTTCAGTTATAGTTTAAATATATCTCACCAGTGACTTCTCGTATTTCCATTCATTTGAAATTCCACTGGATACCTATTTGAATGTTTTTTATTTCAAGTACCCTCTTACATCTAGGTACATTTTATTGGCCGACAGCTACCTTTACGTTTTTTCTAGGCTACAATGATGCAATAAAAAAACTGAAATATGAAAGTGAGAGATTGGAAAAGGAAATTGCGAGATTCGATGGTGAAATCAAAGAATATAAACCACAAGTTAATATTCTGGAAAAGTGTGTGAAAGTGTATGTATCTGATTTTATATTTCTGGAATGAGCCGAACAAAAATTAAATAAGTTTCTGATCTATTTCAGCTTAATATAATTATGTCTTTTTTCATTTCAGACAAGGGGAGACTCTCAGGATAAGTCAAGAATCTCTACTGACTCATCTTTCATACAAAAAATGTGTTGAGGAGAACTTGAACAAGCACAAAAAAGAAGCAGACACTCTTATAAAAGATTACTCTAAACACTATGAACAGTGCAAAGAGAAACTAGAACGTACCAATCCCATCTACAAAACTCTACAGGAAAAGAGAACAGAACTCAAGAAATGCAAGATTGAGTGTCTGATTTTGCAACAGCGAATCACCCAACGCAACCGAATTAAAAAACGAAAATCAGATATCAGGAAACAACTTTTTTATTCTGATTTTGTGTCATTGGCCTTGGCTTGGTTGGGACGGAAAAAATATTTAGCCGTCGTGAAAGAGTATGAGGAGATAAAACAGAAAGAGAAACAATGCATGATTAAATTGTTGGAAGAGAAAGAAAATTTCAAGATGAAACAGAAAATGGGTTACTCAAGAAAAGAGGCTAAGGTACCCCAAATTGACGTAAGTTTATAAAAAATTCAAATTTTTATTATGCCAAAACTAATAATCCGACAGCGTGTGTTTTGTGCACACATTAAGTACCTACACATGATATATACTTTCTTAAAAAGAGCCAGCCCTAGAGCAACTTAGAAAATGACGGAATTATGAATAAAAAATATCTTGAAATTTTCCGGTTTTTCCAGTTTTTCTCCGTTACTAATTATCCGATCGGACCATGAAAAATCTAATTTGTTTCATGTTTCAATTCTTTAAAATTTTTCTCATTGGATCAACCAGATTGCTGTAGGTATTACTTTACATTTCATAAGCAAAGCACTAAAAAAACCTCTTTTGTATCAAAATATTTATAACAAATCGATAAATGACGGTTGCGAGTCCAAAAAGTAACAGAGAATATAACTGCGGTATGTTTTTCATGTGATGGATAACAGTCGGTTTCCTACTAGTATTGTGTTAAAAAATCACATCAAATCCCAAGAGAATTAAAAAAAATTTATATAAAATAAAAAATCGGCACTTTTCAAAATGTTTGTTTTTTGTGCTTCCAATGCGAATATTATGTAGATAAATCTGAATAGAAATAATGTATTTGACAGCTTCAAAAGTCATTGTCGGGCCCTCAGAGATCCAGTAGAATCTTAAATATTTTGAAGAGATCTCAAAAATAGAATTTGAGTTGGCTCGCATTGCAATGAGTCAGAATACGTTAGTTTCAGACCAAATTACGACTTCTCATCATCAAAAGTCATTGTCGGGCCCTCAGAGATCCAGTCGAATTTTAAATATTTTGAAGTGATCCCAAAAATAGGATTTGAATTGGCTCGCATTGTTATATGTCAGAATACGATATTTTATGACCAAGTTCCAACCTCTCATCATCAAAAGTAATTGTCGGGTCCTCAGAGAGTTTTGGTTGAAATTTAAATATTTTGTAGTGATCTCAAAAATAGAATTTGAGTTCGCCTGCGTTGTAGTGGGTCACAGTACGTTGTTAACTTTCCAAATTACAACCTCTCATCATCAAAAGTCATTGTCGCGGGATCCATTCAAATTTTAAATATTTTGGAGTGATCTCAAAAATAGGATTTGAGTTGGCGCGTATTGCAGTTGTAGTAGGTCAGAATACGTTAGTTTCTGACCAATTTACAACTTCTCATCATCAAAAGTCGTTGTCGTATCCTCAGCGAGATCCTGTCGAATTTTAAATATTTTAATGTGATCTCAAAAATAGTATTTGAGTTGGCTCGCAATGTATTATTTATTTCTTATTCCTCGAAATAAAAAATTGTAAAAATATTTTTCCCGCCAAAATTTTTCTTTAATTTTTTCCAGCAATTTTTATTCAATAAAAAAAAAAATATGAAAATCTTTTTCTCGACATTTGTTTCTTTATTTTTTCGATCGTCTGAAAAAAAATTGTGAAAATATTTTTACATCCAATTTTTTTTCCATTATTTTGGACCTTTTTGTGACTCGAAAAATTTTGGAATCGTACAAAATTTTGAAAATTGACCTATACTTTATATTTTTTATTCCTCGAAATAAAAATTGTGAAAATATTTTAACCGCCAAAATTGTTTCTTTCCCGATGATTCTTTTTATTTTTTTTACATTAAAAAAGAAATTGTAAAAATTTTTATCCCTTCAATTTTTTTTGCAATTGTTTAAAAATATTGGAAAAATATTTTTCACGCCAAAATAGTTTTTTAATTTTTTACGCCAATTTTTTTTTAAATCATGTATTGCTTAAGAAAATTAAAATATTTTTCCCGCCAAAATTATTTTTTTTCCTATAATTATTTTTTAATTTTTTTAACTTTGAAAAAGAAATACAATTTTTTTTTTATTTTTCTGGCAAATTATTTTTTTGGGCCTTTTAGTAAATCGAAAAATTTTGGGATGGAACGAGATTTTGAAAATTGACCTTGACTATGACCTTGACTTGACCTCGCCAAATTTTTTATTTATCGATGGAACGAGATTTTTAAAAATTGACCTTTAATTTGAAATTGTGAAAATATTTTTTCTGCCAAAATTTTTTCTTCGTTTTTTCAATCCTTTGAAAAAAAAATTAAATATTTTTCCCTCCAAATTTTCTTTCATTACTTTTTCAATCGTTTGAAAAAAATTGTAAAAATATTTTTACCGCCGATGTTTTTTAATTTTTTCAATTAATTGAAAAAAAATTGTGAAAGTCATTTTCCCGCCAAATATTTTGTTTTTCAATCGCCGACGACAATCGCCAGTCAAATTTTTTTCCTTCATTATTTCAATCGTTGGAAAAATAAGTAAAAATTATTTTTCCGTCAAATTTTTTCGTTCGTTTGAAAACATTCTCGTTCCACCACAAATTTTTTGTGTCACAGAAAATTTTGGCGGAAAAAAAATTTTCACAATTTTTCATTTAAAAGAATATAGAAGAAATAAAAAATTCTGGTGAAAAAATAGGTCAATCTCGTTCGATCCCAAATTTTTTTGTGACACTAAAATCGTCATCAACCAGGAAATATTCGTAATTTTTGGGGTGATCAGTACCAACTTCATTCAATCAAGCAAACAAATGACCGTCCGCCTCGAATTGAAAATGAATTCATCTTCTATATTTAAAAAAAAATCGTTCTATAATAAATTAGTCTTAGAAGAAATAACATTTCCGTATTTAATTTTCATTGATTGCCTATCTAAAACTAATTACAATATTGTTTTGAAGTTTCTGTCTGACGTTTACGAAAAGAAGGCATTATATCGTGGAAACAATGTTTACTTGGTAAAGTGCAGGACTCTAGGAATAACGTGTTTTTTCCTCAAAGTAGTGTCCTTCAGGATTACGAAACAAAAATCATTGCATATAATAAATCATAAATAATCTAGCATTTTTAGTTTCGCGGTTCTGCCAATCATCAGTGTAGAACCTGTCAGGACAGAGTCTCGCATTATAGTGGGTCAGAATACGTTGGTATCTGACCAAATTACAACGTCATTGTCGGGTCCTCAGAGAATGCCAATCGAATTTTAAATATTTTGAAGTAATCTCTAAAATAGGATTTGAGTTGGCTCGCATTGTATCAGGTCAAAATAAGTTAGGTTTTGACAATGCGTTTTAATGATGAGACATTGTAGTGTCCTCAGAGATTTTCAGTCGAATTTCAAATATTTTGAAGTGATCTCAACAATAGGATTTGAGTTGGCTCGCATTGTACTAGGTCATAATACGTTGGTTTCTGACCAAATTACAACGTCTCACCATTAAAAGTCATTGTGGAGTTTCAGTCGAATTTTAAATATTTTGAAGTGATCTCAAATAAAGGATTGGAGTTGGCTCGCATTGTAGTAGGTCTGAATAGGTTGGTTTTTCACCAAATTACAACCTCTCATCATCAAAATTCATTGTCGGATCCTCAGAGTTTTAGTCGAATTTTAAATATTTTGAAGTGATCTCAAGAATAGGATTTGAGTTAGCTCGCATTGTAGTAGGTCATAATACATTAGTTTCCGACCAAATTACAACCACTCATCATCAAAAGTCATTGACAGGTCTTCGGAGAGATCCAGTCAAATTTTAAATATTTTGAAGTGATCTAAAAAATAGGATTTGAGTTGGCTTGCATCATAATAGGTCACAGTACGTTGGTTTCTGACCAAATTACAACCTCATATCATCAAAATTCATTGTCGGATCCTCAGAGAGTTTCAGTCGAATTTTAAATATTTTGAAGTGATCTCAACAATAGGATTTGAGTTGGCTTGCATCGTAATAGGTCACAGTACGTTGGTTTCTGACCAAATTACAACCTCATATCATCAAAATTCATTGACGATTCCTCAGAGAGTTTCAGTCGAATTTTAAATATTTTGAAGTGATCTCAAAAATAGGATTTGAGCTGGCTCGCATTGTATTAGGTCACACTTTCTGACCAAGTTACAACCTCTCATAATCAAAAGTCATTGTGGGGTCCTCAGAGAGTCAGAGAGAATCTTAAATATTGTGAAGTGAACTCAAACATAGGATTTGAGTTGGCTGGTATTGTAGGAGGTGACTATCTCACGGTCCTGCCGATCATCAAAGTAGAGCATGTCATCTTGATGGGATTCAGGAGAGTGGACTCGTAGGAGTATCTCCTGAGTCTGCTGTCGTATCTCTGTGTATATTCCCGGTATTGTTTCCAGAGAGTTGATAGTGTTTTGGAGAGAATTTCCTGCAATCTGGAACATTAAAGGATTCTTTATATATTCTCCCAGTTGCTCCTTCAAGACTATCTCTGAGCCTTTCTTAAATTATTTTATTTACCCAAGCTCATCATGAAACTGGTCCTAATGAAAATAAAACTGGGCTCTGAAAATATTAGGAGTTATTCTCTAAAGAAGATGAAGTAGAAAAACCACCCAAAGACATGTTAACCTTTCGTATGAACGTAGATTGTTATTTTGTTTTCAATTGGGTTGCTCGTTGAAAAGGTTGTAATTTTTTTAATTCTAAGTAAGAATCTAAGTCATTGTGTTTTTGTCTTGAATCTAATATTTACAGGAAAAAAATTAATATCTTGTGCCCAGGGAGCAAAGTGGCCTTGTTCCGGCACTGCATCTAGGATGATTTATTAAACATGTTTTAATTTTTTACAGTTTCTAAAGGATGAGATGAAAAATGATATGAATGTAGTCATTGGAGGAAGAAAAACTAATGGTGAATATTTATGGAATTATCAAAAAAACATTTCACCAGAATTCACAATTTTTCAATTCACAGATATGAAACTGTTCGAGAAACCACCGACTAATCCTTTCTATGAACTGAAAGATCTTCTTGAAGAAAAGAACTTTACTCCACCAGATTCTATCAAAACTGATGGTTTGAAAAAGACACCATCACATACTAATTACTTTCCAAAAACTGAGTTCAACTCAATACACTCTAAAGTAAGGATTTTGGAGAATAAAGTCGTGAAGCTCCCCCAGGAAACGCCAAAACCAGTAGGTGCACCCAGTAAGGAAGAAAGAAGTAAGGCAATCGATGCGAAACTACAGAGAATTGTGCAAAACTTCAAAAGATCTTTATCTCAGCATCATAGTCAAAAGATTTTGAAAGGCCATTCTAGCAAACTGAGGAATCATAATAAATCAATCTGCAGTCAAGAGGAGAGTTCTGCGAAAATGGAAGTAGTTGAAAATTGCAACCCTGCGAAAGAAACTGGTGCAACACAAGAGATAGAAAATTTGAATATTATCAGCCAAGAAATGAGCGAAAATGTTCTGAACTTACTCTCCCAAGATTCTATCAAGAATCCGGAATCCAAGTTGAATAAGTTCAAATACAGCCCCGAAGAAAATCTGCCGTATCTGGACAGCAAAGTTCCCGCACAAGCAGAAAAAAATGGGGTTAGAATGTTGGGGATAAAATCGACTCCTTTGAAGAATTTTCAGATTGGTCCAACAAATCCCAAAACAGATTCTAAAAGTGACAGTGCAGTTCAGCAGAAAAGACAAGATAATGGTTTCAAAAAAGCTGATTCGATGTCTTTCGTTAAAAATGGCCAATTCTCTATGGGTTCAGGTAAGTTTACATCCTTCAGTCTCAACCACGGTGCTATTTAAAATTCTGAACTTATATTTCTAACATCAAAAATTCACGATTTGTGTAAAAACTCTTTCGAAAATGCATATTCCATAGATGAATTACGCCAATGCCTTTGGACCCTACACTATCAGTAAAATTTGGCAACGCCACTCGCTGGTGTTGAACAAAATGTTATGAACAACATAAACTTGAATCGACTTTGGTGTCATCCCACGTACTCAAAAGACAAGTCAGACAAACGTAACTTCAAATCTGTCGCTCCTAGTGACCATCGGCTTGTAAAATGTAAAAAGTAATCAACTTAAAACGGGACAGAGTGGACAGTAATATTTAAATTTACAAACAACAAACAACATTTTAGTGTCTGAAAGTTATTTTATTTATTTTTATTGATGAGGTAACTTGATTATCGAATGTATTAGTAGGTATATTGTGAAATAGCCATGCGTGTTTCCAAATTAGCGATTTGTAAACTGCAACGTTGCCGTTCATCTGCGAAATATATTTTTTTTGGCCATCTAAAACACGAAAGAAAAGCAACACTTCTCGCAACTAGACAATGATACACAAAATGATAAAATCATATATTTTTTTATTTCTGTAGGTACAAGTACATTTGGTAGTCCTTTTGCGAACAAAGAACAAAATGCTGAATCAAACCACTTTTTAACGAAAACGGGTAAGTTTTCTAGAAAAACTGAACGTGCAAGAGTTTACCATCATTTATTTTTCAGGAACAAATCACATATTCAATGCCGACTGTGCACCTATGAGCCTTTCGCAAAATTCTCATAATATAAATAATGTTAACAATGTATTCAAGAAACCAGAAACGAGTGTAGTTTTTGCAAATCAAGAGCATAATCATATGGATACCTCCAGTAAGGAAATTTTATATACAAAGTTACCCATCTAAAACAACACATATAACGTGGCCACCTCAGCTCCTAGGGGCAGATTTAAGTAGGGGAGGTAGCAAGAGTTTAAATCCCCTCTGAGGTTTTCTGATAAAAAAAATCAAGGTGGTAATAACGATATTGAAAAGTGTTGTATTCCATATCGAGTTTTAGATCGTAAAAAATATTTTGCAGTTCTAGTAAAGATCATTCTGCAACAACAAATTCTGGGTAGAGGGTTTGAATTGATGTTCCTTTGAGAGAATCTTGGACCAATTTCTACCCAATGTTTTGATAATAACTGGTACAATCAATTGAATACATAATTTATTTCAAAACTCAGAAAATTTTACATTTTTAATGCGTTTTTTGCTCATGACGGTTCTTGCCGTCATGTCCCACTTTCACTATCGCCCGTGACGGTCATTACCGTCATCAGCAGTCGAGTGTGCCAGGGTTTAGTTTTCGTTCAGCATTCACTCAGGGTATTTGTTATTACGTGAGCGTGGTTGGAAATTATTCATGTAGTTGAATTCTAGGTGAAAAGAAATCAATGTTGAATTCTGATTTCTATACATATACTTCAATATATATATCAACACATACAGTGTGACCCACTTAAGACCGGAGCACCCCTATAAAATCTACATTTTTCAATAGATTCGAATGATTTTTTTTTCATTAGGTAGACATTCTAAAAGTCTACTAGGACACCAAATTCCATGAATAAATCTCCATTTCCAGGGCCAACTAATCTCATTTTTCAAGGTCAAAAATCTAAAAAAATTACTAGCGATTTTTTTAGAAAAATTCTAACTACACCACTGGATTCGCAACATTTTCAAATGGTTCTTATGTAAATAACGTTGAAATGCGTCAATCAATAAAAAAGTTATGAGGGAATTAATTTTGAAAAATATGCCGTTTAATCAACCCACCAATTCAATTTCAAAACATTTATCAGAACTTTGACTACACCACTGGATTCAGGAAGTCTCGAAATATCACTGACTGTAATTTCATCGAAATCTGTTGACAAATAAAAAAAAAATTAGGAGATAAAATTGACATTTTCCTGAAATTCCATAAACATATTTTTACAATTTCCAACCGACTCAATTTTTTTTTAGCAGGAAGAGTAACAAAAAGTCTACGTTTGAACAGAACATTTGCAAAATATTCCAAATTTCAGGGTATACTACGATTTTTTTTTATGTTCTAATTGCTAAATTTCATTAGCGAATTTTTTCGTGAAATTTCGACTCAGCCACTGGATTAAGCATTCTTCATTTAGGTGAATTCTAAAATTTCATTAGAAAATATTCATTGGCAGCAAAGCTATAGCATAATTAATATTGATAACATGCCATTATTTTTGAATATTTCAGACAAATTCTGAGAACACAAACGTAGAAGATCATTGAGTTTTCTGATAGAAATTCGCTTTCATAACACAAATTGTTCCCGAGTTATATCATCTAGGAACGAGGAACGAGTGCACATTCGGAATAAAGTAATGAAGTCGAAAATACAGCTTATCATAAAAATTTATTTAAAACAATTTTTGAAAGATACTGTCAGAGTTTTTGGATTCTGGTATTATTTACTCATACAGGCTATCCGATTTCTTCCACAAAGTTATTTTGTTTCCCTCTTCGTTCGCTAGTGTCAAAATACAATTACTGAATTGAAAATTTTAAAATGTATCAAACTCGAGAAAGGTAGGCTGTGATGACGTTATTATTTTTAATAGTTATTTGAATAAAACAAAAGTAAGCCCTGACAATGACAGATTGAGTCTCAATTCGAATGTGAGAAAGGTATTGATCAATATTCAATTGCAATAGGACTAAATTTCGTTATGGCTTTACAATTGTCTTTGCCAGAAAAAATTGAAATTGTGCGTCTTACTGGATACAATGATAGGAGTGAAAGAGAAGTGTGCACAATATTCAATGATCGACATCCAGATCGCCCCCCTATCAGTAATAGTACAGTGCACAGAATAAATAAAAGTTTCAATGAAACAGGCGCTGTATCGAAGAATATTTTGAGGAATATTGTGAGAAGAAGGATTGGACACGAACAGGTTGTATTAGATTACTTTAGGAATAATCCCAATGCCAGTTTGAGAGTGGCAAGCCTAGATTTGAATTTACCAAGGGAAAATATACGGAGATGCCTACGAAAAAACAAAATGAAACCATTCAAACCCAAATTTTTGCATACCCTGGAAGACGGAGATCAAGAAAAACGACTTGAATTTTGTTTGTGGGTACAAGGAGAATACCTGGGTAACAGACGATTTTTAGAATGTATATTATTCAGCGATGAAGCCACTTTCACGACTAACGGTGTTGTTTCATATCAAAACACAAGATTTTGGGCAACCGAAAACCCTAATTTGGTTATAAACTGCAAAAGACAATATTCGGAAAAAGTTAATGTATGGTGCGGAATATTAAATGAACGAATTATTGGCCCCTTTTTTTCGAAGGAAATATAAATGCCATCAAATTACTGGAATTTCTCAGAACTGAACTATGGAATGCTATTCATGATCTTCCTATTGTTGAGCGAATAAACTTACATTTCCAATTAGACGGATGCTCTGTGCATAATGCTGGAATTATTAAACAATGGCTGAATGAACAGTTTCCTCGTCACTGGATTGGTCGAGGAAGTGAATTGATTGGATGGCCACCATGGTCCCCCGATTTGACCCCACTTGACTTCTTCTTGTGGGGTCTTCTTGTACAAAAAGTCTAGAAATCCCGCCCAAGAACTAGCAAGGAGTTGTGTGAAAGAATACGTCAAGCTTGTAGAGAAATAACACCAGAAGGACTCAAAAATACTGTAAAACATATTCGAAAGAGATACGAAAAATGTATTGAATTGAATGGTGGTTTGGTGAAAGCAACAAAAATTTGAAATTTATTGATTAGTACCAAAATTACTCAATGTTGTATTATCGATGTCATTTGTTAGCCATCGTAAAATTTGGAAATTAAATCAAAATAAAGTTTTCAGTTCATTCGAAAGTTCTTGGTTGATTGTACAATAATCAATATCTCGAGGAGCCGGTTTCTCGACGTTATGGATTTTAAATTTTTTCCAAAAATACCATTCTAGATGTTATAACTCGAGAACAATTTGTGTTATGAAAGCGAATTTCTATCAGAAAACTCAATGATCTTCTACGTTTGTGTTGACAGTATTGCCGATTCTCAGAATTTGTCTGAAATATTCAAAAATAATGGCATGTTATCAAAATTAATAATGTTATAGCTTTGTTGCCAATGAATATTTTCAAATAAAATTTCAGGATTCACCTAAATGAAGAATGCTGAATCCAGTGGCTGAGTCGAAATTTCGCGAAAAAATTTGCTAATGAAATTTAGCAATTAGAACATAAAAAAAATCGTAGTATTCCCTGAAAATTGGAATAATATTTTGCAAATTTTTTGTTAAAACGTAGACTTTTTGTTACTCTGTCTGCTAAAAAAAAATGAGTCGGTTGGAAATTGTGAAAATATGTTAATGGAATTTCAGGAAAATGTCAATTTTATCTCTTATTTTTTTTTTATTTGTCAACAGATTTCGATGAAATTACAGTCAGTAATATTTCGAGACTCCCTGAATCCAGTGGTGTAATCAAAGTTCTGATAAAAGTTTTGAAATTGAATTGGTGGGTTGATTAAACGGCATATTTTTCAAATTTGATCCCCTCATAACTTTTTCATTGATTGATGAATTTCAACGTTATTTACATAAGGACCATATGAAAGTGACGCGAATCCAGTGGTGTAGTTAGAATTTTTCTAAAAAAATCGGTAGTAATTTTTTTTGGATTTTTGATCTTGAAAAATGAGATTAGTTGGCCCTGGAAATGGAGATTTATTCATGAAATTTGGTGTCCTTGTAGACTTTTAGAATGTCTACCTTATAAAAAAAAATCATTCGAATCGGTTGAAAAATGTTGATTTTATAGGGGTGCTCCGGTCTTAAGTGGGTCACACTGTATATTACCATGTTTTTCAGATAATCAAGTAAATCATGCAATACAGAACGAAGAAAGAAATGCAAAACAAAACGATTTTATTGATGAAAGTAATTTTCTCAATATGGGGAGTCAATATCACTTTGGAAATATCACACAAATGACCCAAAATCTAAAAGAAACAGGTAAGATATTTTTCGAACCAACAGAATAATAATGCTTTCGTCTTATTTATTGTTTTTGGTATAATTAATTTACAGTTGACTATGATGTGGCGTGGAGTCCTTCAGTTCCTGATTTTGCAAAAAGTCCCCCGACTGAGAACAAATCGTTGTTTTCCTTCGGCCAATCCAATGCGGCATTCGGGTTCAAGTTCTAAAAAAAAAGTTATTTCTAAGTACAATATAAGTTTTCAATAGTTATGGAACAAAGACGTATTTCCTTAAGATTTACTGAGAATATTTATTTAGTTGTTGTTGCCTAATTTTCAGTTGAAAATCATTTGAGCTGATTAGTTCATGGTGAAATTTTCCATACACTCTGTATTTTCAAGGAGGCCAGTCGAATAAATGTTGTTTTGACAGTGTCAATTATGTTGTCATTCGAAAAATGCTTTGAAATCTAAATTGGTGTAGGGATAAAACGATAGATGTATTCATGGGGCACTACTTATCCAGGTGAGTTTTTTTACCAGCTTTGAATTCCATTTTTTCACGTGTGGTGTGTATATTTGCAGAGTAGAAGTAATCATATGATTTTAAATAATGTGATAGTAGGAGAAATGTGTGTCAGATATCCTTGTGTTGAAGATGAGTGCAATTTTGAACGTTCGGGGGATGTAAGCTTCAAAAAAGTCATCCTTACGTAATAAATGCGACGGTTTTGATGTTCAATAGGAAAAAAAGTTGCAAGATGATGATCATCGTGAAGTCAGTCTCAGTAAAATTGTTCAAAGATGAGGGCCTCTCGCACAAGGCTCTCAAATACTTCTGAGGGTTGCTCGTTGACAGTTGGCGGATAGAACAAATTCTAGAACAGAAAAATTTTCGCTAATAGAGATCCATTAAAGTTGAAAATTGATAACTTTTCCACAAAATATATCTCAAAAACAAAACAGCTGATTTTCAATTGAATGAAATAGAGGAGAAGCGTCATACTTTTAACTCGGAATCAATCAAAACTACTCCGATTTTGGAAAAGTTTTCGGCTCCACGTTAAAATGAAAAAAAGTGCTTCAACTTACGTAGTTTTGTCTCCCAAAAACGAATCTGAAGAAAATTCGAGGGACTCTCAATTTCTCTTTGAGTTGTGCTTTTCTGAGTATGGAAAATCGATTAAAATTCACGAAAAATGTCTCCTTCTTTGTGTCGATACTTTTTTCAGACGCTAATCTACCTAATTCCACAATCACCCAAAAATAATAAAATTTGTGATTTGGAGTAATTGCATATAAATGATATAAACGCTTCATTATTCCAAACAAGCTGAATTTACTTTTTGCCCAAAGATCTGTCCTCTGATAATGGTTATATAAAAAACGAAACGTTGAATTTCAATTATGACATTAATCTTATCCTTTCCTAGGATTCCATGCACAGGAATCACTTTGTATATAACTTAGTTGGTTCTTATTATTTCGAAATTAATAAAACTGTCATTGCAAAACTGGTAGGAAATACTGATTCAAGATACTCTTTGAAAACAAGATTCCGTGCTTCATTCATTTAGTGGAATGTAAAATCCATTAAATATTGAATGTTATATCAACGTACTTTTTGAATTCGGCAATTCGAAACCATTATTCTTTCTTTAGTCCTGATTTGAAGAATCGTTAGTGAAATAGTATTTATATGTTTGAATTTAAGTATAAAAATTGCAATCATCAAGAATTTATATATATGCATAAAAAATTGCCTTTGCTTTGCCAAAATATTAAATTTTGATTGAAAATTTAATTTTATTGGAAGTAATTCGTTTCTTGATGAGTTTTTTGGAGATTTCAACTTTCCACAGTCAGAAAATACAAAAATGTTAATTCAAGGAAATCTATACAAGTGTAGAAGGGCAAATTAATCAATTTGCCCCGATAAGTTACTGTGTTCACAAAATTGTCGTCTTGAAAAAATTGTTCATTATTTCAATTGAATCATTTGTCCAAAACGACATTTTTGCAAACTTAGTAACTTCTGCACTTATACAGACTTCTTTGAATTTGCATCTTTTCATTTTCAGTCTATGGAAGGTTGAAATATTAAAAAAGACATGTCGAAAAATCTAATTTGTAATGTTTCTTCATACAGAATATTTGAAAGAAGTATCAAAGTATGAACCATTAAATTTCAAGTAAATAAAAATCATACAAAAAAAGCGTTTGCCAAAATGTGCAATAAAGTAATTTTGAATTTACTACACATTCGTGTAATCAAACGTCGAAGTAGAATAGTCATTTTATTTCAATAAATACGTGCAAAAGTACAAAAATATAAAACACATCAGCGAAATTACAAATTATGTTCATCGACTTCATTTTCTCTGGCACTTTCGAACCCCTTGGCGGCATCTTCGCCACCCTCCGCGTGTCTCCAAGCTCCTGCCATCGCGGACTCTTCTTTCTTCGGGCCTTCGGCCGCCATTTCCGCACCCCAAGGTCCACCAGCGGCCCGCTGCTCGGCGATCTCCTCCATCTTGCGCATAGTGTGGCTCTCTTTCTCAGCCTTGTCGTCCTCTTTGGTGCTCAGCTGCTTTTCCTCCGTCATTTCAGCCGCCCTGTAGGTACCAGGAGGAACGTAGACAGCAGAAGGGACAGGAGCGTAGGATGGATTGTGACCTGCGGGTTTGGCAGGGGGTGCAGCGGGGTACTCGGCAGAGGGAGGATACGGCTGGGGCTTGTAGTCTGGAACCGGAGCAGGAGCGTAAGCTGGCTGCTTGTACTCGGAGTAGGCTTCTGGCTTGTATTCAGCAGCTGGTGCGGGAGGATACGCCTGGGGTTTGTACTCTGGAGCGCTGTATGCTTGAGGCTGTTGCGCATATGCTGGCTGCGCTTTATAGGGCTGTTGCGAATATGCTGCTGGTGGTGGTGGGTAGGCTGGAGCTGCAGGTTGCGAATATACCGGGGCGGCTGGTGGTGGATATGCTGCAGGCTTGTACTGCTGGTAAGGTGCGTGTGGTTTCACACCGGGCTTGGGCTGGGGCTGGTATGCGGGCTTGTAGCTCGCTTGGTGTTGGTAACTTCCATACGGCTGAGGCTGTGTCCTGTAGGGCTGATAAGGCCGTCCGTATCTCCCGTCGGACGAGCGATAGCTGTAGTTTGGAACAGGTACCGAACCGCCGTGGTGTAGGATCGGAGGATGGCCATACCCCGCAAGGCTCGGCTGACACGTGATCACGAGCCCGTTTTGTCCGTGGTGCACGGAATGCAGGTGGTGTTTCTTCTGCGGCCCCGAGACGTACGCGGGAGGAGAACCATAACCGGAACTGTATCCGTCGTAAGCCGATCTAGCGTGCGCATCTTCCATCGAGCTTTCATCCTCGTCCGAGTCGGCGGACGTTCTCATGAGCATGCCGTCCTTGTCGTCTTCGTCGTTGGATCGGTATCCCCCATAGGCAGCGTGGGACGGATAGGGTTTGCCGGCTGCGCCAGATGTCGGAGCCGCGAACGTCTTCACGGAGCTGGTGAACGCCGCGGCCGGCTTGACCTGGCCGCCCATGGCCGTCTGAGACTGGTAGGGAGCTGCGTGCGGCTTCAGCTGCTCCTGGCCGCCACCGCCGAATGTCTGGGACTGGTAGTAGCCTTGCTGTCCCTGGACTGGATAGCCGCCTTTGGATGGGTCTGCGGCCGGCTCGCACACCTGGAAGGGCCGCTGATCCTCGCCGCTGGGCCGTATCTCCACGCAGAACGTCGTCGTTGCCGATTTCTTCTTCCGGTTTACATCTTCGCCGTTGAGGTTCTCTAGGTTTTCGACTTTGTCGAGGGCTTGTAGTTCGCCCAACGTCGCTTCTTCCGGTTTTTTTTCGGCTGCCTCGGTTTCCACTTTTTCCGTTTTTATTTCGGCGGCGATGGCACTATTCGCGACGATCAGCAAGATGCTGAGGCTGGTGAACAAGACTCGCATGGTGCTTGCTCGTCTGACTAACTGAGTGAATGCGACGGTTGAAGTGCTGAGTTGGTTTTATATGTCAGCGAATTGTTGTGTTTGCAACTCAGCGTTATACTTTCGAAATGCTTCATAGAAACAATTATTAGTTGATAATTGATATTGTTTTCACAAGGATTTTATAGCTGGAATCTTATACTATGTGTTTCCATATTCGTCAATAGTTTGATTTGATTTTTTTTCTTGTAAAGAATCACTGGCAATTTTTATCTGTAATTACTGATGATTAAAATAAGACCGTGTTCAAAAAATAAACTCAATCGACATTACAATGAATGAAAAGGCCTATTATAACATAAATTTGAGGGTCTTCCCAACTGAAATGTTTTTTTTTGTATGAAAAAACAGAATGATTCACGTAGGCGGTGCTATCGAAGTTTCTAAACTTTCAGTTTGATTGCAAATTTGGTTTATTGTCATAATCAACTACCTTGGTTTCACCTAAAAATTTTTAGTCCAACGGCCATACAGAGTGTGCCAGGAGTCGGTACCAACTTTCATATTCCAAATATGTCGAGAAAATGTGTATTTTGTAACCAGTTCAAAACTAGGAAAATTTGTGGAGTAGTCATCTGGAAGTCCAAGCTAACTCTGATGTTCCATCCATGGTTCCATTTTGTATACTATGGGCGCAGGCGATTTTCAAACATCGTCTTCAAAAATTGTCAAAATTTAATGTTTTTTCAAATGGCACCTACTATTTGTTCGAACACATTCGAAAAAAAGAAATTATTACTCGGGGTGAGTTACTCAAACATCCTTCGTACCTGACTCCAACTTCATCGAGCTATTTACAAAAAAAATCAAGAAATGCCTAGCTCCCCCTTCATTCTTTGAGGGAAGTAACAAAAGAGAAAAATTATTAATTATAATTTTTTTTCCTTGTTTCTTGTTTCTTGGGTTATTGGATTCGGAAATAATTGAGATAAGTTGTAATGGATAAGACGTTTCATTCCGGGCCTGGGACTTCTTCAGTTTAATTAATTTCATGTCCATTCTATAATAAAAAATTGCAAAATCATAAATTACATTTTTCTGATTTGTAATATTGGCATATATTTGTACAAATCAGAAAAATTGTTCTTATGAAAAAAATGTAATATCTGAAATTTGTAATTTTCTATAAAAGAAAGTCCCAGGCCCGGGACGAAACGTCTGAAAAAATTTCTTAGCACATACCACCATCTAGTAAGAATTTTCAGCTCATGGCTAGATGGGAAGCAACAGATTCTGGAATGGTTTGTCGTGGGGCGAACCGCGCTCATCCCCATGGAAATTTGTCTGAAAACATGCTTGAATGCGTATTATACAACTGCAGTACCCACAACATCCGGAGGCATGAGGTCATTTCATTTATTTTACATTAAAACGATCCACATAATTCCTTAAGAGTAATGAAAGAGTGCACACTTGCTATGGGTCGCGAGTTTCCTACGATATTCCAGAGAAGTAAGCGAGTTTGTGAGCGGAGCCTCACCGACGAGTCAAATTGCTTTGGTATCTTTTAGGAGCTGCACTTCATATACATATCCTCGCTCGGATCATTGGTGCTAGGATGATGAGAATTGGAGAAAACATCTGACTGATAGTTATTGAATACTTTATGCGTTGTAATTTTTTTCGAGTGCAGGTTTCCATTTTATGTTATGCCTTGCCAGATTCGTCCTTTGTTATCTAGCTCCATCTCAGGCAGCCTTTTCCATGTGGAATCCCGCAAGGATCTATTCTGGCACCAACATTATTTCTACTTTACATTAACGTTTTGTCAGTACATTGTTTTGTGTTTGACAGTGTTTGACAGCACCCAATTTGCGGGTTCCCTGTGAAGATATTTCATTTAAACAGTGGCTCAGGGTGGTTTATTCCAGTGATTTTTCCAAAAATAAAAAAATCAATTTTTTACTCAAATTCGTGATTCGTTATTTGAATAATCCGCATTCACTCGTCACTAGAACTAGCCCCAAAACTTGACGGAACAGTCATTTATTGTGGAATAATAGGCGCCAAAAGACAAGTGAATCTGTTGATTTTGTATTTTTCACAATTTTTAGGGGTCTACCGCTTAGGATTTTTCGAGTGATTTTTTGTTTTCATCGATCGACTTGACGTTCACAGAGTATACTGATTACATCCTCAATCCATTGGCGTTCGAAGAATTGCTGTCTTGAACAGATCTCGATTTAAAAAATTCATCTAGAGTTCAAAGAGGACATTTCACTCCAAAATTTTGTTTTCGTAATTTTTCTATTTATTTTCGTATAATATACCTTTTTTTTAATGCACACATATCTTTAAGTGAATCTGATGATTTTGTATTTTTTTATATTTTTAGGGGTCTACCCCTAACGACTTTTTTCGAGTTAATTTTCATTTTTGTCGATCGGCTTGAAATTCACATAGTATACTACTAGTACTACTAATTTCATTGTTCTGAATCCATTTGCGTTCGCAGAATTGTTCTAGGTTCAACCGTTCTCGAATTAGAAAGTTCATCTTGAATTGAAAGAGTTCATTTGTCTCCAACATTTTGTTTTTGTAATTTTTCAACTCATTTTCGTAAAATTCATCCTTTTTTCATATGCACATTTATGCGCATATGCATTTTAAGTGAATTTAATAATTTTGTATTTTTATATTTTTTCTAGTAATTTTTTGTTTTTGTCGATCGACTTGAAATTCACAGAGTATTATAATTACTCATCTGATATGAGTATTGCGATGCGAAGGATGACTGAAAGATCTCCATTACAGACAAAATAATTCAAAAAGCTTCACACATATTCATCATATTCATTAAGATTCAGATACATGCATGCCCACCCTGCTTTTTCAACCCTGCTTGAGAAATGCATTCTTGTCGACGTGAAAATGAGCCAAATATCTGACAGAAAATAATAACTTTCCCCTGCGGACATTGAATTACATCTGTCGTCCATTTGTGATTTGTGCAATGTTCCTCAAAGAGGGCACTATTTTCAAGTGATGATGATTGTAATGAAGGCATCAAATATCATACTTCATTTTGTTAGAAATGGCCTCCTGCATACATGCATATTTACCTCGAAATATATTCAATGTCCGTGGGGAATTAGTTGTTTTCTGTCAGATATTTGCCTTATTTTTCCACTTTGTATGGAAATGTATGGAGAGAAGGGAAGGGAATTATGATTTTATTTTTTGATTACACACTCTTCGAACTTGGTTCGGTTTATCGCAATAAAAGATCTAGTGAAAAATATTTAACTTAATTGAATGGCTTTACTCTGGTATTGACAAAATTATTACAGAACCAACTAAAATATGACCTTGTCATGGAAACTCAAGCAAAAGGCACTTATGTGAATTGTCGTGCAATTTTTAGATACAAGGGTAAAAATGCGCGTGCTTAAAAATCCCTGCATGGGACCGCATGTATCTGTATCGGCCTTTGGATTGAAAGCAAACATTTCCGATCTGATTCTTCTCAAAGTTATGAAGGTCCCACCAAAAACATTATAGCAAATCTGCTTCTCCCAGATTGACATATTTTGTCCAAGTTGAGGTATTTTATATGCGTGGTAGTCAGCAGTATATTCATTGCAGTCTGAAGTCCAAGAAAACATCGAAATTATTAAACAATGGCCCCGTTTCAAATAATCTACGAGCAGTTAATGTCACTTTGCAGACCATCAATGAATTTTAGACCGATTAATGAATTACCTAATTTATAACGATTCACTTTCGAGAAAATAAATAAAAAGGTATTTTTTTCTACAAACATTAAGAAATTACAAAAGATGTTACAAGGAAATACATACTTCGTGCACTGCATGTAAACAATATGAGATTTTTATATTTTAACATTTTTAACCTTCATGATCCTCAATCAAGCATGAATCCACGAAATCATTCATTTCTAAATGATAAATAATAACTAAGGCTCTTTAACACTCTTCAAATGTGACAAAATTTTACACTACCTAATTTTAGTTATTACTGACAATGTTAACATTAATGGTGCAACCAATAGGTATTCATTCCTGAACCAGATAATTCAGATTCAGCTGGTAATCAGCCCTATACTCACTTCCGTTGAAAATAACGTTACCATTATTCGCCATTTCCGTTATTTTGCTATTACCAATTATAGCAAGATATCGGAAATTGCGAATAACGTTGACGTTATTTTTAACGGAAGTGATACAGCATAGGGCTGAATATCGAATTTTTGGGGGTTAGAAGATCATCATTTTTGACTTGAAGGCAACTGCCGTTAAAATAATTGCAAGCAAATGCCATTTTATTCCTATAGTTACAGTAATTACTTGTTTTGGAAAAACATTTTGAGCCAGATCAACACTATTTTTCATATTGAGCTAAGCATATTACTTATTTATTTCAGTATATCGAATTCGCATACGTACAAACTCAGGGAGACTTATTCAACACTCTTCTCTTTTGCATCTCCCTATTGAGGAATATGGCTGTCTATTTTGATATCATTCAATATCCGTAATGGTGTTAGTCAGAAAGTATTTTTTTTTGCCATGGATGGGAGTCTTGTGTCATTACTGACAATTCTTTTATAAATACACATGTTGATAACTAAATTATTTTCATCATCAGGTTTTATATGCAGTATAAAAATTTCACTGATGCAGATAACGTCGTTATCGAAATGCACATATAGAAGTACGTACAAAAGAGTGTGTGGTGAAGGGGAAGCATATTGTTCATTCTTAGTGCGAAGCAAATATCTGCATGGTACTGGTACTGGCATTGAACTACATCTGACAGATACATGTACAACGTTACCTCAAGAAGACCATTTAGGGCCTATTTCATAATGAACTCAAAGTATCATTTAGTTTGGATAGTAATAATAAATCGAACAGAGTTCCAAAAATGTGTTCGGAGAGGATCAACGAAATCAAAAGAAATAATTCCGACTACGGCCGATAATACCCTTCTCTCCACACATTTCCACAAGGTGGAAAAATGAGGCAAATATCTGAGAGAAAACAACTACTTCCCCCTACGGACATTGAATTAGATCTGACATCCATTTGCACGCTTTTCGAACTTTGTTCGATTTATTATTGCTTTAACTCTTCCTGGAGTATGTGATACCGAATAATGCTGTTTTGCTTTTCCCTCGCGGTTGGTGCTGTGATTGTAAGTCACCGCTTCATTCGTAAGGGAATACCATAAGGCATATTTTTGCAGGTGGTCATTTCCAACAAAATGAAGCCTTTATTACAATCAGCACTTGCAAATAGTGTTCTCTTCGAGGGCCATTGCACAAATGGATGACAGATGTAATTCAATGTCCGTAGGAGGAAGTAGTTGTTTTCTGTCAGATCTCATTTTTCCACTTTGTGGAAATGTGTAGAGAGAAGGGTATTTTCGGCCGTAGTCGGAATTATTTCTTTTGATTTAGTTTGAATAGTTGTTAGACTGTTACACGCTGCCAATTGCAACTCAGTTCTGTTAGTCACAGTCTAACAGCTATTCAAATTGAATACTACTTCAAGTTCATTATGAAAACGGGCCTTAACTTACTATTATTATTACTTTCCTATGAGAGAATAAGGTCTCAAATTTTAGTCTGGGCGTACCATCAGTTCATAAAAAATTCTGATGCCTGATAATGCATTAAAAAAAAACAAATGTCATATATCAAACCATATTTAATATCAAAAGTAAAAATTAATTACAGACAAAATCAATACAAAATAGTCTCACATGTCATTACAAATAAATACTATACTATTCACAATACTCTCAATAGTCCATCAAATAATGAGTCTTGATGGTTTGCAGAGAGTCTTGCAGACATTTCCTGGCTTTTTGGTGTTTCACAATCTTCCGCAATCACTGAAGGCTTTTCGATTGACGTTTCTGTCGACAAGGGCGTTTCAGGACTCTCAGGTACTTTCTTCAACTTGGGGCTTTGTTTCTTGACTTTCTGATCAAGAGTTCCTTTGATAGTGCTGCATTCCTCCGGTACCACTCCTGCTTTAGGAGTTTTTTTCTTGGAAGACTTCTTCTTCTTTTTGGTCACATTTGTATCAGCTTTGTTGGCTTTGTTCCCAGCCTCTCCTGCGGGAACTTCATAAGCTGCCTCAGCAGGCAGAAAATAGAGGCTTTCTGTTCCCGCATCAACCTTGGAACTTTTCGGGTCCTTGGAAAATTTTTGGTGTTTTTTCTTGGGAGCCAATTCAGCCCCCTCGTTATCGGATATAAAATTCTCTTCTGCAACTACGATAACCTTCGGGGAATCACCTAAGCACAGTGACTTATCAGCAGGTACTTCTGTTGCTGGATGATGACTTGATTTTTCCACAGTCTTCGCCGTCTTCAAATCTAGAGTGCTGGTCTTCCCAAAGTGTTTTTCCTCTAGGACTTTTTCCATTTTTCCTTCTTTTTCTATAGTATTATCTGAATGGCTAAGAAAGATTTCTTTTCCATTATTGTGAGATAGGTCTTCTCCATGACATTGTTCAGGGGCTGCAGGTTCCTCATCTTCCTGTTCTGGGATGTGTTCTAATGTGACTACAGCTTCTGGGTCTACAGCTTCGGGGTCTACAGCTTCAGTGGCTGAAATTTCGGGGATTATAGCATCAGGAACCTCCATTTCAGGAACTAAAGCTTCTGGAATCAAATCTTCTGGAACTACAGCTTCTGGATCGGCAGCTTCTGGAACTGTAGTTTCTTGAGCAACATCTTCTGGTGCAACAGCTTCTGGATAAACAGCTTCTGGAACGTATTCTGGGGCTACAGCTTTTGGGACAGCAATAGCTTTCGGAACAATATCAGTTGGGTCTTCTGCTGGTTGTATAATGTCGTCGTGGCAAGAAGTATGCTGTAGCGCAGCTTCTTCACTTTCAGGAACGGGAAAAACTTGCTCTGGTGCTTCCTGACGCGCACGGGCCAAGGCATCTTTCTGGTCAAGTGCTTCCGCTTCTTCCTTTGCTACAGCTAAGGCCAGTTTGATTTTATGAAGCTCCTCCATGAAATTTTGCTCCTTTTCTTTTCTGGGTAGCACTTTGTCGATTACCAAGGTGTGTGCTTTGGTACGGTACCGGGCTGGATCAGAAAGGTACTTCTCGCCAATCTCCGAGTGACAAATGTCCTGGGTTTCCTGAGTCAGCTCAGAGTCTTCGGTCTGGATAATGTCGGGTATCCTCGCCGGACTATCGTTCACCACGAATCTACCCAGTTTGGCGTCGTCTTCGTCCAAATAGTGATGATTTTGAGGGATCACGCATGGTAGTTCTTCTTCTTCTTCTTGGTTCAGCATGATGTCGGGAAGAACCTTGGGAGCGGCCAGCAAAGTCTTGACGTCGTCCATTTTCCAGGCCGTGACGGCTGGCGGTTTTTGCTTGGGGATGTAATGGGATCCGATCTCGTCCGATTCCATGTCGATTAAATCGCCCATGGACGATATGGGCTGGTTCAGGTTGAGGTATCCGAAGTTGATGTGCTTCATTATGTTTTCTGGTTGTGGCTCATCGAAGTAGATGCCCTGTCTTGACGCCATGGGCATGTCTTCCACTAGCACTCGGGTAGGTAGCCGGACACTTTCGGAGCCTCCATATCTCGTTTGGATTATGTGCATCAGGTTTGGGTTGTCTAAAAAATGGCAAACATCTTCACTGGCTGGTGTTTCACAAATGTATCGGTTGGTGTTGTACGATTGGGCTGGCATCCACCATAGTAGAGACGTGTATAGTAAGGACTTTAGCGCCCCCATGTTTTTTAAATGAACTGACGCAATGTTTTTATTTTGCAGTTATATAGCGGGCTACAAACGAAATGTGTGAACCGATCGAAGGTTGATTTAGATATATTTATAATAGAACGTGATTTTTAGGAAAATGTTGTGCAATCTGGAAAGCGTTTGACTTTATGTTACCTAAGGATTTCTCTAGGTCGAGAAGTGAATTATACATTGCTATGGTTGTTATGGAATGATTCAACAACAATAGCAAGACTTTAGATTAAAATTTTTAATCAAAAACATTGGTGAAGTAACTACTTTTAGAAGTGAAAACTCATCAATAAACGAAGGGGTGAAAATATTTGAATCGAGAGGTGAAAAATGGCTGAAGTAGATGGTATGAAATATTATTGTACGAAGAGTTCTTTAAAATTGATTTTTCATTTAATTTTTTGAATTTGACGAGTTTTTCCATATTTCCATGTAAAGGTTACACAGGGTGTTCCAAATTAAATCGGCACCATTGCCAGAAATTTATATAGATGTGGTTTGACATTTCAGGTCTTAAAATAGTTACATTTAGCATCATGTCAGTACCATTCAATTGATACTACTGAGCTATTTGATATCAATTTACAAAATAATCATTTATATCTATCCGTATTTATTTTGTGAATAAAAATGTGTCTGCTATTTTGACAACTTTCATGTCGGTTTTCTTTCTACATAACAGAAAATACGGTAGCGTCATATTAGTGCGGTTGGAAAAAAATGTGTTTGATTCGATAAATTAGGATTATTATGAGCAATCAAGTTGTCTTAAAACTTTGTTGAAATACTATTTGTCGAATATTTTCAAGTATATAATGTCATGAATTATTGTAACTTCGGAAATTTTTCTGAATGCCGTTTTCTCTTAAAAAAAATGTGATATGTTAGAATCCTACTTGCTTTGCCAATAAAATAGCGTAAGAGCACTCCAACATTACAACAATTTGTTCCCCGATCGTAAATCACCTAATCGGCCTTTTTTAACGATTCACGAATAATGAAGTTTTCAGAAGAAGTGAACTAAAAAACCTTTTGTTTTCGGCAATTTCAGTGGCGTTAAAAGATGGTTGCAAGGTTGTGTTGGAAATAGATGGATTGCTACAAATGATTCTGTAAAGTGACCCCCTGGTTCACCAGACATAACACCTTTAGATTTTTATTTTTGGGCATATTGGAATAATGAGGTGTACTTACAAAATACAAAACCGATTGTTATAAATTTTTCCTTTTGATAAAAATGTATTGTTTTCAACTTTGGGAAGAAAGTCATATGAGCTTTGTTGTTGAGAATGTAATTGAAAATCGAAATGCATGATAAAATATAAGATATTTTTTTTTGTCAGCATCGAGAAGGTTATCAAAATATAATAATGATACTTTCTTCAGTTTATTTTACATAGCAAAATGCCGGGGCACAACTTTTAATTTCTCTCAAAAACTATATACAGGGGGTTATGTAAACATGTGGCAAAAATTCAATGGGTCATTCTTTGACCCATTCTAAAAATATTTGGTCCTATGATGATTTTTGAAAAACCACGATGTTTCCAAGATACACGGCTAACAAATTTACGACATTAACAACATTTTATTATCAAAAAGTACATGTAGGTAAAGTTGCTTAATCTACAATAAATATTGAAATGACTTCCTCCAGCCTGGATATAAGCATTCAATCTTCTCGCCATGGACTGCTGAACTCTTTCAAACACATCAGGGACGTTTTTAATTGAGTTACACCCTAGAAATTATCCGATTTCGCAAATTATCCAAATTCGCCAATAGAGCAGAGTAATCTAATGACTCCATATATCCCCAGAAAAAATTATCCAGGGGTTTAAGTCTGGGGATCGAGCAGGCCGTTTTAACAAATATTGAACATGTCGCAAATTTTGTTCGTCCTGTATCTTCGAAACAAAGGGGTTTTTCAAAAATCATCACGGAACAAAATATTCTTAGAATAACCCCTTGAATTTCTACCGCATGTTTACCCAACACCCTGTATAGCTCATAAATAGTAACCGATATTGTCGAATTTTTTTTCAACTTCATAATCTGTAAATACAATTTTTTGCTTGTTCTTCCATTCATCTTCTGATTGTTATTTCAGATAACTCAATAGTTGAGATGGAGAATAGTGAGAGAAAGTTTTATGATGAGAGTATTGTTGTTTTTGTTAGTAATATTGACATCTGTCAAAAGTTTGCTATATCGTTCAACTTTTATATAAATATAGAGTGTCAGGGTTGAAGTTCGTGTCATATGGGAATTTTTAAATTATTTATATACTTTCCGCAAATTTAGTTTCTTTCGATCAGCTGTACATATTATATGCAATCCTAGGGGTTGTGATAATTTTACAATTTTTAGATATACTATTCTAGTCATCAAGTGATGCAACTTTTGTAAAAAAAATGTTTTGTTGCTCTACAGGGCGAGCAGCCAAAAACTGTTGAATGTCGAACATGAATCATGAAATTTAGTTTGTACGTGCGAATTTTTTTTTTCACTTTTAGATATGATATTCTCCAGACAAAGCTGATTGAACTTTTCAGAACAATTATTTCGTGTGTCCAGGGTAAGCCAACAAAATCGTTCGGACACCTATTATGGAAAATTCTGATTACGTGTGGAATCATAAAAAATATATTATTTTGTAAAATTGATAAAATTTTGTAGAGCTTTCGTTTGCGCTTATAATGGATCGATAATATACAGGATGTTCCATTGGAAATAAGGAAGATTTTGCATATTTTTATTTACAATGTGTGGCAAGCTGTTTTTCGCACCCTGTATATCAGAGATCGATTTTAGATATATCGTTGGAGGGAATCACTAACGTGGAATATTTGACAAAAAATAAATTTCAATGGTATTTGGCACAACTTTATAATTTCAAATATTATGAGTGAATGATGAATTTTGGTAAAAAAAATTGTCATACTAAAAATCTCGAAAACGGTCCATATATTCGAAAAAAAGAGTCACATAGTGTACTTTTATTTCTCATGTAGATGCCGAAAAACTGATAATAAATACAAGTTGTCTTAAAAAAAAAGTTGGGACCCGCCCGGAAAAAATGAACACCCTGTGTAAGTTTTTATTTTCGGTGGTGATCGATTCAAGTTTCAACCGAAGCAATGAAATAGTCTTCAGAGAGTTCTGTTTAGAAAAGATCAGAGAGATATTTCTGATAAATTCCACTTGAAGAAGTCATTTTAGAAATTGTGGTGGTTTTAAAAATTTGAAAATCATTTTGCATGTTTTATGAAAATCATCTAAGTTGAAATTGATTATGTGTTCACATAGATATCCTTCAATTATCGGCTATATTCATAGCGATAGTTGATGAAAGAGGATCAAGAAAAAGTTTAATGTTTTAACAGCAAATTGGAGAATTTGTTCAAAGAAATATTCAAACACAATAGAAATGAATTGAAACCAAGTAAATAAAAAACCGACAGTAATCAAAAAGTGAACTGGACATATTTCATAACATAATAAGAAATTATTTTTAGTCATAATAAGCATTATTAACAGATGGTTTGCTTATATCACGTAATATGCGTAATCACCTTGGAATTGCATGGCATGATGCAATCTTTGCAATTTTGTGCAGTTGTTTAAAAAATATTCGAATGTGACACCCGACTATTTCAAGTTAATTGAAATGGAGCAAATTTCCATCCAAATAACTGTTGAAAGTGAATATCAGGCCGTTTTTTAATAACAATTCCACTATTCTCCTGTCGATATTGAGTCCATCAAAATGGTAGATACGAAGATAAACGAAAGGTTCTAAAAGCCAATCTTTGTCGACTACAAACTTTTTAAGTTCCATTTCCTGTATCAGTTATAATAAGTCGAGTTAATAACAGAAGAATTATCTGCATAAAATTTCAACAAATACTCATCAGAACGAACGCATGTAGTGAAAACAAAAAACTCCCAATATTGCAAATATACGTTGAGGAGTGCCTTAAGGTTCAGTTCTTGGCCCTATTTTTGTCATTGTAACATGCAAACGATTTGATAGCACTCCATATCTCGGCACATTTACTTTCTTCGATGATGATATTAATAATTTATATCACAGCAACAATGAAAGTAATCTTCGTCAGATCATCTGCAATGATATAAATAAAAAAATTGGTTCAACTCGAAACTTATCACATCCAATATATCAACCAATGATTTTCATGAATTTCTTCAGGTGCCTACTTGGAGACGTATCCATAGAAATAAGTGAAATATAAAATGAAACGAGTTCTAAAGGTCTGACACCATGCATTGATTGTAGTCCAAATTTCAAAGAAATACTTTGCAATGTACTCTAAAATTTGTAGCCAAAGTTTGAAATCAAATAGGAGGACACTTACGTACCAGTTGTTGTTTTAAACTTCGCCAAGAATTTAGCAAATATACTACTATAGTTAGGAGCGAGTAGTTGTTTTTTGACAGGTATTTGCCGTATGTTTATGGGGTTAAAGAAAGTGAAACCCAAATTCTGTTCTAAATTTGTTCTGTCTGTTAAACGTATGACCATGAGGTACTCATTAGTTTTGATCTTTAAATGTTTAGTTATTTATCGATTTATTTGAAAACAGATCCAGTTTTAACGGCTCACTACCTCACCATATATTTTTTATTTTGGAATTCGGAACAAAAATGTGTTTTACTTCAGTTTTAAGCGACTTGCATCGAGTTGCGATAGTTATGAATATTCCAGAAGACAGGATCTGTCTCTTTTTCTTTAGAGAAACACCCTGTATATTTTTCCAATTGCCAAGGGTAGTAGCACCCAAAAGAGCTTGTTATCCCTGAACTAAACCTGAAGTGAACCGCACCTGACTTTATAAATGGGGTTTAATTGGAACATGATTTTTCATGGTCTCTCAAATTACTCGAGGAGCCACCCGGAATTACCCGGAGCTACACCCTGTGGCAATTAGAAAGCGACTTTTGTATAAGCTTTCATTTGAACAAACTAGTGACTTTCTTCAAAGTTTAGGAGTCGAATTAGTAAGACACCAGACAGCCCCGACTTGGCTCTGTGTGATTTTTTTTTTCCCGGCGACCAAAAATAATTTTCGTAGTCGCAAGTTTTCCACTTCTGACATAGCTTAAGCAGAGTAAAGCTAAGTTTTCATCCATCAGAATTTTCGGTTTTTCGTAGGAAATTTGGGAGAAATGTAATTTTTACGTACGAATGATATTTTGAGCGGTTTTCATTTGTGCGAAATGCCTTTACTGAATAAATGAAATATTCAACGTCAACCCCCTAATTTACCGTCCATTTTCTCAAGTAAATTCCTCAGCTCGTTAATTGAGCTGTGGTAATTGCAATGTAATTTTCGTAGTTTGAAAATAGGCCTCACCCAAAAACATTTGGGAGCCCTTTTTCTTTTTTTCTTCAATTCAAAATTCCAATACGTTAACAAAATCAGTAAAATATAAAATATTACGGCTGTTCTTAACCTTATATTAGTAATCATGAGATTGCTGTCCATATTTAACATTAAAATTTTCAATATGCCTGGAAACATACATACATAACCGCACTGATCATTGTTTTCCTTTAAAATTTCGGACAAGCTGACTTTATTTTAACTTCTTGAATTTATTTGTACCATCAGTTGAAATTTGCCGCCACGAAATATATTTGAACAGCTTTTGGCAGATTTCGTACGAAAAACGAATAATTCGTGTACATGAAAACTTAGCTTTAATATGAAAAGAAGTCGTTGCGTTGTATTCTATCTTATATAATCGGTTTCATTGAATTAATTTGTTGTAACATTTGTTCTAATCGTACGTCATCCGGCTGCATCCCTACGAACAACCCTCAGAAGTCTTCAGAAGCCCTATGCGAGCTGGGAGTGACGAGGGTCTTAGCTTTTAACGTACGATCCCAAGTACGGTCGAGAATTTCTACTGAAGTGTCCTTCACGTTAAACATGAGGAGTTTACTTTGAAAAATTATGATGATTTTGGCTTGAACTTGATGTGGTGATTTCATGCAGCATTAATAATAAACAAGTTGACGATGGACACGGAAAAATGAAACGTCGTATTTAAATTTGATGACAAGACGAGTGTAAATGGAATATTTCTGTTGAAAAATCTCTTAGAATCACTCTGTTTTCATTATTTTTTAAAACAGACGTTGATAAACCACAAGCTGTTGTTAAGAAAAGTAAAAACAAAAACCTATCATCTTCAATCCTCAAAACCTACTTTCTTTATGTTCTAGTGTGCAAAAAATTATTGAGAGTTTTTTTTAGCCTGAAACTTTTTGGATGCTTTGGAGACAGAGAAATCATTTCAGATAAGAGTCTGGAAGCAGTACAAGAAGTTGTCGCATCTTTACGGTCAAGTAAGTAAGTAAGCACATAAGTGCCCAGATAACCGTTTCATGTCCATTCTGGTCGGAATATCCCCGGATTTGAAATGGACATCGAGGATGTGTAATGGATATATATTACAGAAGATATTTTGTGGATAGTCATAAGATATCCAAAGCTATCATAAATTCATATAAATATGACAACAGCAGTGTTCAACCTATATTTCTACCTAAGGTGTAAACGTAATAGGCCATGGCTGGCTATTCAGAGCAGGAGCCACTCTTCACCAAGGCGTAGTTCAGGAACTCCAAGAAGCCATATCGAAAGGTGACGTCAGAACTATCAGGAGCATGTTGGACGCTGGCTGGAGACTGGAAGCATCTCAGGCCCTTTACAACTTCCTGACCAGGCTTGGACAGCCTTTGATACCACCGTCGATCCAGTCACTGGTCTTAGGTAAACAAAAGTAATATGATTGATAACACTTGATACACAACCTGAACACACATCGGCATACGCAAATTTACACATGTTTAAGTGTCCTCATTCGAGAATGGCATCAGCCTACCCTCCACAGGTGGTCCAACCACCCCAACCAACCCAAATTATCACTAAGACGACAATAAATTTATCAATACATAGCGTTCCTTCATATTTCAAAATCATTTCGTATTATCAGTCCATCGAGAGATATGAATCCTAAGTCTCACACTGAATATAACGATATAGACATAGTCTACAGGATTGAAAAATCACTTCAGAATGAAGAAATTGCACTCATAGCGTTTCTTGACGTATAAGAGACGTTTGATAACACATCATATGCGTCTATCACTACAGCCCTTAAGGAAACAAAAGTTGCTACAGTCCTGAACCAGTGGATATCTATCATGCTGAGCTGAAGGGTAATACAAGCCTCCATATTCGGGGATACGATATAGTGGTGGAAGCCACGAGAGGGTGGAGTACAATCCCCACTTTTGTGAAACCTCATGGTGAGACAGCCTCTTCATAGATTTGAAGCGGGAAGGAGTATATGCCTGGGGCTACTCTGACGATATCGTAATAAATGGTGAATTGGAATTAAATGTGGATCTGATGCAATCAGCACTCACATACGTAAGAATGTGGTGCATGAGGCCAACCGTCAACTCCCAAAATAACATGAGTGTCCCTTTCATTTAAGACGAGCTCACCACATACTGAATCAAGGCGTGCTGTTTATCATCAAACAGCACTGTTGCCAGCAACATCGCATGAGCTCATCAAGCATTTGCTCAAGTACCTTTCGGTACCCGATCAAATAGTGAGATGCATTGAACACCTGATGCCGCTCTGGAGGACTCGCTTCACCATAACATCTGGATAAGTCAGAGTCCAAACAGAGCAGGTTATCTTTGGAAAGGGCGTGTTTCAGGGAGACTTCCTCAGCCCTCTTCTCTTCTGCATCTGCTTTACATGGATGACCTCAAACTGTATGCCCTACGGAGGAAACGATCTTCATCAGTCCTTAAGGGTGGTGCAAGAGTACACGAATGCTATCGGAATTGAGTTTGGGATCGACAAATATGCCACGAGCACGATGCGAGGAATACGGAGAGGACGTTCAGTTCATAGACGGAAGCATCCTACATCATTTGGATGTCGTAGAGACGTATACCTAGGGGTGGAACAAAGCCACACCCAAGAGATAGCTACTGTCAAAAACTCTCTCCGCGGCAAGTATATATCAGCATAAACTCCGACAGATCTGGTCATCAGAATTGTCGGGGAAGAACAAAGTTGCTGCAATAACTAATATATATGCTTGCCATTCCGATTCTACTTTACTTCTTTGGAGTAATGAAATGGACTCAGGAAGAGCTGCGACAACTCAGTGTTAAAACTCGCAAAATGACGCATCTCCATAGGAGCTTGCATTCTAAATCGCCAATTTATGGGGTCTTCTTCAAGAACATCGAAGACCTTGGCTTATCCAGAAACCTGACATTTGCTTTTCTCAGGTCAAGTGGGCTGAAGTCGGAAACCGAGGGATTCATTATGGCCTGCCAGGATGGTGTCTTCAATACACTCGTCTCTACCGTAGTCGGGTGATGGGTATAGAGGTCCCTGACACTAGATGCAGAGCGTGTCCTGGGGCAGCTGAGACCATAATGCATTTGCTATCAGCTTGTCCAGCTTATGCGGTCTCAGCCTATATCCACGCAGGCACAGGTGGAGAATGAGAAGTGCCGAATCTATTGGAACTACTCATTCCCCACCCTCAGGCAAATACAAGCTAATAAGCCTGATGTAGTCCTCCTCGACCATCAAAGTAAGATGATTTTGTCAATGAGTTTTCGGCTCCAGGCGAAACGAAAATTGTCCGAAAAGAGGAGGAAAAATGGACTAAATATCGAGATCTACTCTTTGAATTCCGCAGGCTTTACCAGAACCATTCTGTCAAGACGGTGGTTTTGATAAAAGGGGTCCTTGGTGGAATGATGGACGCACTGTTCTCAAACTTGAAAATCATACCGGCTTGCCGTGATATGACAGAACGAATGTCCGGACGAATGCAGAAGGCCGTAATTCTTGGTTCACTCCTCCCGGTCAGGGCATGCACATGATTCTCGGACCCAATAGTGTCACTTACCCCACGGCGTGGGGGTGATTACTGTGATAAATAACCCAGCACGCCATCCGAAAGTGTCGGGGCTCCGGAGACATGGCCTGTCCGGGAAATTCCTAACGCACCTCAATGGTTTCAGATGACAGCGGAAATGTTCCAATAGAAGTTGTCGCTACGGATGTCCTAGGACTTATGAAACAGGAATTATCGGACAAACATCTTCAATTAGCTACGGTGCTGCTGCATCTTTTGGATACTATTATTAAAATTTCACCGGCTGATGAACTTCGAGGAAATACTTTGCCGATATCTATGCTTCCACTGTTTTTCAATATACAGGTGAGTGATTCAAAATGTGTCCTTTTTAGGGGAAAATTCGTATTCATCAATTTGTTGTTATATTTAATCGTTTCACCAGAGCCATCGCGGATGATTTGACAATACTTTAAATTTTTTTTAACTCCTAATGTTAAGTCGGCAGTAATAGCGAGATATAATAACCCCAATAATTTTCATTCGCTCCGTTCCAGACTCAACATATCAATGAATGGAGGAGAATAGCTACAATTTTTGTAGAAATCATCAGACAAGCCAGTCACCATTTAGAAGTGACTACTACGATAGGTGGCAATGTTCGTACGTTATTGAATCAACTGAATTAAGTAACGCTGAAATTGAATGTCGATCAAAACCGTGTTTTGATTTTACAGGACTGATAACGCAAAGTGAGAATGTTCTCGAAGAGTTGAATATCGTCCAACTTCCCATAGAGCTTACGGAAAATATGGTGGTGAGGCGGTATCTTTTTCCAGTCGGTAAATATTTGAAAACAACCCATAGATTTATCTTTAACTGAGAAATACAGAAAAGCATTGTAGTTCTCATAAAATATCCTTATAATGAGTGATGGGAGTAAAATTTGGTTTCTTTTGAAATTACTTCTTTTGTTTAATAATAAATAATGTGCCGCTTTTTCAAGTATTTTCGGGTATTATCTTGTCTTGTGTAGAGCTTGTTACCCTCAACTGAATTTCACCTGACTTTATAGATGGGGTTTGATTGGAACATGATGTCTCGTGGTCTCTCAGATGACATCAGAATTTACCCAGAGTTACTCGGAGCTACTCCTTGTGGGTAAGCGACTTATGTAACTCACAGAAACTGACCTCCCCCGAATGAGTCGGACAGAAATCATTGACATCGACATAACCTGCAATACAACAGGTGTTTGAGAGATGAAGGACTTCCAGTCAGAACAAGTTCTAGTAAAAGGAAGTTTGAATGTACACAATAATATCGCCTTATACCAAGTATACCTTTCTTCTTCTAATGCCCAGGGGTAGTTGCACCAAATTGAGCTTGTTACCCCTGTAGTGAACCGCACCTGACTTACAAATGGGGTTTGATTGGAACTCGATTTATCGTGATCTGTCAGATCACTTCAGGAGCTATCCGGAGTTACTCGGAGCTCCTCACTGTGGCAATTGGAAAGCGGCTCTTACCACAACTTTTATAAACTAATTTTCTTTTTATTTTTCAATATTTTTCAACCATGAAATAATTTCAGGTTTTAGGGGAGACTGCAACAGTGTAGAAGTGTACCGAAGAATTATTACCAACAATCACTAGTCACAATTTGTTGCACTGCCTTAGAAATAAGATCAAAATTATAATAACCATGTCTTTCTTTTGTGAATGTATGATGAATACGTAAAAAAAAAAAATTCAAAACACTCTTTTCATTTTTACTGCTTTTTGCGTTCTGTGGGCACCAACCACAAGACTGTGACAGGTCACTCGTTCTGTGGAACAGTCTAGTCGTATTATTATTGTTTTGAAAAGTTTATGAACCTCAAGTTTTTTTTTATTTAAATAAATTCACAACAGAACCAATAGTTCAAGTTTGAAGATGCCAGCAACTCCTCAAATGAATAACGTACCACCTAATAAGTTTAGTCCGTATGGTGGCGCAATAAACAAAAGTCTTCTCACCCCTTGCAGAAGAGTTGGACTGTCGAGAAAAAGGAAAACTCCGAATAGTATCTTGAAATTAAACTCCGACGATTCAGCTAGCAATATAAGTAGCCCTTTATCTTCAGAATCTACACCCATCATTATCAAAAATGATATGGGAAGAAACAAAATTAATTTAGATAGCCCTACGAATGAAAAGGAGGCACTACCAAAAGATGAGAACTGTTATACGAGTGGCTCTTTATCTATGAAAACTACACCTGTTGTTAATAAAAATATCGCAAACAAGCGAAAGAGTAGAATGAATTTTGACAGTCCTATGAAGGAAATAGTAGTGAAATCAGTTGATCTAAATAGCGAAAAAGTTGCCACAATTTTAAGCAGTGACAGCAAAACTAAGAAGAGTCTTTCACTGGTTAAATCAGTAGATAATTCATCTATTTTGAAAGAGGTTAATAATGAAAAAAACTTTGTGCCCACAGAGTTGGTGAAGTCTGAAAATAATGAGTTAGAAAAAAATATGTCTGCTACTTCAATGAACCCTGAATACAAAGATGAAAGAACTATTTTGCACTGTGAAAAAATACCTATTATACAGGCAAGAGATGACGATTCAAGTTCTTGTGATAGTGTGGTGTTGCCTAAATCGAAAAAATCAAAAGTATTGTATGATTCAGATGAAGACTTTCTTCCCTCCAATAGGAATAAACCAAAACTAAAACGTATCAAATCAGAAACGCCTGTGGTGAAGAAATCAGGCTTGAAACTGATCTCCAAAACAAACAGCGAAACTATGGTTGATAACTTGAAGAAGTGCAAAATTACTTTACATAAGTTGAGTGAAGATGAAATATTAAGCAAGGAGAGTCGAATACAATCAAACATAAGTTACTCTTCTGATGAAGAGATTTTGGCAAAGGTTAAGAGGAAAAAAGTAGTGGTACTATCAGATGACGACAACTTTGAAACAAGTCAAAAGGCAGTCACTCATGTCGTAGATGATTTCATGAAGGATTCAAAAAATCAAGAGGTGAAGACAGTCTGTGTAAAAGAAGCAAAAAACTTGTCCAAAAAAGCGTCGTTTATAGATATTTTAGAAGACGAAGAAGATGCTTTCACATCCACTCCTGACAGAGACAAAAACGAGAAAAAAGACTTGATTGAAAATATTACAAGTCTGGAAAGACAAAACACAGAAAAGAGAAAACTGCTCGATAATCTCAAGCAGGCCTTGGTATATCAGTCAATCCATAATATCAAAGATTTACAAGAGCTGACTGTGAAGTACAGGGAAGGCTGTGTAAATGGCTTGAAAGAACTCCTGAGTCAGCTCCAAGCTCACAGACCTACGAGTATGAACACCCTGTTGAATAACCTGCATATTCCCAGTGAAATGATTGCCAGATTGTCCATCAGTGATGAAAGTTGAAAGTTTTATTTATACGAAGCTAATCATAGGACCTTCAATAAATTGTTTTCTTTGTTTTAAAATTGATCATTTCATGACCAAGTGAACAGAATGTGATATAAAATATAGAAAACCAATTTTAAATCACAAAGAATTTCAAAATAATTTTAAATGGCAGAATTCGTTTCTAACAGAATTGTCAGTCAAGTATAGTTTTTATGAATCTTGGTTCAAACTTATAGGATGATACAATCTGAAGTTTTCTCTCATAAAATCACTGAATACTGCACTATTTTTTTAAAACAAATGGCAGGTGGTTATAAAAGTCAAACTTAAAATTTAAAGATTGTCAAAATTACTACTTTTCCAGAATTCAATAGAAATTACAAAAATCAAACACCACACAAAGTTATCAAGCTTTAATCATTATATAACAAACTAACATGAAAAATATTTCTCTCAATGGAATACTTATAATAAAGATCTTAATAAAAATATATATTTTTTTTGTTCTCAAATTGACGAAGTTTAGGAATGTTCATAAAACTTCATCTCCCGATTCTCAGAAAATATTCCAGGATGGAGATATAATTTTTTGAACCCTTTATTTCGGAATTCAGCTGTCTGCATCGTACGATACTCGGACATCCTGAACCTGAGTCTGTTATCGATCATACTCAACAGATTATCGACAGGTGTATTGTGAGCGTGGTTCATGAATACGTCACACATCAGCTCAATATACCATGATCCTATGTATGTGTCTCTATGAGCCTTAGAACCTGCAAGAAAGTTAAAATATAGACTTCAAAATTTCCATATATTTTCATACTCAGGATGCACTTTTTACAGTGCACCTCTGTAACATCACATTTCAGTTAACTGAATTATCTATTTTGGAGAATCAATAACATTCAAGCTCGAGTTGAACAAATTTCATTATTAATCAAATTATTTCAATTATGGAACAATTTCATACCAATTAATGTGGAGTATCCGATTAACATATCTTCATCAGACCTTATATTCATCACAGGAGAAACAGGACTGACTGGATCACCTTTCCTGAAGGCAGAATCGGTCTCTGTCCTCTGACTCTGAACATGTTGGATGACCAGATCCATTGCCAAACCTCTGAAAAAAAAATTCACTATATACTCTTAAATTTGCTGATAGTTTAAATGAATGATCAATTTAATTTACACAGAAGTCCTAATGTACAGGGTTTCCCGTGACTTCCTCCTAAGAAACCTCAGAAAGAATATTACAAAGTTACAAAACTGTTGGATTTACCAAATGAAACATATTTTCTAAATCAACTGAATTTTTGGTATTGCCACAGCAAATGAATTTTCTTTCAATCTCTTTAATGACAGAAGATTAACATTTCACAGGCAAAGATTTGCATACAATATATACAAGAGTCAGCCATCTTTGCACTTGGCTACACCATACTGATGACCAGGAAGTCTGAAACACATTTGTATGGTTGCTTGACACTCTGAGGGTAAAGACAAGCAACTCTTCGCTTTTTGATAAATTAAATAAATATAAAAGTAATATAAAATCCATCTTCCCCAATCTGTGATATCAGAGTGAGATTTTCAAGAATGGCTAATTATTTTTTCCATGAAATAAGTGCAATAAATAGTATTATTCTAAGAACAACTTAATGAGGAATAAATGCTAGGATTTTCGATAATACATACCTGCAGACTGGTAAAATGAAAATTTTAGGTTTTCCTCTTAGTGACTCACTCGATTCATTAGAGAACTTTCTTTGAACTTTCAAAGAATGAATATATTTATTGTCTCTTCCATAAATGAGGGTATCATTAGCACTTTCACCCCCATGACTCATGATTATCACAAAAATTATATCATATTCGGCATTTTTCTGTTCTTGGGAAAAGTTATTCAAAATATTTTCCATCTCCTGAAAATGAATCATACTTTTCGGGTGATTCATGAGCAAATTAACTCTAGGTCTAATATATCTAAGGCAACTATTTTCATAAGAAAACCCATTCAGGGACCTAACACCATACTCAAACCCACCTTAGCCGATTTGTTATTGTGATGTTCAATGTCCCAACCACCCATTTGATGGAACAAACTCTTCAAATTTTCATTGTCCACTAAGGCTCCATTTCTGTACCGTTCAGGATCACTGCTGCCATCAGCTTTCTCAAAATCATAATTATTGATAATAAGAACTCTACCCCTCTTTTTTGATCTGGTGTCATAAAAATCGATGTTGGGATTGTCATGAAATGTATCATAGAATTTACTTGATGGTATCACTTTTACATTCAGAGGTGTCGTACTGTCATTGAAAAATAAATTTGAACTACTGAAATTCACCACATTTTCATCACAGACCTGTTCTTCTTGAAATGCTACACATCCTGTGGGACATAAAATAACAAAAAGTTAAGCACCATTTACAGTAGTAAGAATGTCTAATGTTTTTTAAAACTCAAAGTGATTCACCTTTATGTTTTGGCATCAAAATGTCAGCTAAATAATTCTGATTTGATTCTCTCAGAGAGTTTATCAGTATCTTGAAAGCATTTGTTTCCTTTTTTTGGATACTAAAGAAAAACACCCTCTTATTATGTCTGGCATCTTTTGACTATGAAAAAAGTAACTTGTTATTTAGAATCAACGAGAGGAATAAGTTCCTAAGTACAAGAGGTAGTAAGGTACTCACCGAAAATATATCGTTCTTTTCTTTTTGTGTGAAAACACCTTTGTTCACCATCAACTTTGCCAGAACCTCAACATCACATTCTTTCATGAGAATAACGAAGTTTTTGATTATCACGTCTTTATAGTCTTGAAGCATGATGAAAGCTGAATTCGACCATTAAAACAAAAATAATGAATATATCGAATTCGAACTCCATTCAAATCACATTATTTTTTATTATTTACAATTTTTGACATGTTTATTGCTTGTTGCTTCGTTAACTTTTGTGAATCTGTGATCTATGGACTTGTCAAATGTCATTTTCAAAAGTGCGTTCGGTCACTGACAGTCTGGGCCGGGATTCTGAAGTCACGATCGAGCATGAATCGTGTCGTTTTCACAAATTTGACGATTCCGAGCCTATACGCCGATCGTATATGTGTTGCAAGTAGCCTACATTTTGACGATTAGTTGACGAAAATTGGATTCCGAAGTGACGATTAGGCCTCAATGGTGTCGTCTAGACGATTTTGATGATTCCGAAGCTATATATATGTCGATCGTAAATGTGTTGCAAAATGCCTACATTTTACGATTAGTTGACGACAACTATTTTCTTGTCGTCAGTATATCTATCTTGGTCTGATATATGTATTGCTTTTTTTTTTAGTGGTCATTATTGCTTGCATGTGTATTTGATTTTGTTTTCATCCCGTTATTTACCTATGATCCATACTTCTGCAGTAGGGATTTTTTATTCAGAATGGCTTTCAGAGCAACCCAAAAGTTTACTAGGAGTTGATAATGAATTTCATGGGGAATTCTTTCGAAGATTTCTGAGGGTTATGCTCGTAAAGGTACAGCCGCGGTTGACGGAAACAGTTTTAACAATATTTTTATTATTATTGCAAGGTACCATTACAACTGCTGCAATATTTTTTAGGTACCTATAATGATATATTGGTACAAATAACAAATAAGTAAGCACCAAATTTACGTATTCCCTTGAATTAAATTTCAACAGAAAATGCAACACAGAATTACTGGAACCAACACTATATGCGATGGATTCCTGACAAAGATATAAATTAACAATGGAAGATACTTCTTATAATGTTTTAATAATAGTAGTATGTGTACATAACTGCAGTATAATAATTATCAATATTATTATCGAGTATTATATACCTAGGTAGGTATATAGAGCAGGTACCTGTCCCGGTTTACTGCAATATCAAATTTTATGCCAGCAGTATAATTTATACACTGCAATACTTCAAAAGTATTATATAGATTGCGATTACAATGAAGGCGCCTTGAAGGCGGATTTATCGGATTCATAATGCACAATTTAAGGCATATGCATAACTTTAAATACAATTTATAACATTTCAATACTCAGATTTATATGAAACCCGTTTCATAATTTATAATTCCTAAATGGTTTCATATGAATCTTGAGTATTGAAATGTTATAAATTGTACTTTAAAATTATGCATATTCATTAAATTGTGCATTATGAATCCGGTATATAAATTCACCTTTAGTTTTTTCACGACGGATACCTGATGGCGGAATTTAATTTTAAATCAAGTCAAGTCCAAGCCAGTCCTGATTTTTTGAAAAAATATGGATAACTTGAGTGACACAGAAATTCCACCAAAATCTCAAAACATGCATACTTCCGCTAAAATATAATACGTAATACGCCGTTGTGTAAACTCTGCTTTAAGCCAATCGAGTTGGATTCTAAGGTTTCGATTGGTCTAAAACTAACCGCTTTCCAATTGCTAGGGGTAGTAGCCCCCAGTGGAGCTTGTTACCCCTGAACCACAGAACAAACTGAACCTGAAGTGAACCGCTCCTGGCTTTATAAATGGGGTTTAATTGGAACATGATTTATCGTGACCTGTCAACTCACTTCAGGAGCTACCCGGAGCTACTCCCTATGGCAATTGGAAAGCGGCTATTGAAATGCTATTTCCGCGCTCCGCCTAGTTTGAAATCAGCTTTATTTCTTTTTATTCTCATATTTTTTGCACTGTCAGTGATCTCGGATCTCACTCAGCAAACAGAAGCCAAGCAAGAAAAGACAAAAATTATTGTCTGACAGACTAGGGCACCGGACACAGCGTGGGCGTACTGTGACTGCTGTGGTATGGCGGTAGCAAGAATTCCTATCCACAACACTTCCCAATAGGCAATCCGTATAGACCAATCAAAATTCTATTTTAGTTGCGACTGCGTAGTGTGCAATGTAATTTTAGGTTACGTTGAGGATCAACTTGGATATCAAGGCCCCGTTTGGTTGGATTAGATCATGTTCCCTTCTTTTACGGCTTAAAAATTAAAAAACAAGGGAACACTATCTAACCTAACCAAACTATCCTTGCTAAGTTGAATACTTGGGACTACTCTACCGCCTTAGCATCGATTCAAATATACCGCCTTGGCCAGGATAGTTCTCATTGGTTCATGCGGATTGCCTATTGCGAAGTGTTGTGGAAAGGAATTCTTGCATAGCGGTATGTGGTTATGTTATGATTAATTAATACCTAATACCTGAACCTGACGAATGATGTGAGAATGGAATACCATATTTGTTTTAATAACTGATCAAAATTTTGGCGGTGATGCTCCTTCTTGTTAAATTTTTTTAGAATAATGACTAGATATACTTATATATTATCTGAATATTAACTACCCAAAAGACGTCATACCTAGTAGATAATAATATACTGTTTTGTGATTACAAAAAGAATGTTGAAATTTCCTTTTATTGCGGAAATAATGAACCCATTGACGTAGATAATGGTCAGTGATGTAGACATGATGTAATAAACGTCTTGTTCAATTTGGTAAAACTCTATAAATAGGTGATTTTATGTGGCAACTCCATAAAACAGAGAGCATTTTCAAATACTGGAACACTGGAACTAATCAATAACCCTTTTCCTGAATGCGTGCGCATTTGGGATTATTGAAAATTGCTTCGATAAAAGTAGTGTAGTAAACAGTAAAGAAAATTGAATTCAACCAATAATCCAAAGATAATGAGTTCGGTGTAACAAAAATAATCAACCAGCCTTCCAAACATGTAGTGCTCAAAAATTTGTAATTATTTTAAAGTAAATACACCAAACTTATCATTAAACTACTAGTCTGTAATTAAAATTTAGTCCTAATCATGGGTTCCACAACAATACCTGTTCTACTAGTCACAGCAAATGTTGGATCAATTTTTGAGGATGTAAGTAAAGATTTTCTTCAAAGAGAAGTTGTTTCTACATATTAACCTTTACAGCCAACTGAAATGCTTAAAATTTGGACCGAAGAGTTCCTTTCCACAGTGTCGAAACTCGACCCTAAATTCATAGCTTTACATTGCCAAGAAGTTGGCGGAAAGAATTACGAACTCAGTATGAAGCACGTTGAGCATTTTGTTAAGTTGCTTATGTCAAGTAACGAATTACGCTTATTTGATAAAGTCAGGGTATTCTTAGATGAAGATTACAGTTCTGCTGAAAATTTCACAGTAAGTTGACAGGGCTTTCTTGTTCTTTAATGTGACGTTGACTTTTTCAGGCATTGGGAAATTTGTATTTTGTACATCATTCCTTAGAAAATATTTTGATATGGGATTTCAAAGACTCAATTTTTATACCAGTACAGGGTAAAGAAATTCACTCAGGCAACATAGAAGCTGTTGTTACCAAAGAAAAGTCTAAATTTCCGCAAGATTTTTTTCCAGAAGTATGCTAGTATCTTGGTAGGTGGCGAGTTGAAATAGTTATCGATTTATTTTACAGTGCAAGTGGTCTAGAAAAGGCTTCATGCGAACTAGGTGGTCTCTGAATGGAACGGTTTTGGATTTGGTGAATATCCATTTATTTCATGACGCTTCCAATTTCATTGCAATGGAGTCGTTTCCTTCCGTTTACTGTAGGAATAGACGCAGGGCGCTACAGCACACTCTGCAGAGATTTCATGATGATGCCTATGAAAACGCCCCGTACTTCCTGTTTGGGGATTTCAATTTCAGAACTGATACTGATGGAGTCGTTAAGGTGAGTCTCGCAGCTTTTCAATGGATGAGTGTTGATTAAACAAACTTATAGAAATTGACAGATGGACTGAAAACCACAAGAGTGCCAAATAATAAAAATAATGAGTTTATGAAGCTGCAATTCACAACAGAGGATAGCAAATTGGTGTTGACTGTCGGAAAGAAAGAATTCAATCATTCTGATCACCAAGCGGTATTTCTAAATGCTACCAATGAATGGGTGAGCATATTTTTTGTTATTATTTGACTTTGTTCAAAACCAAATCTGATCTAGGTATTTCTCACCAGCAAGATTTTTGTGGAATATAATTTTGTACTCGTGAATTCTTCATACTTTATTGAACAGGTTAAAAAAGCTTTCACTGAAAACCGACTTTTCAGTTTTTATTTAAATAGGCATCATTATATTTATCAAAATGTGGCAATAATTGGAATAGACTTTGACCAAAACAATAAAACTTAACAATATGGCTTTTACCATTATATGAAAAAAGATAGTGACTCAAAATAACCAAAACAAACAATGATTAATTAAAAACACAGTTTATTTTATCATGGGATTCAAACTTTTGGTTTTATTTCATTCTCAGGTATGCAGAATCTTAAATGTACAATCAAAATCTCATTACTTATAATAGTAACTCTATAAATATTAACATATTTGAGTTCAGGCTAGAACCATATCTTATTCAAATAAATTGCTATATTTTACACTCTGATCAAGTAACACAATCTAGATCAGTAGTACTCAAATAGTAATGAAGAATGAATGTAACATCTTTTCATAATGTTACCCCTCAAATCATGACATTGTTGCCATGTCGCAATTTTTTAAGGATACAATAAGCACGTCAGCTAGATTTTGATTTCTGTAGGGTATTTTCACGGCAACGAAAACCCAAAAATATGGTCTTCGATGAAATATATAATAATAAGACAATTGAAATGTTCAGTGCAACTTGTTGGGAGCATGTAAAAACGATAGTATTTCCATCGCCGAACATAGATTCTTCGTTGTCGATATAGTCTGGTCAGTACGACAACGCTGCATTTGATATTTGACAGAACGACAACAAAACATTTCTGTTTGTTTTCATCTTTGGCTTATTGGAGTGATTTTTCGTGATTGAAGGCAAATTATGAGTTAATTTGTGTTGAAATGTCGTTAGTTTTTATTATTAAGCAATAGTGACGCATTGTGAAATGTGTAAAAGATCATTTGAAGCTGGAAATCAGAATATGTCATTTCATAGGTAAGCTACCGGTGTCGTAACTATCGAGAAAGGGAAACCGAATTGGAAAAGGCTAAAATTGATGAATTATGGAAAAACATGTCAATTAGAGCATCAGCTGTTCTCAAAATACTGTGGAGATTCTTCCATCATAATTTCAGGTTTCCTTTCCATATTGGTTTCCATTATTTCTATTTTATTGAACCTCAATATCTCTGAAAACAACGCACGACACTGCCGGTGAGGGAAGATGTTTCTACAAACAAAGTTTGAGGCGTGTGAGCGGCGAGTTATTACTCATCTAGGTTGCGTTACTTGATCGGAGATTTTACATGAATGGCTCCATTAAACTTTATAAATGTTATTGGTTATTAGGGCAACCAAATTATAAAGAATAGAAGCTATTTTCACACAAGAGGCAACTTTATAGATGGCAATGGCAAGCCCTAGCAAAATCGCTTTGTGGAGTTTTTTAACAATAAATATTGTCAATAATGACCACTTTTTTGGTTTATTATGAATATCTCAAGAAGTACTCATTGCTGGAATCATTTCATAGTCAGAAGTTTGTAAAATTCTTCCTAGTACAAACTATATTTTAAAATAAAAAATGAGAAAAGAAAATTTCTATGTTTTTATATCTACCACTTTAATTTGTAACACTTCGTTACTGTATTTTCGTTTTATGTGGACATTCTCAAACAACTATTTTAAAAACCTAATTTTGAAGTACCTATATCCAGAGTGTATCCGTAGTGATATAAAAACAGACAGTTTCTTTTCTCATTTTTTATGATGATCTCCTACCACGTAGTAACGGCTACATCCATCAATTTATATTTTAAAAGGTAGTTTAAGTTATTTGGGTAATTATTTAAATGGAAAAAACCTCGATTGGTATATATTCCGCTTTTTATTGTCATCACGGACTTATTTATCAATATATCTACTTTCTGATAAAATTAGTCATTACTAAATATAAGTGGGCGTTGTTTTGAAGAACAATTAATTTTTTTCTCAGTTATTCTGTCACCCTCATATTAGCTGTGATGTTACTGAAATCGTATTATTGTTATCATGAAATTAATGTCCCTCTGTCATGTCATCATATTTGCAGGATATACCTAATCATGATCAACTTCCTTTGTATTCATGATAATCAGTAAGGAATGTGTTTGATAAAGCTATTAGTGATAAAACAACATACAGTGTAGAAGTGAATGTCAGTCGGGAATTTGAGAACAGACTATTCCTCACGTCAAAAACATTTGAAAATTGTTTAAAAATATCCCAATGCAAACAGAACTCTAGAAACACCTTAAAATGTTTTCGGGATTTCGTCAATACGAATTATTTATGTTCTAGTTAATAGGAATGATTTCAGTTAAACGAACATGTAATTGAGTAGCTTTCACGCAAAAACAGTTTATTTATCAAAGTTGTCTATCATGTGTAACCTGTTTTTGAAAGTGTAGACTTGATGATTTGAAAACGATCACCACAACCCGACTTTTATTTTTTATCACATTCCATTTTCTTTTTCTCCCAAAATAGATATGATTTCATTACGTATGTATCTGTGGTCAATTTTGTTATCTCTTGCACACAAGGTCAGTTTTACTAATAAAAATATGGTTGAAGAAGTATCCAGTGCATTTTGACACAGTTGTAGGTATTCCACAGGGCTCAGTACTGGGGCTATGTACTGTTGTTTATATGTTACTATAGATAATATTACTATGAAATAGAGATAGGTTCAGCTAATTGTATTTTTAACATGTGCTGATGTCACTTCTTCATTAACATCAACTGAAAATAATTGTAAAACTTATTGCTATGAGTACCTTGGTTAAAATATTTCGTTACTGCAACAAAACCAATATGTATATTTATTTTTTTATATTATATATTATTCGGATTTCAAAGGGAAACAGTATAGAAATTGCATGGGACAAATCAAGTGACCATCTCCCTCCCATCCACAAAAAGTAGTGTAGAAATAAACATTCAATGTTGTATCTTTCAAATTACGTAAATTTGAGAATAAATGGCGGAGACGTGACAGCTGCACTCTAATTTGTGATATTTATTAAAGCTATCGATTATGTGAATCATAAAATGTTTTGCTTGAACTTCAACATTATCATTTGTGAAATATGTCTTCCAAATGGTTCATTCCATATTTGTTTGAAATATATTGAATAATAAGTAATTCAGCATTATCAAAATTGAGAAATATGAATTGTGGAAATCCTCAGAGTTCCATACTTGGGGCAATTATCTTTTTATTGTATATAAATGACATTTTGAACATTCAGATATCAGGTTTCTTTACTTCACTTAATGGGTTCGACTTTCCAATTGTCATAACGTTTCAACTGTTTCTATCCGCAGTCATCTTCTAGTGAATACTGACAAGTTTCCAAAGGCTTGTAAGAGTTTATATACCTGGTAATCTTAATTAAGTTTTGTTTTTATGGCTGGTAATGTCAATTAATTATTATTGGGTTAGCAATTACTCGTTTCTTTTTTTTCTACCTGCTACCTGCCCATTGTAATCAGAGTGACCTCTTCGGTTATGCCCAAACCATCAATAAGTGATTTCCAAAAGTTCTTGATCATTCCAGATGAATAGTATGTTGAAAATCTTTTATAGATTGGCCGATAATGAGACATCTTTTAAGTTATGATTGTTATAGGCTGCTATAGCCTTCTTTCACCCCTTCTAGACTTCTAAGACTTCAATCGAATTCAACAAGTTCTGCATCTACCGATCTGATCGTCTTGATTTCTTCCAGCTGAAATCCTTTGACAAGGAACTGGAAGCTTTCGAAGAGACCCTGACTGAGTATCCTGTGACCTTTCCCCCGTCCTATCCTTTTGAAGAGAATATTTCCCATGCGACGAGCTACATGCAGACGAGATGTCCTGCTTGGTGCGACAGAGTCTTGATGAGCAAGACTGCCAAAGAATTGGTGGACAAGGACTCCGGAGTAGACTATGGACTGATTGGCGTCAAAACGTGTATGGGTGATCACAAGGTGAGTTCTGTAAAGTGAATAGCACTGTTATATCACTGTCACTACGGTAATTGATGTTGTATTTTGAATTATTCAATAATTGAATGTATGAAATAGAATTCACAGTTACAAATATGTATATTATCTTGATTAACAATGAAACTTAAACTCTAGCAACAATTGAGGAGTTCCACAGAGAACGATCCTCGGCCCTGTTTTGTTGTTGTTATTTTTGAAAAGGATCTTACTGATAGTAAGATACTCAACACTTTTAACAATGCAATATTCTTGGACTGAAGCAGTTTTATTTTTGATTTTGTTGCTATAAGTACTGCTTGATTGCCTTCAGAGGACTTGGCTAGTCTTCTGAAGCTTTCAGTGCTGTTCATTGATATCTACATCTGATGAAATTAACTGTGGAATTTTTGATATGATGTAAAATTTTTCTTATTTATTCTAAGCAGCCAGTTTTTCTGGATTTTCAGATGACAGTTTGTGATGAGTAAGGTATTTTTCGTGTGATTTCACTGTAGTTAGTTTCATTTCAAGACGCCTATCTATATTTGAGTTTATGCCTTCCAACATGTAAAGGTTGTCTCTAAGCAATCAAATCGTCTTAATAGTTTTATTCTTGTTATTAAGTATAAGAACTATTAACAGTAGTGGTAGTTGTATTAGGGCAGGAACCATGAAAGCAACCCCTTTTTTCACCAAATACTTGAAACATCTGAATGGGTATTTGTACAATCTTCCTCAGTTTGTGGTGATAAACATAATAAGTATAATCAGGTAATGAATTTATATTGCTTTGATTTTTTATGATTTTTTGTCCGAAACCAGCAATCCTGTGGGCACTAAGAAATTATTCAATTTCTGAATAAATTCAAAGTCAACATATACTTTGTCAGAAGTTATAAACACTTATAGACAAAGCTTGATTTACTTAATGATAATGTTGAGATGAATTGAGCTGATGAACTTACTTAAAATTCATGTATAATCCCCACACCATTTGGATTGATTTAATTTTATAAAATTTTTAAAGTTTACATTGAACTCGCATTCTTTAAACTAACTAAATGTAAGTGGATATTATTCAAATATTACAAATAACCAATTGTGTTATTAAAAAAAAATCAACAGCTTCTCCATTGCTTGCTAATAGTATAGTTCAAAACAGTATGAAGTGAACCATTTTGCTAGATTCATTGTAGTAACAGTTCCATCATTCGAGTTTTGACACACCCTGTATATTTGTTTGAGAGTTGAAGGTAATGATAGGTTTAGTATCAGTAGTGTCCAGGCCTTCTCTTGTCTTAGTTGGTTTGTTTCTGTCCTCACAAGTGACAAATATTTCACGATAAATTATTTCAGCCTTGTAAGTTACGGTTTTAGAGTAGATGAAAATATTGCCCAATGTTTTCTTCCAAGCAAAAAAGTATTTGGATGAGTGATTGCTCGACAATAAGAGGGGCCCAATTTTAAAGACAAGGTGCTATCATTAAAATATTAAAATGCCTTTCGAACTATTATCAGTTTTTATGTGAAAAAGAACGACAGAAGGTAAATAAACACCTGTAAATCAATATTAAAAGGAAAGTTGGGCAGAAAAATACTTTTATTGAGTTTCTGGGTTCGAATCCCGGATTTTCCATCTTAGTTTTCATTTTTTCGCAGTTTTTTATCCCAAGGCGTATTGCAGAAATTGCTAAGTAGAGTAGCACAGGGGGTACGGGAATTAAACATAACTAAATCTAGATACTTTTCTAGTAACTTCCCTATCAGATCAAGTATCAAATCGCACTAGATCAGCTCCAATAACTTTCGGTACTAGTACTTCTAACGGATGTTTTTCTTTTGATTGTATATATTCAAAATTTTATCTAAGGTTCGCGTATGTTGTGAGAGGTTGGAATGTTGATGGAGGGGAGGCTGATCTGAGCATCAGACACGCATATCTGCCAGACACTCGTAATCATTCAGCAAACTACAGTTACAAAAAATCATGGGGCGTCTTCCTCTACACTAGGGAGGAACTGCAATTTTCCGAAACTTGGATTCGAACCAAGAATTTTCATTGGAAAATAATATGAAATGAATAATTATGAAAAGGCATCTACAGCTATCACAATAAACCTAAATTATCATGTTTCAATGTATAACACGGATAGTGTCAATAGTAAAATTTACATTTTTTTCTCGGGAAAGTATGTTATACTTACGTGGCAAATTTTACTCGGAGTGTTAGCTGTGAAGGTCCTTGGATAATTCATTTCATGTTATTTTTTGTAGATGATGGCCGAAACTCATAATTTTATGTAGAATATATACGTAGTTCTACATTTTCCAGCAATGGTCATACGCTATGATTCTTTGTTCAAATCAACGATTCGAGTACCTCTTTAGTTGCAGCCATCATTTTTTGCTAGTCCTGCAATTAACACAAAGTTTTACGAATGTGACAAATGAATCCCCATGAATTTTCACGAGGGTCTGACAAACGTGTGTGTCTGACCTCTCTCACACCTCAACAAGCCGCTGAGAACCCACGCAATTAACTATGCCCCAATCACTCCTTTCTCCTCAACATTCCAACCTCCTACCAACGTACGGGTGTTTCAGATAGCTAAAACTTTGAATATATAGAATTTGATGGGAGTATTGGGTACTGAAAGTTGCTAGAGATGATCTAGTGAGATTTGATCCTTAATCTCTTATAGGGTTCTGAAAAGTTACTAGATCTAGTTTTATTTATTCCAGTAGTCCCGTTGCTATCCTACTATCCAATTTCATCGAGTTTTCGGCGCGCCTTTTTACTGAAATTATGAGTGTTACATTTAGGCCAGATTTTGTTCAAACTGCTCAGCCCGTAAATGTGAAAGGAACAACCCTCCCTGCATCTACTTTTTGGGAACGAGTACTTCTGAATTTCCCAACCGATTTAAAAATATTTGCTTAAAAGTGGAGACGCTTCATTGATATCAATTTTGGTGCTTACATTGCAGCCGGTCTACCTGCGGATGGACATAAAGGAGAACTCAGGTATAATTCTGTGTTGTGATCACGCACCTTTCGCTTGCTTGCCTGAAAAATGCCAGTGTTGCCACTCGTTTGCTTCCATAAAAATAAACATAGTCGACATGTGCGACTACGTCACCAGCACGAAAAGTAGTTTCGCGAACATCACGATAGACTCTAAGCTGTTGCACAACCCCATCACCAGGGACATGCTCTCGCACGAGCCCTACACCCCCGAGAGCGTCGACTCGCACATGCACTCGCCCAGCTCGGAACTTGTCGACGCGGACGACGCCAAGGCGGCGGAGCAAGACAGGCGAAACTCCGTGTCGCCGACGCAGCTGAAGAGCAGGTTGGAGGGTATCATAAGGCAAAAGAGCCCGGACATGATACGGAGATTGGCGTCGGAAAACGTGAACGTCGTTCTGACCCTGACGGACCCCTTTTCGCGAGACAGATCCAAGTCCAAGATGCCCGACTCGGCCAGATTCATATTGCCTCCGAAGGAGGGCTCGTTGCCGAGGCTGCAGAGCCACCACAGCTCTTCGGACGAGGAGTGGTACGATTTCGACGGCGAGCTGCCTGCCAAATGTCTGGAGGAGGAGTGTATCGAGTGCTCGGAGAAGGTGTCGGAAGACGCGGCCGATGTTCCTAGTTTCAGATACGACGAACCGCAGAAGCGAAGTACGACCGACAAAGTTCGACCTCGCCATAAACTTAGTTGTTGTTCTATGGTGTGACTATTTTTTGTTTTGTAGTTATTTTGGTTTCGATTTTTCTGACTGCTGTAGTATATTGTTTTGCTTACAGCGTAGCGTTGTAGGGGTGGAGTCGAGACGGTGTGTCGTTTTGGAATGAATCACGGCACGCCTGATTTTACGTTAAGTGCGACGATTACCATTTTTGCCGTTGGAAAAGAACGCTTCAGAGGGTATAGCCGGATAAAGTGGTAAAAATAGCTCCTAAAACAAATGCAAGATCTCCCGTAATGATCAAGACCCAATCAGATTACAGTTTGGGAATCACATGACTCCTAAACTGCAATCTGATTATTTTCGATCAGTTCTATCAACCATGTTTAAATCTGACTGACTATGTTATGAGAATAATCATTTAAATGGCATTTCGGAAGTAGTTGTCAAAACTGCAAATTTTTTATTCCCATCTTGAGAAATATAAATTTTTTCGGGCGTTATATAACATGGCCTCGTTTGTGGGCAATAACATTTTTTTAATTTTCACAAGACTCGTTTTGTTTGTCAATTTAACGAGTCGAATTTGGAGATTTAGATCTTGAATAAAACCCAAGGTCGAGGTTTTAATCAACAGTAAAAACACAAGAGCTTAATAGGATAAATTTCGTTCTTCAACGAAATGATTTTGTCAATCAGTCATTTCACGAGAAAAACTAAAAGAAAATTATTGAATAAAAGAAAAGTTCGACTGTTTTTTGGCAAGATAAATTAACGAAAATATATAAAAGTATAACAATAATAAACACCTTTATTGAAAATATCATTTGAAAGAACAGTTTGATTCATATTGTAGGTTTTTGTATCAATAAAACTCAAAAATCTTAGCTGACAAGACAGAAATAAGAGTGACGGCCGCGGGGGTGATATCACAAATATAACAAGACCTCGTTTATCAGCGAATAAATTTTTCATTTTCAACGAAAACGATTTTGTTTGAAAATTTATCGGGTTGAATTCCCGAGAGCTTCGAATAAACTGCATGGTCCTTCTTGACAGTTGCCTGAATGTATGCAACACATTTCACAAGTCATGCGACATATGCTTATTAATTCAATAAAAATAATTATGTAATTACGTTGTGGAATAAACGTTATTGGTTAATTGACATATTTGGAAAAAAATCTGATCAAATATAACTCGACCGTCGTTTATCAAATCGAATAAATTTTGGCATTTTCACTCAAACATTTTTGTTTTAGAAAATTAATCTCGTTAAATTCGAATATTTATGTTCAAAGAATGAAAACCTCGAGCTTTGACTTTATAATTCTCGGACTGTCGTAAAATTTACAAAAAAAAACATAAATTACACATAAAATTGAATTGATTCTTAGGTTTTTGAGGTTGTAACAAAAAATCTCGAGAAAATTCTTGGTTTTGGTTTACATAAACGTTTTTTTTTTAGTTTCCAAGCTATTTATAGTTAATCAAAAGAAAAATCAGTGTTATATGTTTGACATCTTTTCAGTACTGACAAACATCTTAACAACAAAATATCTATCCTAAATCCTCAACACAACTTTGCATCAGAAATGGGTCGGTTTTTAATTTTTTTTCAGAGAAAAACTTATTTTTTATCGATATTCAGCAACTAAATAAAGTTGGTAGCAGTTTTGCCGAAGTTGAATTTCTTTGAATATATCCATAAAGTGGATGTAAAAAAAAAATTAAAACTAAAAGTTTCAAGCTATATCAAGCAAAATCGAAATAAAAACAACTTTTTCCTTCAATAATTTTAAATTCGAATAGATTTCAGCGGTAATTTTGAAAAAAAAGGTGGCAAAAGTCGCTTTAAGGCCATTTTGCATAATTTATGTTTATGTTATTAATAAAAGTGTTACCCATTTGATGCAGATTTTATGAAGGGCACTGTAAAACAATGATTTAAAAGCATAATAAACTGCCCAAAGACCACGAGCTATAAATCTACCTGCTGCTTATAGCACCTGAAGATTTCTATATCGCTGACAAAACGTGCATCGGCTCAATGTATCCATTTCAATAAGAGCCCGAGACACAGTACAACCCGAGACATGTGTTGATTCACAATTTTTTATTTAATTGTTTTTTTTTTGTACACACTTTTTTCGTGGGTACGATTGAATAAATTATTCTCATACTTGAAAAAGAGAGAGTAAATATTAATATGGAATTTTCACCAGTTGGTTTAACAAATTATACGAACTTGGTTCCTCCATCACTCATTCTTTCGTAACTCAATGAATTTTGAAAGTGTTATGGACACACCAAAATGTTAGGAAGAGTTCCATAACGATGAAGAATTCGAGATTTATTGTGAAGTCGAAAAACTATAAATCCCATCTTTAAACCTTCTAAATCTTGGTTTCAATGGCCGAAATTTCATTCCGACTTACCGTCCCGACACAAAACTTGTTTGTAAGTATTTCGTTTTCGTAGAGTTGTTTTGCACTGTAGTTCCTTCAGTAGATCCAACTAAAAATCCTATGTTTCGTTCGAAACAGGCTCAATAGTCACTGAAAGCAACAGTGTAAAAGAATCGGACCTGAGAGTGAAGAAAGTCGAAGATATTACCACGCCTACCACTGTCACTCGCTACATTTACATACAGAATATCGATAATCCAGTGAAAATATTCAGGGAAACTGCCGTGTGAGGATGATTTTACAGGCTGAATAATTATTCTGCTGGTTTGACACTTGGATCTCACAGGGGTTGTTGTTTTGTCTAGTCAGGCGCAGCGGATATTGTACGGAAATCATCCGGAGACATTCGAAAAAAACTTTTCATAAAAGTTTTTTTTGAATTGTCTAAAGCAACTTCCTACATAGAAATTTCAGCACCAGATATACTGATTTCTTTCTTCGGTAACTTCATATATTCAACGTTCAGCAACTTGCAAAATTATTGATTGCATCGGCATATTGGCGCTTTCTTATTTTTCATGAGTGTTTACCGTGATAGAATTCTTACATGTCTTGCCATATTTGGATGTACCACTTGTAGGCCGTCGTGATTGAAACTAATTTCAATTCCGTTTAAACCAAACTGCACAAGAAATAGTTTTGAAAACATCTGATACTGATTCAGTTTAGGCCTTGAAATTGATGCAAAGTTCGTATCATGTTTGGATTTGACGAAACAAATGTTTGAAATTTGAAGCGTGTGAAGATCAGTAGTTTTTTCAAACGTAAAATAGTTTTCAATTTTCAAGGAGATGAATTCGTTAGTGTAAACTTTTTTTCTCATCTTACAGTTGATGTTGACTGGTTTAAATATTTTTGATATTTAAAACTAGTTGATCCAAAACGGCAAGTCATTGATACTCGGTGTCAAGCTAAGATATCAAAAAACCCCGGTGGACCAACTGATTCGATTTTGTTAATTTTTTTTTTTAAGATAGTGAACGCGGGTTGCTTGACTCTAATATTTGAGGAAGAAAAGTGACACGCGGGATATTTGAAAAGTTCACCGCGCTTTCATTTGTTTTCTTTTAATCAAATGCGAACGTCTCAAACGTTCGATTCCACATTATTTCAAGTCCGAGTCGGTACACCTGGGTTTCTAGTCATCTTAATCCAAGCTTAATAAGTGTCATATAATGTCAGTGTATTGGTGTTTTGAATAAGGAAGTAGTTGAAAAAACAACAAAAAAATGTGTAGAATATATGTTGAAGAAAGATGTTTCAAAAGACACTGCAAACTCCTGCCCAACTCATAGCTGAAAATGCCTAACGTGTAGGAAAAATCTACACATCCACGATTTTTCAGGTCCTAATGGGCATAAGGGACTTGTTCCCATTATATTGTTATTTGGAATAGGTACAAATGGTTTTGAAAGTTTTGTTGAATTCTGATCTAAGCAAAGTCTGCATTCAAAGTTTATATTTTAATTTAACAAGTTGAAAAAAACTAGTTTTATTTGAAAAAAAAGTGTGAAATGTTTTAAAGAGTTGTGCTAGAATGGATATGATAATTTTTTACCTAATGAATTTTATATAGCTTAAGAGTCCCATTTAAAAAAGGGACTTCCAAATATTATTTCAAACGTCAACTCCGAAATAAAATGGTTCCTAGTTTTTCAATAGTTCAAACCAAGCCAGTTGAAGTTTAAAATAAACTGTTTTTTATTTATAATTTAAAAGTATTTATATAAATGTTTTATATATGTTGAATGTTTGGTGTTTTCCTTCGATTGATATTTAAATATATATGAATGTTGATTGTGTAGGTAAATGTGAGGTTTTTTCGACATACATCCCGAAAAAACCGGATTCTTCCTTATTACTAAGAAACCCGTTGAATGTACTAGTCAAGTATACTTAAAAAGTTTTTTATTATTATTTACAAATCACAATTATATTTTTTAAAATCTACCATATAAAAATTGAAACTGACTTTTATTTGGAATATTGAATGTCATTCTGTGTATTTCTGTTCGTGAATTTTCACAAATCAAAACGTTGCCAAAATTTCATTCGGTCTATATTTCAGTCCTTATCCTTACATTATCAGTTTTTTACAGTACACAGAATTCTCGAAAACATATTTTTTTGGTAAATGTACTGTTGTGAAAATAAATCAATACTGCAATTTCAGTGTATTTCTGACCAGTCCTCTATCCACTACCAAAAAAATGAAATGAATCTGAGGGATTGAAGTGAAAAACAATTTTATATTCAACATTGAATTGGATGTAGTTATGCAGAAACCTACCAACTCACAAAAATCGTGAAACGTTTTTAATGTGAATATACATTTATTTAAACTCATTCTGTTATTTGCAGAAGCTTACCAACCCTACAACGTCAGGGCTGCGATGTGTTGTAGGCTTGGTAGGCTTCTGCATATTACAGAATGAGTTTTAATACGAGCATATTTACATTAGGAATCTTTCTCGACTTTTGTAGGTTGGTAGCTTTTTGCATAACTACGTCCAATTCTGACCATATATAAAATAAAGTAAAATAATTTTAGGTTTCAGATTTGTATCCAAAATCTAAGCTACCCATTTTCAAATTGTATACAAATTGATGAAAATTAATATTTGGTCATTTCACAATACCTTAAGATCTAGGGTTCATAGACTTAATAGTTTTTATACTTGAAAAAAATTTCAGTCAAAGTGATGTAGGTATGATTTTGTTAGGTTTATTTTTGAATACCTTTTCTCATTATAAATGTATATAAAGAAATATGAGATGAAATGGTCTCTTTTGTGTTCTCTCATTCATGTTTGAACAATTAAAAAATGGTTTTTAAAACAATTGCACAAAAAGAAATAACTAACTTAAAAAACATATACTTTGGTATTGGGAATTTGAGATGGATATATCATATATTCCAAAAATAAATTCAGAAGTTTCAAGGATGAGATAGGTCTTTCTTAATGTAGGAATCCTAAAAAAGTTACATAGGGATGAACTCAAAACGAAAAAAAAAAACAAAATATGATAGGAGCACGTGTTTCCTTTCTGAACAAAAGTTCTAACAAAAGGAAAAAAATCTGAAAAATATACGGAAAACTTCCTTAGGATTTTCTCAAAGAGTTTCCATAAACTATTCTCAATGTAAGTAGAAAGGGGTCGGTTTTCATCTGAAGATGGTAAAAAAAATAAAAAAAATTCATAAGAATCAAATGAGCTTTTATGACCTTTATATGAAACATCCATCTCCCTTTGTTCCTACGAGAGGTAAAGAGACTAAAAAGATTGAATGAATGTGGAAAAATGAATCTAAGATAATGTTTAATAATTTCCACATTAAGGGTCACAATTTCTTTCTTCTTACTGAAAACAAATATTATTTGTTAGTTCAAATATTGACAGTTTCTGGTATTTACTACTTAGAGAGATTAAACTGAAATATAATGTAGATTGTCTATTTTTGGATCATCAAAATATAATGAAATAGAGAACACAAGGGGATATAACAAAAAAAATTACTACCAATATCAGTCAAAATTACAAGATAAATAAAGTAAACAATGGTAAGGTGACATTATAGGGGTCCTTTGAACACATGAAAAATATGCAGTATGTGATTGTTTTAACAAAAAATATGTTCTCATTGCATTACTATTTTTCGTGTGTTCCAGGATTTTATATGAAATATATATAACAACCAATGACCCAATTCCATTTAAACCGGTTGATTACAACTAGTGAAATACCAGATCACCATGGAATTACCAATTTGAAAAACCTATGCCATAAAAAACCTTTTAATAAAACCTCTTTCTGCTTTTCTCCTGTTGTTTCTGGTAAAACATGATCCCCAATACAACACATGCCACAATTGCGACGCTTCCCAGCAACATAAGTAAAAATATTTTTATGCCAGAGAGAGAAGATGGCTTTGGATCCTCTACGTGATCACGGGGGGGTTCGAAGAATGTTGCAGATGGGACTATGTTTGACCTATCTTCGACGTTGTCAGGCTGGAAATACAATAATTAAATAAGGAATTGTAGTTGGTGAAGCGAACTTACGTCATCGGGTAAATCCAACTCGAATAATCTGACAGATATGATGTCATGGTTATCGGATAGATCTCCAGTTGTGGCAGAGGCTCCAATATAGTAGCCAGTCGGTAGCCTCACACCTTTCACTTGGAAACATTCTTTCCAGGCTGCCTTGTTTTCTATATCGGTAGAAACTGAAAAACACAATATCCGTTGATTATTTCTAATCTAATCAATTTTGAAATTCGTGGACATCCTAACTGTCCTAATTTTTCTCCTATTGCAACCAAATATAAAAAATTAGTTTACCTGTCAGTACATCTTTCTCATATCTGATAGATATGTGGGTATCGTGGTTGAGGTTGCGAAATTTTGCTTCGCAGCCTGCCAGTTGGGTATGAGTGCCATCTCTATCATGGTCGTAGGAAAGGGTTCCATTATTAACCATAGCAGAAATATAAGGATGCTGATGCTGCAATAACATGGTATTTCATACACGTTGAACATCATCATTGAGCACTTACATTGTGGGGTCCATTGTGGTTGCTATAAGTGTCCAATATGACAGCTAAGCCTTGGAACAGATCTTTGCTCCCAAAAACGGGGCCATCCTGTAAATAGTCCTTGGCATACCAAATGGCGAAACCATCACCAAACAAGTCTTTGCCTTTCCCATGGACTTTAAAGTGGACTTGAAGGTCCCAATTTTTACTACTTACTGGCTGAAAAATTAAATATTGGTTCATTGATGCGAATATCTATGAAAGTGGATAATATACGTACCACTGTATTCCAAATAGCCCCTTTTTTACTTTGCGAGTCATCTACCAATCGAATGTAATTTGGGGTGACTATGGTGTTTCCAGAGAACTGCCAATGAGGTAAATCTAGTCCTGATCCTTTGAAGAAAAACAGAATTTTGAGAACAAACTATAACCTTTCATTCTTTGGGAGTACCTACCGTAATAAGGTTTTATCAGAGAGTGTTCTTTCTTCATGAAATCTTTGGTATTCCATTGTGCCTTAACAATATCTAAAGAGAGCACCAATACAGCAAATATAAATTCTTTCAATAACATTCTTTACTAAATTTTTTGCCTGAGTGACGTAGAAAACATTTGTCAATTTGAATTTATTTTGTATTTTCCGTACTCCACCTCCACGAGACAGAACCACGATCACAAACAACGAACACGACAAAAAAACAACACGCAGTCGAAACGCAAACCGGTCAAAGGGTATATTACATTAAGGTGACTTTCCACTATAGCTTTTTTTATGCAAATTATTTTGTTGCGTGAAATCAGCCGCTTTCCAATTGCCACAAGAGTAGCTCCGAGTTACTCCGGGTAGATCCTGAAGTGATCTGACAGATCAGGAGGAATTATGTTCCAGTAAAACCCCATTCATAAAGTCAGGTACGGTTCAGTTCAGGGGTAACAAGCTCCTCTGGGTGCTTCTACCCTTGTCAATTGGAAAGCAGCTGTAGTTCCAACGTTGTTCAGTTACGATCATTAGTGCCACGGAAAGAAGCACCCAATTTGGTTTGTTACCCCATAACTGAACCTAAAGTAAACAGCTCCTGACTTTATAAATAGGGTTTAATTGAAACATAATTTTTCATGGTTTCTCAAATGATTTCGGGAGTTACCCGGAGCAACTCCTTGTGGCAATTGGAACGCTTCTTGGGTTCTGAAACCATTTTGTCTCTTATTCTCCTGATTGGATTGACACCTTCCTTTGTGTAACAGTACCCAGCTATACTCGATTCAAAATGTGTAAATTACACTACACTACACCTCGTTGCAAACGAATGAACCTAACGCCATTTGAATTTTTCAAAATGTAAAATTTTCGATAGATTACAGAAACATGTTGTATGACTTTCATAAGTGACGTCAGTGACGGTGTGACGTTGAGTCTGTCGACACCACAGTAAAATGTACATGGATCATCGGATCCGAGGGAATCCAGCTTTAGACTTTTATGAATATCCAGTTTATGCCAGGTTGGTCAGGTTAGGTCGGCTCATGAATAATGGGCGACTTAACGAAGCTTGTTTTCCTCTTTCGCTTTTTCTGGAACATAAAATTGTTGTGTCCTTGAGTTACGTCGATTCGAATTTTAGCGTCTGGCGTGGGTGTCAAGTTCTGTTATGTTTTATTGAACACATTTATAAAGTAAGGTTTAAGTTCCGTTGAAGCTTTTCTGCGTCTTAATTCAATCCTCCCTCTGATTCTGATTGGCGAATAGCGTCGGGAATTCGTCAGAGTGCATGACGTGTGACGCAAAAAGCAAAAAGGCTTTATTGGGAACTTACCTTAAATGTGTAATTTTCAAGAGCTGCTTTTCAATTGCCAGGGGTAGTAGCCCCAGTGGAGCTTGTTACCCCTGAACTGAACCTTAAGTAAACCGCACCTGCCTTTATAAATGGGTTTTAATTGGAACATAATTTGTCGTGATCTGTCAATCACTTCAGGAGCTACCCGGAGTTCCTCGGACTTACTCCCTGTGGCAATTGGAAAGCGGCTCATTTCTTGTATTGTCAATTGTCAAATTTGAATGTTTACTAATTGTACTTTGTACTTGTGTTTTGTATTCATTCATAGGCCTCTCTTTATTTTATTTCTCTTGGTTGGATAATGGCTGGAAATTTTGTGACGGTCTTCATTAATGGAACAAATACAAACGAAGCGGTAGAAAACAATCCAACGCACTGTGAGAATAACTTCATAACGCTATTTGCAGGTATTCAGCCTGCCAGAAACCTTGGAAGATTTATTGAAGGTTGCTTCCTGTAAATTCTGTATCACTGCTCAAAAATGTTTCCTCGAAGACGGCACAGAAATCAAAGACATTACCTACATCCGCAACAAAGATAAGCTCTACGTTTCCGATGGCCATGACTTTCAGAAGCCACCAGAGAGTAGTGGAGACTTCCATTCAGAATGGGTGTCTTTGAATGTTGGAGGAAAATGTTTCACCACCTCGAAAAGGACGTTAGTAAATAACGAACCATCAAGTATGCTGGCTAGAATGTTCTCAGAAGATGGTGATGGATATTTCTTTACCCCAAGCAGTGTTGATGAGAATGGAGCTTATTTGATAGATAGGTCACCTACGTATTTTGAACCAATTCTCAATTACCTGAGATGTGGTCAGTTGGTTTATGATAAACATGTAAACCCTCAAGGAATTCTGGAAGAAGCTCGATTTTTTGGTATTGACTCCGTTATTCCCATGCTCGAGCAAGTTATAGAAAAGGAGAAACAGTCCAGAGATACCTTACCACTGTCACGTCGGGACGTGGTGGATGCACTTATCAAAAGTCCTTACACTGCTGAACTCAGATTTCAAGGTGTAAACTTGTCTGGAGCAGATTTAAGTAGGTTAGATTTACGATTTATCAATTTTAAGTATGCCAATCTGCAGGGCTGCAAACTAGTAGGATCTAATCTGAGCTGGTGCTGTTTGGAAAGAGCAGATTTATCACATGCTGTGTTGGATAATGCACAACTGTTAGGTAAAGTCATACATTTTCTTCTCTCAATGACACAGTTAGGGGTCTGTCTATTTTTCTGACTGAAATTTTTCATGCAACATTAGAAGGATTTTTCAAATAAATTTCCCATCAGTGAAGAAATATTTTTGGAGAAAATAATTTTGAAACTTTCTAACAACAGCAAGAAATGTCCCAGTCACTAAAAAAGACGTATCCTAAAGCAAGAACAAATATTTTTAGGTGTTAAAAGTTTATGTGCTAATTTGGAAGGGGTAACGATGAAAAACTGCAATTTCAAAGATCCTGCTGGTAGTCGTGCCAATATGGAGGGTGTTAACCTGAAAGGAGCAATTTTGGAGGGCAGTGATATGGGTTGCGTCAATTTGAGGGTTGCCACTCTGAAAAACGCCAATCTAAGAAACTGTGATTTGAGAGCTGCTGTCTTAGCAGGCGCAGATTTAGAGGTAAAATGAATGAACCAGAATACTGCCATTATTTATTATTCATTCTTGTATATAACCAAATTTGACTGAGAAGTGCTTTAAAATTTGATAGTTTGAATAACTGCAAACTTTACACAACTGATTTTGTATTGTTTTTAATCTCAGTCCGTGTGGAAAGAAACAATATGATTATTGAATTTCAGAACTGTGATTTATCTGGAAGTGACCTTCACGAAGCTAATTTGAGAGGTGCTAACTTGAAAGATGCAGCTTTCGAATTGATGTTGACGCCTCTACACATGTCTCAGACGATTCGATAACTAGATAATCCCATGAATACAATGATACATGTATTCTTCAAAACAAGAAGCTGATCCTCGGTCACAATTGACTCTTGTTTTTATTTTTACTTGAGTTCACCCAGAGGTATTATGGTTATGTTCAATTATGTGATATGAGAACAGATTATATAGTGTGCTACAATGCAACAAAGTATTTATCTAGCTCAGATGAAGGGTTTTTGACATGTTTTAGCATGGTGGTTTTTAAGCATAGTTTAGAATATTCAAGAGACTTTTTAATTCATTTGAGAAGTACTGCCGTCTCTTGCTCTACCAGTTTTTATTTTGACATAGTTGCTTCAAAATAATTGATACAGGTAATATTTAAACGTGTTCCTTTTATTCAATTTTGTATCCACATTAAATAAAAACACTAGCCTTGTTTTTGTCTCAATGTTGTATTTTTTGCCAACTAATCAAGGAAGTTGTTTCTGCCAGAGACAAAATATTAAATGCACAAAGAATGAAAGTTTGCCTCCAATGAAATCAAACTCCACAATCCATTTAGATCAGGAAAAAAAATAAATTGAAAGACGAACCCAACCCAGTCTTATTTTTGGGGGTACCACGAATTTGGATGTAATTTTTTCTCCTGTTGAGATAAATTATCTAAAACCTTATTTTATCAGAATCGCTATTACAAAAATAGCATTGATGAATATTTTGGAAATCCATACATACTCAAAATTTTAAAATGTGCAGAGATGCGATTCCGTGTACCATAGAATTCCATAATCGTATTAGTCGTGTCAATCACGCAAAAATTCCTTTCCACAACACTTCGCACAACTCTAATTTAGTTGCGCCTGCGTGGTGTGCAATATAATTTCAGGTTACGTTGAGGATGAACTTGGATAGCCAAGGTCCAGTTTGGTTAGGTTAGATAATGTTCCCTTCTTTTTTCATTTTTAAGCCATAAAAGAAGGGAATGAAGGGAACAAACTAACCTTGCTATCCAAGTTGAATACTTGGGACTACTATACCGCCTTAGCATCGATTCAAATATACCGCCTTGGCCAGCATAGTTCTGATTGGTTCATGCGGATTGCCTATTGGGAAGTGTTGTGGAAAGGAATTCTTACGTCGATCCACTGAAATGAAATTATATTATTATGACTGGAATGCTCTTAGTTCCTTTGCGCACCTATTTAAAGTGATTACTCTAGGAGAAGAAGAAAGGGAGGCACATGTAAATCATCAACGAAATACTTCATTGTTTGTTGTTTATTCAACTCGTAAAATTACTCAAAATTCAGCAAATAATCATTCGTCCGCCACTGTGAGGAGGCACAAAACAAAGATGGCGGCCTCCATGAGATATCCATTCGCGCAGCCTGACGAGCATTCCGGTCATCATACTATAATTTCATTTCAGTGCGTCGATCACATAAGTGAAATGTAATTATCGATGAATTTATGGGAGAGACACAGACAAGTGTCGACCATATAATTCTATGGTACACGGAATACTACATCACAGAATATAAACGCCACAGGGAGAAGTAATTTGATCCATGTTCCGAATAAACCCCATTTATAAAGTAAGGTGCTGTTCACATCAAGTTCAGTTCAGGGGCAACAAGCTCTATTGGTTGCTACTCCCCGTGTTAATTGGAAAGCTGCTATTAAGTTCATTCGTTTGCATCGAAGTGTAGCACTTTCCTAAACTCAGTGAAATATTTACTCGATTTGAACATTCGTTAGCTAATTGGATTGATTGGATTCGTTTGCTACAGCTGTAACTTACACCACATTAACAATCGAGTATAGCTGAAATCAAGTGTAAATTACACCAAGAGTACTACACTACGATGTAAACGAATGAACCTATTCCTTCGTGTACAACTGCACTCAGCTACACTCGATTCAAAATGTAGTTTAAATTATACTACACTGCACCTCGTAGCAAACGATTGAACTTATTAAAAACAGTAAAATTCAAAACAAGTTGGAGCTACCCCTGTGGCAATTGGAAAGCAGCTAATGAGTCAGAGAGTAGCTCCGAGTAACTCTGGGTAGTTCCTGAAGTGATCTGGCAGAGACATGTGAAGTTCAGTTCAGGGGTAACAGAACTCTAGAAAAATTTGCAGAATCAGTATGTTTTTTTAACGTTTGACTTTGACCACGGCTCTTTGGGTCGCTTATGCTGTCATACTTTATAGCGATATATTTTGGTTATATTTCACATTTTCAATTTCATTTGAAATCATTGGTGCTAAAAAAAGTTGAATATAAATAAATGTCTATCAATGTTTTGCGCCTGCGCATATTTTCTTTAGCGATGCTTTTATTCCAATATATTTGCTTCACATAAGTCATCTTTGTCTTTAGAAATCAGGAGACCAATATCTTTTCGTGTTTTTAAATTTTCCGCGTTACTTCCTCGCTACAGAACAGTCAAGCGCATGCTCGAGTATCATTTTCCCAGATGACAGTTGTTTATTGTTTGTTTTTGTTATCATGTTATCTGACATCTCGACATCTGTCGAGTGTGCATGACCTACCCCAACATTAGTGTATTATTGCAGTATTGATTGACTGAAGTAAATGTTAAGATTTGGGTGCACGTAGTTGTTCCATTTCGAATATTAATCCAAATATTTTAAACAGTTTCACCGGAGAAAATTTTGGCTGTAATTTTAAAAACCTAGGACCTTGAGAAGTCTCTCGTTTTTCCCCTATTCTCTTATCTCTATTGCCCGGATAAAATCACGAAACGTCAAGTGAAAAAGCCAAGCAAAAAGCCAACGTGAATTTGTTCAAAATGAGTGGGAATATCTTATCTATATAGGCGTTGGTTGCTGGATGTTGTAGTTGGTGAAAGGGTGCCATAATGAGTGATTCCCAAGGTGTAGAACTTGTTCAACCGGAAGTTGCAGAACCTCGCCTACCCGTAGGTGAGTTACTTGTGATATTGTATAAATTGTAGATCTGTTTAGGGTATTTTTTGTTGACATATCAATTTTTTATAGAGCTAACCAAAACTCCGAGCAAAACTCCCAAAAAAACAAATAAGAAAATCAAAGTGGTTGAACCTGTTCCATCCAAAGTACCTCTTCAACCTCAAGGTGAGCTACTTGTGATTTTATTCAGATATTAATTGATATTTAAACTGTTCAAATATTCATTCTGTGACTAGATGTAAATTAAAATATATGTTTTTTATAGAGCTTACAAAAACCCCAAATAAAATTAATAGAAGTGCTGAATTGATTCAACCTGAAGATTTCATTCAATCCAAAGTTGCAGAACCTTTTCAACCCACAGGTGAGCTGATTTGATTCTGTTCTAATTGTTGATAACATGAGAACTGTTCAAAAGTCCTTTTTGAGATTAATATATCTTTTATAGAGCTCACCCAAAAAACTATTCCAAAAAAAATAGCCAAATGTGCTGGACCAGTTTATTTCAAAGTTGTTGAACCTCTTCAGTCCAATTTTACCAAAGATGTTCAATCCAAAGTTGAAGAACCTCTTCAACCCATAGGTGAGCTATGTATGATTTTATTCAGATTGTTAATAACATGAGAACTGTTCAAATATTCTTATTGAGAATATCATATCTTTTATAGAGCTCACCCAAAACGATAGTCCGAAGAAAATAAGTAAACATGCTGAACCTGTTCAACTCAAAGTTGTAGAACCTGTTGTACCTACAATTTTAGAACCTGTTCAATCAGAAAATGCAGCACACGTCCAATCAGAGATTGTAGATACTGTTCAGTCCAATGTTACTGAACCAGTACAATCCAAAGTTGCAGAACCTGTTCAAAGTAAAGTTATTCAACCTGTTCAACCTGTTCCATCAGCAGTTGGAGAACCTGTTCAGTCAGGAATTAAGGAACCTCTTCATTCAGAAATTGGAGAACCTGTTCAGTCTGGAGTTGGAGAACCTGTTCATTCAAAAGTTGGAGAACCCATTCAATCAGAATTTGGGGAACCTGTTCAATCAGGAATTAAAGAACCTCTTTTATCAGAAATTGGAGAACCTGTTAAGTCTGAAGTTGGAAAACCTGTTCAATCAGAAGTTGGAGAACCTGTTCAATCAGGAATTAAAGAACCTCTTCAATCAGAAGCTGGAGAACCTGTTAAGTCTGAAGTTGGAGAACTTGTTCAATCAGAAGTTGGAGAACCTGTTCAACCAGACATTGGAGAACCTGTTCCACCTAGCATTTCAAAACCTAAAGGTGAGAAACTTGTGATTTTGTTTAAATTGTGACAACCATTAGCACCCGAACTGTTCAGATATCATTTTTTGACACTTTTGTATCTTTCATAGAAGTAACAAAATTCTCAATAAGAAGAACTGTATGGGACCAATTGTACAGAAGCAAACTAGTGCTGTATCCTTTACCCTTTGGCAGAATTCCCAATTTCATTGGTGCAGAGCAAGCCTCTGCCAAGCTACTGGACCTAGAGATTTTCCAGAAAGCAAAATCAGTACAAGTAAACCCTGACAAATCATTGGAATCTGCCAGATTGCTGGTATTGAACAACGAGAAAAATTTGTATGTGCCATGTCCGGGATTGAACCGGAGTTTGATGTTGAAATTGGAGCCAGACGAAGAACATGATATCAAAAACATTGTTACTCGATGGGGTATAGATAACTTGGGAAAAAGGATCCACATGAAAGATGAAGTTTCTATTGATTTGATGGTAACAGGAAGTGTTGCTGTTTCTGAAAATGGGTACCGGATTGGCAAAGGACAAGGTTATACTGATATGGAGTTTGCCATTCTCAAGGATAGGAAAGCCATTGATAATAATACTGTGATAGTCACCATTGTGCATGATTCACAGGTATGTTATAGGCTGTCATTGAAATATGGGAAAAATTGAACATTTTCAATAATTAATTTTATTGGATATAAGTTTCCAGCAGGAAATCTTCAACCAGTCAAATTTTTCAATCCAAATTACTTTCAGCTTCACTTTAATTATAAAGGCCCAATTTTTGAAGCCATTGTATTTTTTTAATTCATCTTGGTGGAAGGGAAGCACCCTGACATTTTAGGTGGTGGCAAGAATAATTTCATAGTAAATTTGTTATATATATAAATAATATTCAGTTATTTTAAATATGATTATCAAATTTAAACTCAAATTAACAGTAAAAAACCAACTGAGTCTTACTGTTATCCAGTTCTCAACACTGAATATTTCTGTATTACATCATTCTACAGACATATGCAGTTTTTATTCGAATTGAAATGTTATTTATCATCATCATTAGTTTGTTTTATTAGAGATATGCTATCTCCGTTGTTTTTATATATGTGACTCATATATTTGAGCTATAATTATAATGGTGCCTACTCATTTGTTTTGGTATTTCCCAAATATTTTTTTAAAATTTTATCTTATCATATAATTCGTCATGTATATGATCATGTTTGACTTGATGATGCTATACACAGTGAGTGCCATTGAGTTTGCAAAATACTCATGGTTAATATGGTTGAAAAAAATTTAATCTCAAGCAACACATACTTAATAAACAGATATGTGATATGAGCGGCTATTTAGGTAAACAACCGGATATTTAGGTAAACACGGCTATTCATGTAAACAAAGCTCTCTTTTGTTTGTATAAGTGTCAAACGTTGACAACTCAGTCGCTCAAAATTGAAATGTCTCGTTTTGGGTTGTCTTCTATGGCAGAAATCAATGCATATATAAGCAAATCTATCCCAGAAAATTGCGTGATGAGTAAAGAGTATATGAGCGAGTATATTTGAATGATTTTATACAGTTCATGAAATAATCTTCCTGAATATCACTCGACCATGATAAATAGAGACTATTATTTTCTTTAATTCATCTCGAGTAACTTGTATTTTGAGACAATTCAATTCGACCATATGAACATTAATAATCAAAGAATAACTCCCTCGAGCTAAAGCTCTCGGGAGTTATTCAGATTATTAATGCTGATATGGTCTCATTAAATTGTCAAAATACAAGGTACTCTCGATAGAATTATGAAGAAAATAATAGTCGGCTATTTGTCAAGGTCTTGGGATATTACCTACGAATATTGTTGATTTTAATCTTTAACAGACTAAAAGTATTTCAGAGCCAATCTCAAAAACTCGAAAGCTCATCCTACCAACTCAAGTATACCAACCCTTTTTAAATTCTACAGCATTCTTTTCAAACGTAAACTCCCTTTTGGAGCTTATTATTTTGCATGTTATTTTTAGAGATACAAAATGGACTGTGAAAATCTGTATTGGCTTTCTAATTTTTTTGTTTATGAAATATTTCTTCCGATGATTAGCACAAGTTGTTTTCTTTTCTAATTAATTTAATAAGTGTGAATTCACACTGTCAAATAAAATAGATCAATAATTCATGAATAAAAAAATTGACAAACGTTGATTGTATGTACATAAAATTTATATTGGTCAATTCTGGTGTTAGTTTTTCTCAGAAATACCAATATAATCACACGAAATGGCTCAAACCTAGAATTTCTCTACAGCTTATATTTTCAAATACATGGTGATACATTTTTAAATACCTTTTAAATTATTCTAGGTCTTACATAAATTCCTTTATAAACTAATCTAAAGTTTCCTTTTTGTTTTCTCTGAATCCAGGGTCTAATCCACCATCACCTACATTTTGTTCTTAATTTTACGATACACATTAATGTGAATGTATGACAGCAAAAATAATTTCTGATTTTCCTTCCTGTAATAATTTAATTATCTTTTATGAAGTTACCAAACACTTCGGCAAAATTCATGAATTATTGGTAAAATATTTCAAAATGACGACAATTTTCTACTTACAAAAATTATGAGTCTATTGGACCGTGTAAATTCGCACAAAATTCATCATATTTATGAAACCTACCATGCTACCAATGAAATGTTTGTCAATTTTTGTAAGTTCTTCAATCAACCTAGCAAATTACTTCGGAAAGTTTTCTGTCATCTCAATCATTCATGTCTTCATCCTCTTGAATTTTTTAAACCACGTTGAATTTATGATTTTTCAGCTTCTCTAGTAGAAATTTGTGTTGGTTATCTCATAATTACCCAATTTTTTTCAGTCCTTATTGATTGTTCATCATTTTTCGCTTACTCAACTTGATATACCTGTAACTTTCCAGCTTTTTCGATCTTGCATGATTATTTAAGACCACTAAATATTTCAGTTCATTAACTCATTACCTACTTACTCCTAATGATCAGCTTATATAACATAACAGAGTTTTCCCCCAAGACTTCTTTTAAATGATTCCCAAACCTACTTGATTTGAAAAAAATAACAATTTTCAAGCACAAATAAAAATGAAATTGATAACCTTTTTACACGCAATCACGAATGATCAACTTCTCCGAAGTTCCGCCATTATGTCACGAGGGAGACCAATTTGTTACTTTCACGATCGTTTTGGCGCATTCACCATTTTTCAAGAAATTCCTAACCACAGGAAAAAAAAACTATTGGATATAGATTATATTGGGTTTTCACTTGTGAAAGTTGCAATATAAACGTATCCCATTGTTTTGTACCATCTCGCATACTCCTATTATACTACAAGAAGTGTAGTCTTATCAACAATGAACAAATCAACATCTTCTGTCTAACTATTGACATTCCCACGACCTTTTCCATTCTTCACAAGCTCTCTGACAATCCCATTATCTGAATATCCCTCTGAATGTAAAGCATAACTCACCCATCTGCTTTGGCTATCTCCCTTTTTGCAACTTTCCTTTTCAGGTGATGGACTTACCCAAAGATATTTTCGAGAAATACGATGTACCTGTTGATTATATTCTGACACCAACTCGTATAATTAAGGTAAATCATAACATACCTAAACCTGAGGGGATCTTGTGGACCGAGTTTACTCAGAGACAATTGAAATCCAGGAAATTTTTTAAGGAATTGAAACTAATACATGAAAGGTAAAGTGAACACAGAATCTTGTACCTGATGACAACGAGTGAGATAATACCTCCAATTTTTCTATGGTACTTGAATACGCTGATTTTGACGCCATAACTGATAATTAACTGCTTCCTGTTTGGGGAAATGATAAATGCTTGTTTGTAGCGTCAAAATAAGCGCATTCGGGAACTAGTACGACGACACACCAAACTTGAACCGTGTCCTCAAAACCATAGAAAAATAGGGAGGCGTGCCTCGCCTGGCATATCTCACCTCGTCACCCTGTATGTTATGGCGCGATTTTGATTTTTAGTGAAGGCCGAGACACGACATTGAAAGTGGAAACTCCCGAAGACCGTTACTTGAAAATTCCTCATCGAAAATGGCCTCAACCCTACAGGAAAAGAAAACCGAGGCCACGACCGGTCGAGGACGAAACTGTGACTAGAAATAAAAAACCTGCAGTGCGGCCTAAAAAAGTAATTCCGCCCAGATCAACACCGGTTAAAAATGCAAGTTCTACCTCTATCGGCGCCGAAGAACCTTCCGAGGATATCGAGAACATTCCCCCGCCTAAAAAGACCAAGAAAAAGAAAAAGAAACCGCAAATCGTCTATTCTCTCAAGGTCAGTAATATAGAGAAAACTGTTAGGCTGAGAGATTTGAAAATGGCGCTCATAGAAAGAGGGATCAAACCCAACAAAATAGCGTGGAAGGGCAGCCGAGGTTACTGCTATCTCAACTACGCCAAGAAGAAACCGAAGAAAGAGGGCGAAGGAGAAGGTGACGGAGCTGACGAGGAATCGGATGCCATCAATAGCGTTATCGAGATGATCCAGGAATTGAAGATACACTCGGAGAAGTGCTTCATCGTAAAGGTGATGGAGCCCATTACGAGAATCGAGACAGTTGAGGTTACTGCAGTTTGACTTTATTTTTCATCGACTGCATGAGTAGTTTTTAGTCGAATATTATGAACAGTTTCCAATGATTTTGAGACTTAATAACGGAGGTACAAAAGTTATCAGTTTAGTTCCTTAATTTCACCTTATTTTTTAGTAGTCATGTGATTTATGGTTATGTAGAGATATTCTAAAAGTTGCAACTTCCATGCGAACTGATAGACTATTATTACTTGAGGTGATTAGATGTTTATTTTTTATTTATTTGACTTTGTAGCTTGATATTGTTCAGATTATTTTGATAATAAAAGTATTTTCTCTAAATTTGTTTCATTCTTACGGGTGTTTCGTACGCACCAAGATCCTGTGGCATACAACAACTTTGCCGTTCAAAAATTGCAGGTTAACTCTATCGTTAAATTTAGCGTAAGTCTATTCAAAATCGGTGAATACAAGAGAAATACCCATCGAAGAGAAAAATCAAGTTCAGGAATAGCAGATCAAGTTTGGACGAAAGCAGCACAACATAAAATGGTTTGAAGCCGAAATCATCTACAGTGAAGGACATTGGTATAAAAAACTCAAAGAATCGGTATACATATGAAACAACAAAATGTTTTCAGTCAACCGAGCATGGACATTCGAATTGGATCAGTTAAAATTTAAGTGAAGCAACGCCATCGATCAGCATTTCTAGCCATCGATCAGCCGTCCGCACCAAAAACCAACTCTAAGTTTTGTATATTGGATCCCTTGCTCTTCACTCTCACACTATATGACCTGATTCATCAACTTCCAACCGCTCTGACAAAAAAAGCATGGGTGACATTTATTTTGTTATGAATTGGATCAAATGAAATATGCTTGTAGAATGTATAATACTGGTGTTAAGGTAGAAATATCGTTGATATACTATACATGATATAGAGCGTTTGATTTTCACCCAGACGGTCTGGGTTCAAACTCCACCGCCTGTCACTGAGCTAAAGTGGTTCGGAATCCACTTGTAAGTATGCTATAGGTTCTGGATCTTCCTTGCTCCCACAAGCTTTGCTTGTAAGGGGTTTCCTCCGAAAAAGCTGTGTTATTCGTGAAAACAAATTTTTCACAAAATTTCTCCAGCACGGGTAATAATAACTATTGCAATTATTTTTTGCCACTGGCAGGCAGTTCCTATGACCGATTGAATTCGCAATGTGGTCGAATTACTCTATCGCACATAATTTTCTACTATTGAAAATTCGTGGATGAGAATTCGTTTCTAACTTCACACCGATTTGCAGTGTAGGACATTCTGGCAAGTATATGTTAGAAAAAAAACTACTTTCCGGGAGAAAAATGCGACGGATTAAATCAATTTTAAAAGAGAAAAGGGAAGGAATTCAATATACGAAGCATGTAGGTACACACTTTGAATTAAATATTCCCAATATATGTTAGTTTTGATCGCTTGTAGATGAAACATGTTGCTTCCCAATAATTTCGATGTTGTGGAAACTACTTGCATACAAAAACATTACGAAATCGGGATACATCAATTTAGAGCAGTATTTATCTACTGACCTAAATAGTCGCCGGTATTTTCCTAAATACTTAAATTTGTCTCACTGAAAGATGCATTACAGATAGCACCAATCAACATTCCAAATTCGTCAACAATTTATGCAACATTCCCAATTGATTATTAATAACATTCTCAATTACGAAGTAAAGGTCACCACGCCATTATATCATCTCTGGATGATGAGAAAAAAATAAATCCACGCACATGTGGGAACTGGATCATGACATATTTTGTGAGATATACTTCAGTATTGATAAATTAGCCAACATGGCAACACACAGGAGAATCTTGGAGCTTGTGCTATTTTTTGTACTTGCTTTATGTGTTGTTTGCGACAACCCTGAAGAAATGAAGAAGAAAAGGTCTCAGCTGATTAAAAAGCATTTGAAAAGACTGAAGAAAGTGGATGGGGGTATAAAGTTGGTTGGAGGAAGAGGCGAATTTGAAGGTAAGAAACGTTGAAATAGATATTGAATCAAAATCGTATTGAAATATTTTTCAGTTTTATTATTCGATCCATTTATCGCACTTTCGCAATATTTTGTATTTTCTATTGATTGAAATTGGTGATAATAATTGATATTTGCACCGTTTCGTTTATTTTGGATTAAAAATGGAACTCAGTAATATATTGAATACGGAAAAGGTGTAACTGGAAAAATTTTGTTTTCAGAACATCCAAAATGTTTTCTGGAAATCCAAAATATCATAAAGCCATTGGATTTTTTTAATAATGATCCAAAGTCTACCCCCATTCTCAATTCAATCATATGTTTTTTTATATTTAATCCATTTAATAAACCAAAGTTTCATCCCAACACCAAACCAAAGGCTGTATAGTCCATAAAACACTCTGGAATTCGTGTTTTCTCAAAAATTTGGCATTGCATTTTCCAATGTAGTTTGGAGAATGAAACCGCATCTTTAATGTGAATAGGTTTTGGTGTCTGGGAATAAATCTTAAGAAATATGACGGCGGCAATTCAGATTTAGAAACAAAAATTTTAATTAAATTTTGGACCAGTCGGGATTTGAACCAAGGTCATCCAATATCTCATATCTATCCGTCCCAGAAGTTCGGGGTGTAAAGAGATATGTATCACTTCCAGCAAAGCTAGCCAACTGATTGGTCTGGCTCTAAGCACTTGGTTAGACTCCAATGGTGGCAGAAGTTCTTTCTTGCATATACGCTATATTGTTCGCGGAATCTTTGTAATTCCTCACCTCCTGCCAGGCATATGTGATCCTTGTTATTTTGGAAGATACTCATGAATTGAGTGAGAGGCGCATTTGTTTCGATGATTTCTTGATGGCTATTTTTCAGAAAATAATCGGTGAAAAAACCGTTTAGTCGTCACGTTCGTGAAGAAGAACAAGGATACATAATAGTGATATCCAATGCGAATAATGAAAAAAAAAAAAAAATAAAAACGAATAAGAATTGAGGACCATAAAATGTTCATCAAGAACAAGCAAAATGTCCTTGACCACTAGTGTGTGAGAGTCCTTCTATCAAAACTCCTAACTTGACAAAAACATGCTTTCAGGAAATGTGGAAATTCTCCATGGTGGAAGTTGGGGAGCGATATGTGACGATGAATGGGACGTCACCGAAGCTAGGATCATTTGTAAACAGCTTGGATACCCAGTAGAAAATGCCCAACCTACAGTAAACTCTTATTTTGGACCCGCTAAAAGTGAGTAAGGACTCTAAATGAAGGTTGTCTTAAAAAACTCTTTCTTATTCGAAATGGAAGCCTTTGTAAATAATCCACAGAGGTGTAAAGAGGGTCATTGGCAGATGTATTGATTTTAAATTAAACGAAATACTTTTCTTTTTTCAATGGAATCTTTTTACAACATAAAAAATGCAATTTTAGGACGGTACTTGATGGATAATATTTATTGCGATGGTACCGAAGAAGAAATATCTCAGTGCCGATTTGATGGTTGGGGGCAGAGCGATTGTTCTTCTACTGAAGCTGCTGGGGTGATTTGTGACGAACCTGAAGAAGCAGAAGAAGGCCAACTCACGAGTTTGGAAGTTCTGAAACCAAAAATGTGAGTTTGTGTGATATTTCTTTGACAGTTATGCAATATTTAAGTAATTATCAAAAAAATACACGAATTCAATTCGAATTATTACTCACTTTCATTTTTACACGATATAAAAATTGAATAAAAAAAATCACGTTAAAGCATATTCACTCTTAACTGAAATCGAAATAAATATTGTAACATATTTGAGAGTCAATATCTTTGGCGGGACATAGCCAGAGGTGTTATACATTTTTTTCTCATGTTCAAGGTAATTGTCTGTACATGATTAACACTATCTCACAACGATCGTTAACTAGTTGTTCGTCCTTCCGCCCTATTTGTTTGTTTATTCATGATTTATTGATTCATTATTATATATTCTATTCTGAATTAAGTTGGCAGCATTTTCCATAGTTATCTCGATCACTTCAAAATATTTAAAATTCGATTGAAACTCTCTGAGGACCCTACAATGAGTTTTGATGATGAGACGTTATAATTTGGTCAGAAACCAACGTATCCTGACCTATTATAATGCGAGCCAACTAAAATACTATTTTTGAAATAAATTCTAAATATTTAAAATTTTACTGAAACTCTCTGAGGACCCCACAATGACTTCTGATGATGAGAGGTTGTTATTAGGTCAGGAACCAACGTATTATGACCTACTACAATACGAGTCAACTCAAATCTTATTTTTGAGATCGCTTCAAAATATTCAAAATTCGACTAAACTCTCTGACGATCCGAAAATGCCTTTAGATGATGAGAGGTCGTAATTTGGTCAGAAACCAACGTATTGTGACCTACTACAATCTGAGCCAACTCAAATCCTATTTTTGATTGAGATCACTTCAAAATATTTAAAATTCGACTGAAACTCTCGGAGGATCCGACAATGCCTTTAGATGATGAGAGGTCGTAATTTGTTCAGAAACCAACGTATTGTGACCTACTACAATCCGAGCCAACTCAAATCCTATTTTTGAGATTACTTCAAAATATCTAAAATTCGACTGAAACTCTCGGAGGATCCGACAATGAATTTTGATGATTAGAGGTCGTAATTTGGTCAGAAACCAACGTATTGTGACCTACTACAATGCGATCCGATTCAAATCCTATTTTTGAGATCACTTCAAAATATTTAAAATTCGTCTGAAACTATCTGACGATCCGACAATGCCTTTAGATGACGAGAGGTCGTAATTTGGCCAGAAACCAACGTATTGTGACCTACTACAATCTGAGCCAACTCAAATCCTATTTTTGAGATCACTTCAAAATATTCAAAATTCGACTGAAACTCTCTGACGATCCGACAATGCCTTTAGATGATGAGAGGTCGTAATTTGGTCAGAAACCAACGTATTGTGACCTACTATAATCTGAGCCAACTCAAATCCTATTTTTGAGATCACTTCAAAATATTTAAAATTCGACTGAAACTCTCGGAGTCCAACAATGACTTTTGATGATTAGAGGACAAATTTGGTCAGAAACCAACGTATTGTGACCTACTACAACCTGAGCCAACTCAAATCCTATTTTTGAGATCACTTCAAAATATTCGAAATTCGACTGAAACTCTCTGACGATCCGACAATGCCTTTAGATGGTGAGAGGTTGTAATTTGGGCAGAAACCAACGTATTGTGACCTACTACAATCTGAGCCAACTCAAATCCTATTTTTGAGATCACTTCAAAATATTCAAAATTCGACTGAAACTCTCTGACGATCCGACAATGCCTTTAGATGATGAGAGGTCGTAATTTGGTCAGAAACCAACGTATTGTGACCTACTATAATCTGAGCCAACTCAAATCCTATTTTTGAGATCACTTCAAAATATTTAAAATTCGACTGAAACTCTCGGAGTCCAACAATGACTTTTGATGATTAGAGGACAAATTTGGTCAGAAACCAACGTATTGTGACCTACTACAACCTGAGCCAACTCAAATCCTATTTTTGAGATCACTTCAAAATATTCGAAATTCGACTGAAACTCTCTGACGATCCGACAATGCCTTTAGATGGTGAGAGGTTGTAATTTGGGCAGAAACAACGTATTGTGACCTACTACAATCTGAGCCAACTCAAATCCTATTTTTGAGATCACTTCAAAATATTCAAAATTCGACTGAAACTCTCTGACGATCCGACAATGCCTTTAGATGATGAGAGGTCGTAATTTGGTCAGAAACCAACGTATTGTGACCTACTACAATCCTATTTTTGAGATCACTCGGAATTCTGACTCACTAACTCGGAATGTTATAATTTTGTCTTGGTTAACTTGGAATTACATAATTAAAAATATTTTTTGTTCTTCATATTTTATTACTGCGTTTTGTCTTGACATTTGTTGTCATTTATAAATGTGTAAAATACTTTCAGGGTATCTCTATCAGAAAACCTGAAAATTCGTCTAAACAATGGCAGAATCAAAACCGAAGGCAGAGTTGAAATCAATACTGGAGATAAATGGGAGGTTATTTGTGGAGATGGTTGGTCACTCTTGGAAGCTCTGGTAGTTTGTAAATCATTGAATTTAGGTACGTTGACTTGAAAATATGTTAATATACTTTAGTTATGAAAGATCGTATACTCACTCTACCGTGGATGAGAAAATCAATACATGGGCACTAGTGCGGAAAAGTGACACTTTCAAAACTAAAATGGGGTCTGAAAAGTGGATTTTTCCGCACGCTAACAGAAAAATAGGGTTTCCAACGAGTTTTGATGCTGTGGATATCATTCAGTAATTCTTTTTCAGAAACGTCTACTTTACCATTCACCGTTGATCACAATAACAGTGATATCGAGTTGACATAATTTTAATATATATTTTGTAGGATACGCTAGCGACGCGATGCAAACGGACTATTTCGGCGGCAACCTGACCAAAAACAGCCTAGCGGGCGTCAAGTGCCTCGGCACCGAAAGCTCCCTCTCCCACTGCCAGCACAACTGGCACGCCACTGGCGAATGCAAGAGCAGGGACGTCGCCGCCGTTTCTTGTACCCATTCAATGGCCGACTTGGTGGTGGACCACGTGGAACTGATGAAGACGGCCCATCTGGACGACAAGCAAATGTTCTTCTTGCAATGCGCCATGGAGGAAAATTGCGTCGCTTCGACGGCGTACGAAATCCAGAAGGATAATCCGGCGTGGCATTTGGATACGAGGAGGCTGCTGAGGTTCACGGCGAAGATTTTCAATGCGGGCACTGCGGATTTCAGACCGGCTATCCCGAAGCATCTTTGGGAGTGGCACATGTGTCACATGTAAGTTTACATTTCATCAATCCTACTCACGGCGTATCAAGAATATAAACTATATTATCCGGATCGAGGGTTCGCTAACAAAAATTTCGTAACGCAACACAAGAAATGCCAAAAGTAATTTTGGTGGTTTTCTGATTATATCTCCATAACTATTATTATTTTTTCAAATAACCTCTCATCAAAATGAAAGTATATAACATTTCCTACAAATTTCAAAGGCAGAGCTAGTTTAAAATTGTCGTAATATTTTGTCTCTCAAAAAACCCACTTTTCCACTCCAAAACTGTAATTAAAGGCCCTCAGTTCAATTCTTTCCATTTCTCTGCACATACTTTATTTATATTATATACCGTGTGAACCCCACAAGAGAGCTACACTATCACATTTTCTATTGAAAATTTAATGCGGTTCGACATACGTACCAAAAACAGTACACCAAAGAGAATTTTTACCAATGGTACCATAATGGTACTCTGACGTTGGAAAGTTTCATCCATATCAACTCTAAAGTGAATACAGTATTTTCGATTAAGGCCGGAATTCATGATGAGTTTGAAGTATCATGTAGTTTAAATAGGTGTTAGACTGTGACAAACTGCCAATTGCAACTCAGTTTTAGTAGTCAGTCTAAGAGCTATCTTAATTAAATCTTACTTCAAGCTCATTATGAAATCGGCCCTTAATTCCGAGAGCTCATCATTCGCCTACAGCTGTTTCGTTGTTTCCCACTCATCATGGTTGCTTTATGATATCTCCCGAAATTAAATCGAATGCAGTCTGAGTTAGTCGTAGTCTACAGCAAAGACAGTGTAAATGAAAGGTAACTTGTAACATCTACAGTCACTAGTTTTTTGCCACTTGCATTTGTAACACTAATGTTTCTGCAGTTTCATCCTATTAGGACATTTTCAAACTTACTATTTCAATATTTCAAACTTTGAAAACCCTTAAATACCCTTACATCTACCTTAGGTTAATTTACCCTTTTAACCAATAATAGACCAATACATATCATTATTTACACTTTTTGTACCTGGACTAATAATGGTCTCCTTTCATACACTCAAAACAGAAATAATGATCTATTAATAATTACAATGTTTGTATCTGATATCTGTAACGTGTGACAACATGGGTACACAGTTTCGAAAACAGGAAAATATACCAAATGTAATTTTGATCATTCAACAGGTTACATTCGCAATGTTTATGTTTATGAATTTCTACGAATTCTAAATAATTCACTCTCCAACCCTTGATTGCATAGTGCAAAATTTCCGAATCGCCTAGATTCGGTAACTTGTGACCGCACCAAGGAATGCTTTGAAAATGTCGACTAACTTTTTCTTAGTCTGAAGGACTTTCATGTTTGGCATATCTTTTTGAAAAATTTCGTCCACATTGATTATATACTCATTGACAGACAGCCAACAATTTTTGTTTTGACGAGCCTCAACTGAGCCTTGGGTTGGTCAGAACAACAATAAATTAGTATCACGATGTAGAAAAACTCAAAATCATCTCCACAAATTTAATATAACCACCAAATGTTAGTGCTGTTAGAACGATAAATGACTATCGATCAGTTCAATGGTTTCATAATAGTACATGTTTCGAACCTGTATAGGTTCATCATCAGCTAAGTTTAAAATTATGGAGAGAAAAATTATGTTGAAAATTATTAAAGAAATAAAATGAGTGTCGCCACATGGTTCCCCAAGGAGTTATGTGGGCACTAAAAAGTTAAGTGTTTTTATCGTTAATTAAAAGTAGTAATAAGGGAGGCTAGGAGCCTGTATCCACTTTTTATAATTTAATGAGGGAGGCTTAGAGCCTGTATCCCTGTGACTTTTAGGGCGTAACATCAGTAAGGGACTTAAAAAAGTTTTTGAAGTTAACTATTCAACTTTTCTAACTACGAAACCATTGAACTGATCGATAGTCATTTATCGTTCTAACAGCACTAACATTTGCTGGTTATATTAAATTTGTGGAGATGATTTTGAGTTTTTCTTCATCGTGAATCTATACCACTGCACTTCGAGACACAATGGACTTCTACCACAGCTTAATAAATTAGTAGATAATCATTTAACTATGGATTTCATGGCTTGTTTCAAATTAAGTTTCAACTATTGACTATAGATGTCACGAGTTTCTTTTCATTCGTTTCGTCTTTGCCGTAGGGTACTAATTCAAAACGCATTCATTTTCATTTCGAGAGATCTCACAACGGCATGCTGATGAGTGGGAAACTACAGCTGTCGGCGGATGATGAGTTCTCGGAATAAATCAAAAACACTGAATTCACTTGAGATACTGTTTGCGTGTCTCACGTACTGATTGAGTCCTGGGTTGGTTCGATTTCTTGGCTCTTTCAAAATTAGTGACTGTAGATCAAGATGCATAGGAACCCTGGTGTTGATCACTTATACCTGTGATACCGACATACAAAAATGTTGATGTATGGCAAGATACATAGAAACCCTGGTGCGATCACAGATTCGAATTTGTTTCTATCAAACTTGTTGATACTGTAATTGCATTGATACCGTTGGCTTCATTCGTCGATGGATGGCGCAGAAGTCGAAAATAGCCAAGTTTCCAACATTCCATGGTGCCTTGATTTGTCATTTGATTGTTTTTGAATGTTGACATGACACTTGTCGCTTGTCCAATCGTCAATGATAACATTAATCTGTAATTTTGCCGCCATCTGTGCTAAAGTGAAACGGTACCAATGCAATAAAAATAACATGAATCAAGTAGGCCGTACATCAACACTTTTGTATGTCGGTATCACAGGTATTGATCACACTAGGGTTTCTATGCATCTTGATGTACGGCCTACTTGATTCATGTTATTTTTATTGCATTGGTACCGTTTCACTTCTTAAGCACATATGGCGGCAAAATTACAGATTAATGTTGTCATTGACGATTGGACAAGCGACAAGTGTCATGTCAACATTCAAAAACAATCAAAGCCATATTTTCTCGAAAGAAGATTTTGAAATTATTCCGAAACATGATTTTAATAACTACGTCATCGTTTTTGTTGTCGCGAAAATGAATGTTTTCGAAAGAATTACGTCATAACATAACTTCAAAATTGTCAAACGTCGAATGATAAACAATAACATAACCACCTAATCCAAACATGAACAGGTTATTATTATTACCATAACAGAAGGGTTCTCAAACAACCCATGAAGAGGATATTGAATTCTTTAATTATGTGTTTTCATTTTTTAATCCTAGCCCAAGTAGTCCCATCAGGGAAGATAATTGGTTTACAAATTTTACAGACTGAATTTTTCATACACTTCCGCAAGTCAAAAAATACATTCAGTAAACTCCTGAATGAAATAAATAATCATCAATTAGGGGGGCCCAATTTAGAAAAACCCTATACTGGAGAACCGATTTCCCCAGAGTGGCAGTTGCTTTTAACCCTTTCTTGGTTGGGACAAGGCCATACTTTATTATCTGTCTCATACATATTTAAATTTATACCTTTTAATAGTCTGGCAGTTGCATCCTAGTCTACTGTTAATAACATATCTTCCAGCTGTATTTGGACCCTACCTTTCATTTCACACATTTCCATTTCTCTTTCAGAAAAAGTTATTTATTTACTGTTTTTGTTTGAAGTTTTTGAATTCAACCGAATGCAACGTCTGCAAATAAAAATGACACTTGACGTGCGTCATACTCTTTTGAAACATCCTCCCGATGTGATTTTGAAATACTTTCAATATTTGACCGTTGTGACGTCATAGTTCGAAATAACTCCATCGAGAAAATAGAATGTTTTCAAATTATTTGAAATACTTTCACGAGAAAATATGGCTCAAATGACAAATCAAGGCACCGTGGAATGTTGGAAACTCAGCTAATTTCGACTTCTGCGCCATCCATCGACGAATGAAGCCAACGGTATCAATGCAATTACAGTATCAACAACTTTGCTAGAAACAAAATCGAATCTGTGATCGCACCAGGGTTTTTATGCATCTTGCTGTAGATGATGTCATAAGATATATTTCATGGGTTTAACCAATACGAACGAAATCATGGCCCTGAGGGTAAGTATCTTATTTGGCTGAAATGACAACTAACAATAGTTACAGATAATAAGAATAATATAAAATAATATTACATGTTCTTGGGAAAACTTTGTCACATTCGCCATAAATCATTAATGAATTAACGAATTCTTGATGATTAAACCCAATACGAACCATATTACACTTTTCAGATGGTGGATTTGACAGTAACAGTATATTATATACACTACGGTAGAGAAGTAGTTATACAGTTCTTCCCGCTACTAATATTAGAAGATATCATTATATTGTAGAGCTAATTTTTCGTTATATCCTAGTAGAAGAAAAAATAAAAATAATTCTAGTGGAAAAAAAAAACTTTAATTAATTCGTAGGTAGATACTCACAACAGTCTGGAAAAATCAAAATTTCAACCGGTTAAGAATAATCTTTATTGATCCAAGAAACATTAATGTTTATAATAGGGATCAAATTCTCTAATTAATACAATTAATGGCAAAATTCAAAGAAATGATTGCAACAAATAAGTAGGATTATTAAAAGCATCATTGCAATAAATGTTTCTTCAAATGTAATTTAATATGCAGTATTGAGTAATAATTTGGAAATCTCCGAAATTATAGGTTTTGGGTGTAGGGAGAAGAACAAAAATGGTGTTTCGAATAACATAGAAAGTGTGTGATAAATGAAGATTCATATCATTTTTTAAGCTTCATGGTTATGTTCCTGTTGGTTATACCCGAAAAGAATTAATGTGGATGCATATCAATGGAATTCCGAATGACGTCAGAGTACCATTATGGTACCATTTACTAGTTTACATCATAAATACTTTAAAATTAAAAGGAATTCACCAAATGAAAGCCTTCAATAATAATTGAAGTGGAAAAAGTGGGATGCTGCAAAGACATCCGAAATACACAAATCTGTATCCACCAATATATCTAAATAGTGACATTTGTAGGAAATTTTATGTACGTACTTTCAATTTTAATTGAGAGGTTATACACAAAAAACTGATTTCAAGTTGCGTCACGAAATTTTGCTAGCAAACTTCAGATTGTACCACCGCATAACGTTCCTGCTAGGGGTTCTTTGATCTGAGCAATAATTTTTATTTACGAATTATTTCTCATAATATTTCAGGTTACTTTGTAATTTGAAAGTAACTGAAACTACAGCTTCTAAAGTGGTCAGATGTATTCTGTTTGTGTATATTGTGTATTTGAAGGCCAGGTAGCCGAGTGGTGAGAGTAAATGCTTTTCATTCTGGTTTTACCGGTCGCTGGTTCAATCCCAGCGATTTCAATATCTGTTTCTGATGGCCTGAGGAAGTGCTACAGTCACAGGTAACACCTCGTTAATCCTTGGCTCGAACGAGTTTCGACTTTTGAGGGCTTTCGTTCGTATGGGGAAGACAGCTGGTTAACGGATAAAAACAATTTTAACAAAAAACAATATCAGTGGGATCTCTCAGAACAAATAGAGTATATTCCAGATTTATCATAAAATGTAATCTGTGGTCGTTGAAATTAAGGGCAGATCTAAGGAGGGGTAATTGGGATAAATACCCCCCAAAACTGATTAAATTTTTACAATATGTACTTTAAAACACAGTATTTTTATTTTCTGAAATTCGGCGCCCAATGGATATGTTTTACCCCCTCAGTCAAGTAGAAGTGGGAGGCAGCTATCGATGAATACTCCCATTGCCCGTTCTTGAGTTTTCCCTTGATTACCTTATTTTTTTTTCAGGCACTATCACAGCATGGAAGTCTTCGCCACCTTCGACATATTCGACAGCAAAGGCAAACGAGTAGCCGAAGGCCACAAAGCCTCCTTCTGTTTGGAGGACAACCAGTGCCTTCCGGGAGTGAAACCGGTTTTCGCTTGCGTCAACTACGGGGACCAAGGAATATCCGTGAACTGTTCAGATATTTACAAGTATACCGTCGACTGCCAGTGGGTAGACATCACAGATTTGAGCCCCGGCAAGTATACGATGAAGGTGGCTGTTAATCCCGAGTTCAAGGTCCCGGAGATGTCTTTCGAGAATAATGCGGCCGTTTGCGACTTTTTGTATTCCGAGACTTACGGCACTGTTACGAATTGCGTGGTGCAGCGACCTTGAGATAGATGACGAGATTTTATGCATTGTATTAATTAGTTTTAACTGAATATTGGTGTCAATGGAACTGAAACGGAAGATGATGATAATCACTGTAAAGTAGATAAAATATTTATTTTTATTGAAAGTTACTGACCACCAGCTTCAAATATCTGACACTCCTGAAACAACATGCAGTTTTGTACAAAATTTTACCAGATCCGATAAATTGATTTTAGGTCACTCTCACAGAACTATTTTGTATACAGGCTGTTATATAACCTCGCGCACTGTCGTGAATGATGGGTGTATTCCATTGTATGACGAATCAGTGGTTAAAAATGACAAAAAAAATGGAAAAATCGAATTTGTTTAAATTTCTCGATTAAACCTTCGCCAAGTGAATATAAGAGGTCAGTATTTTCATGTAGTCAGCTGCGGTTTTGCGAACAGCGGTTCATAAAACGTTTGCAAATTTATTTATTTACTTTATTGATCCCAAGAAACATTTCTGTTCATAGAGGGATAATAATAATAATAATAATAATAATAATAATGGCAATAAATACATAAAAAAGAAGAATCAAACCATTGATGGAAATAAACAAAAAGTATCATAAGTTTATAAAAAACTAAAAAAAAAAACTATAAATCGTGGAATCAGAAAAACATTCGTTTGTTTTCAACTCAACCGATCATGTTTTTTTTCAAACTAATTTCGAATCGTATTTTACCATATTTTTTCAAATGGTTGGGTAACTCGTTTCAAAAACCTAATTAAATTTTTCCCAAAGTGTTTTTCAAATATTTAACCGCTGCAATCAGTTATGAAATGGCATTATATATCCATCATTCACGGGAGTACAATGGTTAGATAAAACCCTGTATAATGTCTTTATTTAAGAATGGTCGCTAGCTGAATCCAAACAGGCGGTTAACTACGGGGTTTTATGTAAGTACGTGGCCCAACTTGAAGGGGTGATTCTTTGAATGGTTCTAAGACTAAAAGTTCACATAAAGATAGGTCCGTTAATGCTTCGTTTTTAATTTTTAAAAGAAATCGTTATTTTCGTAAATATCTTAATAATCCTTCAACCGATTTTATTGAAATTTGGCAGTGTTATTGGGGGTCGTAAAGGGCTGATTTAGCCCTAATTATGTCAAAAGTATCATGTCCAATGGCGTCCCGGAAGGCACCGTAACTAATATTTTTGACAGAAAAAATGTGCGTTACTGATTTTTTTTGCAATTTTTTGTAATCGTTTCACATTTAGCAACTGAAACTACAACTTTTTTAGTTCTAGAATATTTTTCGTATCTTTCTTTTTTTTTTAGAAAAAAAAATAAAAATCACTTTAAGTCCCTGGGACAACACAATAAAACATTTCAACTACTGAACCATCATAAACTGGGATGTTTTTCAAATAAATAGCCTATTCCAATCTTCGAATTTTTATCAAAATTATTGCAATAATAATAATAATAATATTAATACGAAAAAGAAGATTTCCATTGAACATTTTGACACCCTGTATCTTGAAAACGAAGCATCTCCGGACCTATTTTTATATAAACTTTATGTGAACATTTCGTCTTAGAATCACTCAAAAATTCACGCCTTTAAGTTTGGCCACGTACTTACATAACACCCTGTATATGTCAAAAATAGTATTTTTGCAACAACTCGAAATCTTGTTTTTTTGCATTTTGCCCCTAGGAAATCAGATAATTTTTATAATACCTGCTTGTTTGTTTGATAGGCTAAGATGAAAAGATTTTTTTTATCAAAATTGGAATGTAACGATTGACCAATATTTTTACTGTTACAAACAAGTTTGTTTATAGGATTTTGCATGTACTTACTGTAGAAGGTAGTATTTTTCTCCGATTTCTATTATATTTATGAACAAAATGTAAAAACTATATCCTTGGTAGACTCAATAAAAAAATATCAATGCCATCTTGCCGTTTGATTTCAACTAGTCGAAGATGAGCTAAACAACTGAATACATCATCATTAGGACTTCTCGTGGATGCTGAAAGCCATGGGCATTTCATGATGAAACCAATTAAATAGTTCTGATCACAACGATAGCTGTTGTGGTTACATTTGGTAGGACTAAACAAAATATTCACCTATTCACTATTGGATTTTTCATCAAATTTAATTTCGAAAGGCTAGGCAGTCTAAAAAATGCACCACAGATGGCGCCACTTACATGTTACCTTCTTAAATCTGTTCTTGGTTAATAAAAGAAATCCCGCTTGTGTATTTAATCTATAATCTTTTGAGCGGGTAGATCATAAACAATGATTCTTCATTCCCAGAGGGAAATTAATGGAATATGCATTCTCCGAGAAAGGGAAAATAGAATGCCTTTGATTAATTTACAAATTCCCTGAATGTGTTAAAAATTTTCATATTATTTCTGTTTATATCATAAATTTTACACCAAATTACAAAAGCATTGAGACCTCGTTCTAACACTTTAATTCCATTATATAAAACATAGATTTACGTTATATTCATTCCGAGGAGATATGAGACAGTAGCACTCATGTGGTGCCATCTATCGGATCCACTGCTAATATCAGAACTCAAAATAATAGAATATAAATACTGCTAAATATTACATCAAGATTTAGAAATGTACTTGGAGATAGCTGTTCGAACCTATTTTATTTAGTATTCTGATGAGTTTATATTTGGTTGGACTCAATATTTTTCACTCTCGTTTTGCCTGGAAGCTTTAAAAAAATCACCACAGATGACGCCACTTAAACGCTCCCTGTTTGAATCTGTCCTTAGTAAATATAAGTAATCACGCCCTAGATGGGTATGACATTCCATCGGGTGGGCGGGCCACGGACAATTATAATCCGAGTATACACGATTTAGAATAGAAGAATAATGGAGTATAAATTGATCAAAAGAAAGATGATCTCTTTGTACTTAAATAGTATGATTCCTATGTGGTTGTGACTCAGTTTATTTCTTTTTATATTATAACATCGTTAAATTTTCATAGTAAACGCACATCATAGTCCCTCGTTCCAAGTTCTATATACTTGAGATTGACTTTATTCATTTCAGCAAATTATGAGACGGTATCACGTATGTGGCGACATCTATTGGATGAATTGCAAACCTTTAGTTACACCAAAATGCACGAAATAACTGGTGTAATTCAAAATTTTGGAATATCAAAACAAGTTGAAGGGCAGGTTAGGTTTGACGGAAAGTTTACGCATTCTCAATTCAGTTACCAATCAAAGAAGCTTAGTACAATTTAGTGTCATTTCTGATCAACGCGATTCAACTTGGTTCTTTCTGTATATTATATAAAAAAGGTAACATTTAACCCCGTTTTGAATCTTACAGAATTCTATGCGATAACCTTTATTCATTGAAGCAAAATGTGAAGCAGTATGACTTTAGTGGCGCCATCTATTGGCTGCCCAGCTAAAATCCCAATTCAATTTGATATAAAAGCTTTGTTCTGGTTCTGAAAATTATTAGTCCTGGGACGTCAGGATTATGCGCAGTTGAGAAAAAGTGAGCGAATATGAACCTAAAGAGCACACTTCTCGTCAACTGCGCATGATCCTGACGTCCCAGGACTGATAATTTTCAGAACCAAAACAAAGCTAATGAAAAGTGATCATATCAAAATTTGGAAATATATTTTGATGTATTCAATCATCTAGCCATTAGCTTTGTTCTGGTTCTGAAAATGATTAGTCCTGGGACGTCAGGATCATGTGCAGTTGAGAAGAAGTAGGCGAATATGAACCTAAAGAGCACACTTATCGTCAACTGCGCATGATCCTGACGTCCCAGAACTGATAATTTTTAGAACCAAAACAAACCTTTTGCTTGAGATAGGATCTAGAGCACGATTTTTTGAATGTCTTATCCTTTCTCGCATGTGCAGAGGGTGAGAGGGAAATTTCAAGTGTTGCAGACATTTGAGAATCAAGATTGAATTTATACCTTGTAGCAAAATATCGGGCAGTATGACTCTTGTGGTGCCATCTATTAGACGCTCTGCCAAAATCAAAATTCAGTTTGATATATTAATGGAAAAGAGATCACATCAATATTTGGAAATACATTTTGATATATTCAGTCATTTAACCCTATCATTCAATACCTATTTGCGAGTGTCTGCTATCCTTTCTCGTATATGATATTTGAGTGTATCAGGCTTTTGAGAATCGAGATTAAATTTATACATTGTGGCAAAATATCATGCAGTATGACTTTAGTGGCGCCATCTATTGGCTGCCCAGCTAAAATCCCAATAGGGATTTCTAATGGCTTTGGACACCCAAATAAAAAGAGAGGAAAGTTCTTAATTTTTCAATCCTTGTTGCCAGGGGCGCGCTCTGTGATTGGTTACCATAATGGCTGGGAGTTTGAATGACATGACAGCTACAGTTGAAAATGACATTTATACTCCCTGACCTTATAGTAACCAATCACAGAGTATATTGCCTGGCAACAAGGACGGAAACATTGAGAACTTTCGTCTCTTTTTATTAGGGTGTCCAAAGCCATTAAAAATCTCTATTCAATTTGATATAATGGAAAAGTGATCATATCAAAATTTGGAAATACATTTTGATATAATCAGTCATTTAACTCTTTCATTCAATACCTATTTGCGAATGTCTGCTATCCTTTTTCGTATATGATATTTGAGTGTATCAGGCATTTGAGAATCGAGATTAAATTTATACATTGTGGCAAAATATCATGCAGTATGACTTTTGTGGCGCCATCTATTGCATACACTGCTAAAATCAGAATTCAATTCGATATGAAGATGGAATACTGGAAAAGATAACATCACAATTTGGGAATGCATTTTGATGGATCCAATCACCAATCACCGACCACCGTTACATCCCCATCCATACTCATGTTCTATTAGGTCCTAAAAATCGCACAATTCAGTAGTGTCGTTTTGATCGACTTGACAAATTCAATTCTCACTTCGTTTGTTGCCGGTCTGGAGATCGAGATGAAGAGAATGAAGACTTACCAAATCTAATTTTTTAGTTATTGTTCCTTCGAAGGTCGTTCTGCAACATTGTCAAAAGATATCTTCGTCAACCAATATGACATTAACGTTTTACGTGATCTGTCTTATTTCTCGCCAGCAGGACAATGTCGGTGTTGTGCACATGACGCCATCTTTTAGCGAGAGGAAGATAAAGATTTTGAATTACTCAAGTTCGTGTGCTGTTAGAACTACTGTACAGTAACAAACTTGGCTAATGATGAATGGAACCATTGCAATCAGAGACTTCTAGTTTTTATGGATCTTCAGGTTAATCAAACCTACGAAGGAGTAGAAAGACTACATAATCATATAAAAATATTTGCCCCCAAGTCCCAACTTTGAACTCAGAATTTAATAGAACTACCTGCTTATTGCACATTTTTTTAAATTCTTTGTTTATATTGAAGTCATAATTTAATGAAATTCCCAGTAAAATTCGGAAATTGGTAAATTAAATGAAAAAAAAACTATATGGCTCGTCTACCTCTTCGTACCAATTAACTCCGTTGGTAAAATAGTTTGATTCAACTGAACTAGCGTCATTTCTCTTATTTTTCTTTCAAACAATTCTGCACAAATCAATTTACACACATTTCTTCAGAAAGGAAATATATCAGCGCTACATATGTGGTGCCATCTATGGGAATCCTCTTTATAGGATTTTTTTATGCAATTATAACTCAGCAACTCATTTAAATTTATCCAGGAACGAACACCCTTTGGAACAGATACAGGCGAGCTTTTAAAAAATCAAAAATAAAACAAAACTTTATATTTAAACAATATAATGGTCTTTTTTTCAAATACATCAATTCTAGATATTCTGTTTACAGTAAATTGTGATTGTGGAATGAGAAACCAACATTCATTTTTGTGTACTGGCCGAGTTCACTCGAATCGACCTAAATTTCCAGCCGCGCCCCACGAAAAACCAAAACGGTGGCCGCTAAAACATCCGAATAGCGTGAAGTCGACCATCACACCCTACTTTTGTGTGATCTTCTAAACCCGTAACTAAATGTTTTTCCATCATAGCAGATGATCGATCTATAAAATAATCTCACTTCTTTTAAAGAGGTATATAAGTATAAAATCACATAATAGAATTTATAAAAAAATCATTTGGTATATCGTAAAAAAATGTGAAAAAAATATCATCTACCATGATGTTATTTGTGCATAATCGAGTGCAAGAAATTCGAAAAGTTGAAGATTGTTGGGCGCAGATTTATTTTGTATTTGGAATTCACCCTTTCCAATTTTCTCAAAATAACATACAACCGACTCAATGAGAATAAATATACTTATGATATATTCGCAAATTGAGGGTTTTCAAAGTATTTGAATTATTACAGTTGAACATCCAGAAAAATCATTACAGGGTGTTTCATAAGTACTGTAATGAATCTGAGTCATTAATACTTCCGAGATTTTACATCAGAAACTTTTTATTTACTCTAGACGGACGATATGCCGTATATTGTCGTCAATTTGATGTATCTGAAGGTGGTCAAATAAAAATTGGTGGCATAGAAATTGGGCTTGATAAACATGCAAAAACTCAAAAGTAGGATTAATTTTTTTCACAAAAATAGTTCATTAAGTTAAGGCTCTACTCACCCTGTAAACATGGAAAATGCAATTAATGCATAATTTGATTTTATTTCAAATACACAAAATATTTTGATGAAATTCAAAATACCTTTATATATTTTGTTTATAAAGTATTCTACCTGGATTACTGCAGATAAATCTTCTTTTGAATATTCGAACTCAGTATGCCAGATTTCAGAATTAGCTAATATTTCAAAATTAATCAACTGTAAAATAAAAGATCGGAATTCAAAAATTCGGCCAGAATATAAACTGAAAAAAAAAACAGTAAACATTTCAGATATCTATTTTTTTGATATTTTTGCAACAATTCCAGATTCAGATCCGTTATCAGAAACATTTTTTCATCAGAATTCTTACTCAGTTTCTTAGCAGCTGCCATTTATGAGATAGTAGTCAAAATTCAGGCTATTTTCTGATTTTGGGGTGCTATTGCGGCAATTCTGACTCATAACTTAGAGTCAGCACAAAAAATTTAATAAAAACAAACAACACTCAGCATTCCTAATTCTCTGATATATTTTGACAACGCCAAAGTCTATTTATAACTTAGTATCTCAAAATCAACTAGTTACAAAGCTTGAATTCTGCAAACTTCAGTCAAAACTAGCTATATTCGAGATATTATGTCGGAAGTACATCAGAAACAACAAAAATAAAAAATTAAAAATAGTAACCCACCATTCACCACACTTTCTTGATATCTGCAAGAGTTTTTGTTTGGTGAAATTATTATTAGTCAATATTTCGACTGAGTATCTCAGTATTAGATGGTTCTCAGACACAAAATGCTAACTGGTTATCTGAAAATTAGTTAATTCTAAGATAAAAAGCCTAAATATTCGCTATTCTCGAAATAATCGTCAACATTCACGATAAAATCAGCAAAAATAATGAGTGGAAAACACGTGCACTTATATGCCTTCGTTGCTCTCGTTATCCCCAGAATTCTGACTCCGAATTATCTAATTTGGTGATACTTACTAGAAATTCTGGCCAATTATCTGAGAACTAGTTAATGTCAGAATGAAGCAAGCGAAGATTTACTTGATATGATTTACTGAATCGGCATTCAGATAGTTTCTCAAAATCAACGCTCTCCGAAATAAACCATTAGAATTTCAATTTAGAGAATGAGAATTATCTGATCTTGAGATATCAGGTTAAAATCCTATCTGAATTATTGGGGATAAGCTGATTCTAAGATACTCAATCGGGATTTAGCCTCCAGTTTGGCATAGTGTTCGGAAATACGTCAGAATTTTGAGAGTGAGTAATACTGAGTATCTCAAAATGAACAGAAATGGAGGATGAGTAAAAAAGAAAGTTCCCACGTGTCTGTACTTCTTTTACAAATTTTTTTTTTAGTTTCATACACTTTACTGATATTTTTATTCGTCATATTTAGTGCACTTCAAAGTATTCGATCGGAGTTTGTCCAAGTCAGAATGTTGTTATAAGTGAAGCTATATCAAGTTAGATAGATACCAAGCCATATTTCCGAATCTGCAAGTCAGAATTCTAATTTCGTACTTCAAAATTAGCAATATCTCAGATACTGAGCAACTGAGCAGTATTATAGAATCTGTATCAACGAAAAATCCACCAAGTCAGTATCAGCAAAAATAAGAGGTCACATAACAATGACCTTTGTGCAGCTTTGAACATTTTTGACTATTTTTGCAAAAGTTTAACATTTAAAAAACTTTGTTGCGAAAGCTTAATTTTCATAGCATTGTAGAATTTCCCGAATCAGAATCCTGAGTCAAGACGATAAAAGAACATTACCAGAAAAAAATCTATGTATATCACAGTACATAAATCGAGGAACTGTCACGACCAGAAAATCAGCTTTTCTTCGAAATTCTTGCACCGCTCTAACACTTAAAATTACATACACCTGACTGATTTTGCTTCGACAAGCATCATCCGCGTTTGTGTGTGTGAAAGGGGAAGACGGGGGATGAGATGAAGAAAGAGAGAATGACACATATTGATAGGGGTTAAGTAAGTCATCATCTCTCCATCACTTGAGGTAACAGGGCGGGGTTGATGGGTATCGGGTGAGTCCGAGGAAGTTGCTTTTTCTGAAACAAAAGAAAGAGTAGGTATGAGTCAATCTGAAAGTGGTCAATATTGGGTACTCCCATTCAGTCTAAAGGGATTATCGTCATCGCATGAAATGCAATAACATTTATGACTATAAAAGGCATAACCATATTTCAGTTACATTAGTGATTAAACGTCAAATTTCATTTTTGCATTTTAGCTTTATGGTGAATTGAAAAAAAGATCAAAATGCCAAATCACGTTCGTAAAAATTACCTTAAACTGCAAAAACGCATGAAAATTTATGTGGAAACAAAATAAATCTATATATGCCTACCTTAAAAAAATTCTGATAATATTGAAAATAATAGTACTATAAATTTATCAATTCAAAACATAAAGATATTTTTTTTAAAAACTCAGATAACTCGATTTTTTTTCGGAATACTCGTGAGTCAGTGATTCATAAGGGTATCCGTAAAAATGACGCGGGTGATATTTTTTAATGGAACACCTTTATACTTTTCCATATTTTGCTATAGATCATCATTACAAATGCAGTGAGATTTGATAGCATCATGTCAAATGTCTGCAAATATACGGGATGATCTCAGTCATACTCATTAGACATACAATGCAGTTTTTTGCTGATATGTCCGTACTGTTACTGGATTCGTAATGACGATACTTGACCACATAAAAAAATTGAAAATTTGTTTTTGACAATCTCCCAAGTTTTTGGAAAAAACCCCTCAGAAGCAGAGTTTTTGCGAGGATTTTCCGAGATAACTTCGTATTCAAAATAAATGAATTTATTCCATACTCTATCGGGACACTGTAAAGTTGAATGTATCTAGCATGATGTGAAATGAACAATATTTAAATAGGGGATTCAAATCAGATGCCAGAGTCAAAGTGGTGAAATGGGAACCACTTTCATGTACATCGTGTCAAGTATTTTTCTATTAAATATTATTCAAACGGATGGAGTTACAATGTTGGTTTAATTAGAGACAAATTGCACAATTCAAAGGCCTTTTATATAGAGTTTGCAGAAGTGGGGTACCTCTTTCGGATTTCGAAATATTTTGAATGAAGTAAAATCTTCAAAATTTGTTTTTATTAATTTCTGACATTATTTAAAAAGATATCAAAAAATATAACACATTTTCATTGCCACTTTTTGAGCTCAACAAGATGACGTCTACAGATTTTCACTAAGACGTTTCGTTTCCGACAAACCTTCATCATTTTTCAAAAATACGGCCCTGTTATTTTTATTACAAAATTCAAGGCCATTTTTTCCTGAAATAAGTCTTATTTATATCATCGTCTTACTGTCGAACCCAAAACATTGTTGAGTACTTCTGATGTAATGGTTTGAATTGCTTCTAAAACCAGTTTCAGTACTTCTTCTTCTGTTTGAAAAATTACGTTGATACACATAGTTTTTGATGTTCCCCCAAAGATAAAAGTCAGGAGGTGTCAGATCTGGCGATCGTGGAGGCCAAGCAACTGCTGAATGCGTACACCTATCCATTTGTCAGGTATCTTGTTGTAACCAAATGTTAACGACTTCTGCTAGCAGTAAGTGAATATCAAACCATTCTTCCAAATTGCCCTGAAGTAAATTTCGAAACCGCTCGAAAGTAAGTGATCCATAGTAAAAAAATTGACCGATTATCTTTAATCCCAAAATTCCCACCCACATGTTGAAACCAAAAAGAAAAGATTTTACGGGATACAAAGATGGGGTATTTGCGCAGAAGCATGGATTGGTGAATAATACGTTTTGCTAAAATTTATTGTTAAGAGTTTGTATGAGAATCAGTTTTTATATGTCTAAGATCTATTTTTGCCTTCTGGTGATCAGAAAGATTGGTCGATAATTTGTTACTTAATTTTTATCGCCATTTCACTCGTGATCAAAAAATTACCTATTAAAGTAGCCAATGAACAAGAAATTTGTTCCTTACCTTCCGCCTGAATGGAAAACAGCCTTCGTTTTCTGAAATTGCTATGGGTTGCAGAACTAGGTCGGGCGTTCTGGATCCGTTGGGGCCGAACACATTCAACTGTCGAAAACAGTCCGTCTCGATCATCTCTGTTTGCCAAGGTATCGACACACAACCCGTGTTGAACTTACTATAAAAAGTCGCATCACTTTCGTCTATATTTACACCTTTCACTGTCGAAAATTGTTCAATGTCTAGCACGTCCTTCGCATACACCGCGTGAGGCTGTGGAAAAAATTATTATTAAAAAAAATTACAATTTTATTCGGGGAAGTTTAAGAAAACCAGAGAACTAGTTTGATTTTTATGATATTCAGGCAAAACCATTAAATACTTTATCAATTTATATAAGAGCGAGTGAAAAAATACCTGGAAAACAAAAATCGTAAAAAAAACAAAAGATTATTAGAACAAACGGAACAAAGTCATTTTGCATGAGCTTGAATCAATTTTTGAAGCTCTAAATAAATTCAGGAGCCACAGAATAGAGTTGGTGAATTTTTGTTATTTTTTCAGTCGTCTGAAAAAAACGCAATAACGATTACATAGCTAATTGAACTATACTTAAAATGAGTTCGGATAGGAATAAAATATTATTCAATAGGACTCACATCTGGCACAAAAGGAGGATCGATCATCCCCGCCTCCAACCTCCTCCAATTGATATGAGGATAAAAGAAGTTGTGTTGCTTCACGACGCTGGCGCCCCCTCGTCCCGCCTTGCCGCCCAACCGCTGCTGCGGGTTCTTCGTTAGTAACTGTTGGCACAGAGATTTCGCGTCTTCGCTGAACTTGTTGGAATACTTTTCTTGTTCCGACTTGACGCGCCGATCGACCTCTTCGCGCTTCACCTTCTCCTTCCGGGCCCGGAAAGGGGCTTGGCCCTCTATCATTTCGTAGAGGAGGCATCCGAAGCTGAACCAGTCCGGGCCGTAGGTGTACCGCTCGTTGTCGATTACTTCGGGAGCTGAAAAAAAAAAATACACAATTTTTTCAACAAAACCCCATGGATTGTACATAGCAACTTGATAATATATTTGGTTATGGCGTATTTATTCAATCATTAGAGTTTTCCTCATAGTTATCAAAATTGAAAAAAATAATATAATGATATTATCTTCTTCTATGTTATTGTGATATATACTCACCCATGTAGCCTACCGTTCCAACTCTACCTCTAACAGATTCTCCCTCTGGTATATCTACAGCTAAACCTAAATCTGAGATCCTTACATGACCTGCGTCGTCTAGAAGAATATTTTCTGGCTTACAGTCCCTATATACAATGCCCTGTAAAAAATGAAAGAATTGGGAGATTTAAGAAAAACTGTACGGAAAAACATAATATAAAAAAAATCACTCCAACTCATCGATGATTGGAAAAGTAAATGGTAAAGGAACAAGAGGCCAATGGAATATATTGCAAAAATGCCTGATCAGTAGATAAGACAACAAGAGAACGTCATCTCTTATGGAAATATTCATGGGAAATCCCCCAGCCGTCGCCCAGCGGCATACTTGAGGCGCTCAACCTCGGCCGCATTTGGTAGATCGCATTCATGCCTACTATCGGTAATTCAGAATCCATACTAGCCTGTGGTGGTGGGGAGGAAGCTGGGGAAAAATGACCTTAGCGTTTTCCCATCTAGATTTCCATAAGAGATGATGCCGTTCTCTCATTGCTTATCTACTCTAGCCTCAGTTCAAATGACCTCTTCTTTGTAAACGATGTTTTTTATGTGTCTCATAAAAAAAAAGTGTAAAGGACTTAAGTTGGGTGACTGAGGTGGCCATTCAATTGGGCCTGGAAATAAGTCATTTAAATAATTGCACACATTTTGGGAATAATGCGGATGAGCTCCGTCTTCAATTTATGTTCATTGTTTTCGGGATTCTCAATGATATTTGTTAGAGCTGATCGATGGCATTTTGTAGCAAATCCAAGTACATATCGCCTGTTACATTTACAGGATGGAAAAGGTAAAACAAGATAAACTGCTGTCCAGTTTCTCCAGAACTGTTTCATCAGTAATTGTCGACATATTTCTTACCTGCTGGTGCAGATGATCCAAACCGCACACCACTTCAGCGGCGTAGAATCGCGCCCTGACAACGTCCAGCCCCGGCTCGCCGCCCATGTTGTAGATGTGGAATTTAAGATCGCCGCCGTTCATGATAGTGAGCACCAGGCAGAGCGCGTCCTTGGTCTCGTACGCGTACGCCAGGTTGACGACGAACCGCGAGTTGATCCTCTGGAGGATCTGCTTCTCGATGAGGACCATGGCTTCGCCCTTGCGTTTCTTGATGCGCTTCTTCTCCAGCTTCTTGCAGGCGTACATCTTGCCGGTCGCTCTGACCTGCAACGAGAGAGAAGGGGCATTCAATGAAGATTATCTTCTTTGAAATTAAAATAAAAGCAATTTTTTTTTGGTATTTATTATGTATGTCATGGCAAAGGTTTATTATTTTCTCAACACTGAGCTGCACAGTTTATTTCTCCTATCCAGTACCTTATGATGACATAATATAAATTTTAATGATGCTTTGTTGCTGTTAGAAACTCTTTTTTGGAAAATTTCCCCAGCACAGATTTGAAAGTATTGTAACGAGCTGAACCTCGTCAACTACACCTGTATGCCTGTCTCCAGTTGGTAAATAATGCATGAGTCACCGCTCTCGGCATTTCAAGGACAAACGAGAAGCCATCTAGAAGCGAGCCGCCTTATATAATTTATAAATAAGAATACTAGAGATAGTAAATTACTAGAAATCATATCTCAATAAGAATATTGAAATCAAGGATGAAATGAAATATAAAACAATCAAATCAGCATTCATGTTAGTGATTAAACGTTATTTGAATACGGTGTTACCCAAGGTACAGTTTCAGGGACACTTTTGTTCAATATACACATTAATGATACTTTTGATTTGCAGACTATGATACTTCAAAAAACTGGAAACTACTCAAAATATCTGTTGAAGATTTCCAATTGAAAAAAAAATTGTTGATGCTCATTTATTAAGAAAGAATTTCCAAAAAAATTAATTCCGTTCACTTTTTAAATATGTTCAAAAATCCCTCAATTGAAAATGCTTTATTATTCACTCTTACAAATACAACTAGGCTATGGCTTTCTGGGATGGGGGAGTGGAAATGATAAATATTCAAGGCCTTCAGAAATTCCCTAGAAATGTAGTCGAGAGGAACTTCACTCAATGATTCTTGAAGATATTGAGGATATTGGTACCAAACACAAAAACAAATCAGAGAAGAGTGTTTACCGTAATGAACAAAAAAAAGTTTTGAAAATTACGATCAAAAGATATTCAGGATCAGTTTGTTTTTATGGGATATCGTCAAGGCAAGTGTACTGCGCAAATAGAGGGAGTCCATTCAATCGGATTTTCAAAAATAGGAAAACTTCCGAGATTGTTCGAGGCCGATAAATTTACGGGTCTTGCTTTCGAAGAACGTCTACCTCAACTGGCAAATGCTGGAACCGATCTTTCTACTCAAAAGACACGGGGACTGGAATAATTCATCTGTTGAAGAACATTACATCGAGGAATCAATAGAGAGAAAAAACAGGTAGCATGATTCAAAATGGGGAAAATTTTGTTGAAGTGTTATAATAAAGAAGTAAAAATGTATAAATAAATGGGTCTTTCAAATTCCAGATATCGATGTTGATAGCAATGAAAATTGCAGCATCACTCTCAATATTAACTAATAAGATGTTTGTATGTTTGTAATTATCGCATTAAAAATAAACTGTTGACTTTTTGAAGACATCAATACGTTGCACAAACACGCCGTAGTGGCGTGCGGGTCATGTGCTCGCTCCATAATCAAATCTTCCGTAGGAGCATGACTTCGAATCTCAGCTGTCTCGTGCATGGCATCACACGTTTAAAAAGGTAAGAGCTACGCTTTCCCTAGCTCGCACAAGTCTCTGGACTCTGAGGGTTGCTCGTAAGAGTGCAACCGGTTCACAAAAAAAATCGAGTCCAGTACAAAAATTTTAATGGTCTAGTCCGGTAAGAACAGTGCCGGACTGGCCTATCTTTGCCAAGTGAGATTTTGAAAAATTGGGGCCCCCAATTACCAGGTTCATTCTATTTCATGAGTCGCATACGGAAATTTCAACAAATTATTGGTTTTTCGTACTATAAATGATTAAGGTGCAAGATCAGCTCTACACTTGTCTTGGAGTAAAAAATGAAATAAACATAACAAACTTTGAGCGACCCGATATATAGAGTTGTATTTACCTGGCCGCGTTTGCAACTACGCCAAATAAAATTATTTTTGGGCACAGGCAGGCTTTACTCTCTGCTGTCTCAGTGTCTCGCATACGACTAATCAGTAATGCAGCGCGCCGCGCGCCAAAACCGCCCACCGACCATACATATTCGCGCATTACTGTTGCCACGTTGCAAGAGGTCCTCAAGAAATCCTACCAAATCGAAAGTGAATATTTGCGTTTGTCATGTTTCTGGCAATAACCAATTTCGACATTTGACCTTTTTTCTTAATTAATTTTAAATTATTGTTTCCATGTCTGTTTTCCTAGGGGCCCCGAGACCCCAAATGAGGGGTGGGCCCTGTGAGATTTTTCTCGCTATCTCACCTGGCCAGTCCGGCACTGGGTAAGAACATTTTACAGGACTAGCCTGGTACAATTTTTCATTACGGTACTCAATATCGTTAAAGGATATTTACCAGACTAAACTCAAGTACGTAAAAGTGTGTTTTACGATACGTAAAAGTGTGTTTTACGATACAAGATGCAATGAAGGATATTTACATTTGCAATTGCGAAATAATCCGTCACCATTCCAGCATTTAATTCAACCGACGACGTTCCGCATACGTCGTTGCAAATCGTTATGGCCGCCAATTTGAATTCCGCCCGTTTCGAGGGAATCAGAAGTGTGCAACGAGTCGCAAATATCACCCCTTTTAACGGTCCAATGCATTTAAATCACCCTCATTTTTAAAACATTTAATTTTCCTAAGTGGTGGTGGCATTATTCGAGAGGAAGGCTAGCGACAGGATGCTGGAGGAAGGTAAGAATTCGCCCGACAGCGTCTTCGAGCGTATAGTCCGGAGAAATAATGACTTGGCGGAAAACGGATATCTTTTTTTCACTCATGATCATGAAATTACGCTTATCTGAAATTGTTCACCTTCCTAGAAAATGTGTGTGTCGATTTTTTTATATGAAAATACGCCGTTCGCTACAATTTGGAAACATGTAAACAGGGCTTTTCACGATGAGCGTTAATTAGACGTTTCTGGCAAAACAGACAAAGCATTCACCTGAAAATTTGACAATATGGATGAATTAACATGATCTAAATGCCTAAAATATTTCAGACGATACTGCGTTGCCGCTTTTACTAAAAAGTAGCGGCTACTTTGATTTTTCAAATGGAACACCCTGTATATAATATAATATTATGATTTCTCATTACTTTGTTAACAACTTCATGTACTATTTCTCTATGCCTATCAGTTACCCTTTAAGAAATATAAATTATTTCGATTTTTTTTTAACAAATATGTACTTTCATAAACGCTGATAATCTTGAACTCTGGGACTGAGACAACCAAATTCAATAGGAAGTGGGGTGATACTATGAAGATCTCCGATCAAATAACACAACCTAGATGAGTAACTCGCCCCTCACACCTTAAATTTTGTTTGTAAGGGACATCTTCCCTCACCGGTAGTGTCGTGCGTTGTTTACAGAAATATTGAAGTTCAATAAAATAGAAATAATGGAAACCCAATATGGAATGAAAACCTGAAATTATGATGAAGAATCTCCATAGGATTTCGACAACAGCCGATGTTCTGATTGACATGTTTTTTCATAATTTAATAATTTTACTCTTTTCCCATTCGTTTTCCTTTTCTCAATAGTTACGACACTGATAGCTTACCTATGAAATGACATATTTTGATTTCAAGCTTCAAATGGTCTATTACACATTTTACATTGCTTCACCATTGCCTAATAATGAAAACTAACGATAGTTTTACACAAATCAACTCAGAATTTGCCTTTTATTCACGAAAAAACACTCCAATGAGCCAAATACGAAGACAAACAGGAATGTTCTGTTGTGGTTCTGTCAAATATCAAATGCCGTACTGACCAGACTATATCAACAACGAAGAATCTCCGATGGAAATACTTCTTATTGTTATATATTTCATCCAAGACAGTATTCTTGGGTTTTCGTTGCCATGAATATACCCGACAGAAATAAAAATCTATCTGACATGCTTATTGTATTGTTACGAGATTGATAAAAATCCCCTAGCTACGCCGCTGGATAGACTTGCACGCGTATCGTCAATATGGTTTCCGAGAAAAAGACAGATAGTTGCCGGTAATGAATATTCGCGAAGATTCTGGTTACACTTGAGTACCTATATAAGTGTTTGGAATATTTAGCTAGTTGTATTGTTGTGTCGATCTAAGTGTTTTATTAGTCAGTGAAGTGTTGTATGTTTATTTATAGTGAAGTTAGAAAATAAACAGTTTAGTAGTGTGCTCGGCCTATTATTTAGCAAAACGTAACAGTATCCTTCAAAAATTGCGACATGGCAACAATGTCATGATTTGAGGTATTACATTATGAAAAGATGTCACCTTCAGTACTATTTGAGTATCTCATTTAGGTTGTGATACTTGATCGGAGATGAAGATCCTCACATATTTTTATTTGTCTCATACAGGGTCGTTATAAAACTTACTTACTTTTTTCGCATCAAAAAATTATAGTAAAAGTAAAAAACACCCTGTATATTTCCACATTCTTGAGCTCGACATCCAATTGTAGATTGACTTTGTTCAGATAATCCCATTTTGATTTCGAACCGTTTTAGAGATAAACTGTTTCAAACAGAAAGTGACGTCTAATTATCGTAAAAAGCCCTGTAAGTATAACAAAAAGTTCTTAAGGATAACTCAGAGAATTGAAAAACTATGTGAGAATAAACGTATTTTGCCATAACTGAAAAAATTCACCAAGATTGCAGCTGGGTATTTTCAAATCGTAAATAAATATACATAGCAATTTTGATAAAACATTTTGAACACGCCAAGGCCAATTATTACGGTAATACGATACAACTTTATTTAATCCTACCTTTCTAATAAAATGCAGAATGTAAAGATAGCTGGCAGTACTTCAGGGGTTCTGCAAGGTTCGCACAATGGGCCTATAATATTTTTACTTTTAATGATGTTGCTCTACAGCCTGTCAATAACGACTCGGGAATTATCTTCGATAAATACCTCAACTTTAATGACCACATCATTGATATTCGTAACAAAGCTTTTAGAATGCTCGGGTTCATAAAAATGAATACTCGTCATATTACCGATTACGATGCTACAAAGACATTATACTTATCACTGGTTTGGAGTGTCATAAAGAGAGACTTGAAAAAGTTCAGAATCGTTTCAATAAATACCTGATCTGGAAACTTGGCTTACCATATTTTGGATTTAACCCACAAATGAAGCTTTCTGTATTAGATTTAATGTCACCTGGAGATAGACGTAAACTTGTAATGGTTCTATTTCTCCATGAAATAATAAATTTTTACTCTGAATAATCATTGTTTATTTATTTTTTGATTTATAACTCACGTCTAGTGTCTGAATGTGATTTTTTATTGAAGTGTACTTGGTTTACCATTTGGGATTTTATTCCAATTCTGTAATGTACTTGACTTTTTAATTTTTAGGTTAATATCTCAACTCTAATGTTTCAATGTTCCTTAACCATTTGTGATTTCATTATAATTCTGTAGTGTATTTGACATACTTATGAATTTGTTTATGACAACCATAGTCTTTGAATGTGGCTTTATTCAATTGATTTTTTTTGACGTGCCATTCGGTATTTTATTACAATTTTCTAGTGTTCTTGACTAATTAAAGAAATGGGTTTAATTATTATCAGGTTTACATTAACGATTCAATTATTGAAACTTTTTTGCATTGGGATTTTATTACAATTCTGTAGTGTACTCGACAAACTAATGAATAAATAATAATGAAAAGATTCAAGTGGTCTTTATTTGAATAATTCAAATGAGCCTGCCTTATTAATTACAATGACATTTCCATGGCATTTGATTGTTTCCAACGTAACCGCGAGCACCATGGCCAACTGAGAATAACTGAACTCACGAATACGCAAATATTTCTTAAACTATTGAATGATAATAATAATATGTTCATTCACAAAAAACAAATATATGGATATTGGTACATTGAAGTTTTTGTATATTTTGTCTGTAAGTAAACTGTTTATTTCCACAGAAGCTGTGTAATTCTTTATTCGATACCCATTTTTGATTTGTTTCCAAATGATTTTCAAAACAAAAATGCCTATGAAAGCCATATGTGATACAAAATGGATCAATATCTTATAGATATTGGACGAAACTAGTAACATAAGGGGTACCTAGACACGGGCGAATCGAATGATGAAAAAAACATATTATTTCATTTTAATACGCATGTTGATTCAAATACAACCATCAAGCTTACAACTTGACCGAACTGTCAGACTAGTATGAGAAAAAAAAACTAATTATAGCGCTCACGCATTTAGAGCTCGTGCAAAAGTGTCGACACAAAGTAGTTCATTATAATTTTTTATCGAATACATATATAGTGAACTCATTTCCAAATGAATAGCAGCAATTAAAATAAACTTGGGATATTACGAGGCCGAAATTAGTGAACTCTATCAACGTTCAATGGCATAATTTCCGTTTAAAACTTCGAATTTTATTATGGAATAACGTTCGATGTTATATAAGTATATTTATTTTTAGATTTCTTGTATATCGCTGACATTCTTGCTACAGAAGGGTTCAGTTTTTCAGATTTCTTGAATGCACGTCATAGCATAGCACCGTTTGGAACCATTGGTGCAAAATATTGTATATGCAAAACACCCATTCACAAAAAAATATGATGAGATATCAAGAAATAAAAACACGAAATGAAGTCACAGAAAAACTCGTGAAATTTTTAAGGAACAACTAACATTTTTAAATTTGAAAAACGTCTAGAAATAGCCATAGTTCTTACGTACCAGAAATATTTGTGTCTTATTCCAACATCATAATAAATTAAATCCCATTTAAAAACATGAAAAATTAAATGTAAAGAGTCACGAATTGAGAAATAATTTTTAGCAGCCATGGTAGATAGTCAATACTTCTGGAGGGGTGAATCCTCACAAAAAGCAGTTGACTCTGTTGATTTTTCTCGGTCTACCTTGTATTTGTAAGGTTATGGACCCTCCTTTTTGGAATCATCTCTACAGATAACATAGAACTCGAGCAATCGGACTTTGACGCACTATTGACCCACACCATATAGATTTCGTGAATTTTGCATTTTTTCATTTTCAGAAGGTTTAAATCCCAAAAAATACCATGTCAAAAAGTTGTTTGATGTTTGAATAAAACTTCAATGATTTAGTTTTTTATAAAATGAAAAGTTATTTTGAATGGTTATAAATTTGAATAATTTTTTTTTGAAGAATTGTTTACTTTTCTTTTAAAATTGAAAATTTTTGTTAGATGTACCGAGACCAAGATATTCGAAAATTGACCTTAACTTGACCTTGACAGGACTTGACGATGACTTTGATCGTGAAATCAATTTTTGTATTTTTTGTGAAAATCGGATATTTCTATTCAATGAATTTTGATTAAATTTTTTACTTTTCCAAAATAATCGAAAATTGACCTTGACTTGATCTTGTCTATGACGTTGATTTAAATTTTTAATTTTTTTTTATGAAAATAGTTTGATTTAATTTTAAAAATTATGGTTGAACATTTTCAAATTCTTTTATACTTCATAATTAAAAACTTTGTTGAGATGGACCGAGATATACGAAAATTGACCTCGACTTGACCTTGTCTTAGACGTTGAAAACTTTTTTTTAATTTTTTTTTTAATATATTTTTATTACATTTTATAAATTTTGATTCATTTTTTTTTTCAATTCTGATGAAAAATGAAAATTTTTTGTAAGATGGACCGAGACCGATATATTCGAGACTTTGACTTAAAATTTTTTTGTTTTGTCGTAAAAAGGAACATATTTTGTAAAAATAGTCTTTTTACATTTTATAGAATTTTTACTCAATTGTTTTCTACTCATGTAAAATGAAAAAGTTTGGTGTGATGGAGCGAGAAAAAAATATACAAAAATTGACCTTGACTTTAACCTTGATATAAATCGGTTATTTCTATTCAATGAATTTTGATTGAAAGTTTTTTTGACCTTGACTTGACCTTGTCTTTGACGTTGATTAATTAATTTTTTTTAATTTTTTTTGTGAAAATATTTAAATTTCATTTTATAAACTTTGATTCAACATATTTATTTTTTTTTTCATGGAAAATAAAAAATTTCATATATTATTCAAAAATTGACCTGAACTCAATCGACTATGTCTTTGACATCAAATTTATTTGTATTTTTTTGTTTTCTGTTAAAAAGTAAAATATATTTCGTGAAAATAGTTTTACATTTAATGAAATTTTTTCTCAATTTTTTTCCCCTTCATGTAAAATGAAAAAGTTTGCTGTGATGGAGCGAGACCCAGATATTAAAAAATTGACCATAACTTCAATTTTTTGTGAAAAAGTTTTTTTAACTTTCTATGTTTTCGAGTTTTTGTGAAATCTTTTTTTTTTTCGTAAAAATCGGTTATTTCTATTCAATGAATTTTGATAAAAATATTTTTTTTAATAGTTTTCTTACTTTTCCATATTATTCGTAAATTGACCTTGACTTATCTGTGACCTTGATTTTATTTTTTTGTACAAACTTTTTAATATTTTTTATTTTTCTTTACTTCTCAAGAAAAATAAAAAAAATTATGAGATTTACAAAGACCAAGTTATTCGAAAATTGACCTTGTCCTTGACCTTGATTTTTTTTATAATTTTAATGCTATTTTAATTCTCATCTAAAGACACTTTATCACTCAGAAAGGCAGAGAAAATTTCAGAGGAGAAAATGTAGAATGAGAGCTTTTCTCACTATTATTATCAATGATATCAACTCGAAAGTAAGTTAATGGCAGAAGTACCACAGAATTCTATTCTCGACAGCTATGTCTCTCTCTCTTTCCTTTGAATTCAACCATGATGTCATCTCACTCATTCGATGAAAAGTAGAATTATACGGACACCACATCCCACTTCTGACCCCAAGGACGCCTTTTCAAAGCGAAACTTAATTTTCCCACCGATCATGACGTTCGCGATCCTAACATTCCGAATCTCCTCCGCGATCCAGACAAAACTCAAAATTGATTACGAACGACTACGGAACTTGTTTATTTGAATTCGACGGTTTGTTTGATTGAGAACTTCGCAGGCAGTCTGGAATTCAAATATAGCTCGAGTGAGTGAAGTCTCGAGCAAATTGGTGCAATTTGTGTGTTTACGCGAGAGAATGGTGTCGGTTTTTGCTGCTGCTGCTGCCTGCGGTTCTGCCGTGAAAAATCGATGAAAATTGGAGGAGCATTTTGATTGCCGTCTGCATTTAATGAGATGATCGAGATCTCGATGGCCATTGCGTTGAGTGGTGTACAATGTAATCCATCACGAATTGAAATAATGAGTCGTATTTTCTGCCTTAATGGCACTTCTACTTTCGTGAATCCGTAAGCACTGCATCCAAGAAGTGTGTAGTCAGAATTCTGATAAAAATTCTGAAATTGAAGTGATCTGTGTGCCTGATGAAGGTTATTTGCCATACAACATTGTCTCGGTCTGTCTCTGCGATATTATTAACAGTAATGTAGACCGACGGCTTCACGAGTAGTTGAATTGACTCGGTCTCACAGACCGAATTGGCTTGGTGTATCAACCTCAATCTCGGTCTATGAGACCGAGGCAGCAAGTCGGAATATTTATGTCTCGGTCCTAGAGACCGACATGGCAGTCAACGCGTTAAATATTCGATACATCTATGTTGATGACAGCGAGACAAAACAATTATAGCGGATTATTCCATAAACCGACGTTTTTCTCTCGCTATTTAATTACGAAAATAATATAAAATATCGCTTCCTTTTTTAAAAAATAACGTTAGCAAAATAACTACCCCAATTTATACCGATATTCGATAAACCTAAAATATATGAAGTTATCGAGACAACCTTAAAAATAATAATAATGGATTATTCCATAATTTGCCGCTTTCCTGTCGCTATTTAGTTATGAAAAAAAATATTTTTTTTTAAAAGAAAGTTGGTGAAACAAACTTCGAAATTTTAACCTTTTTTCAGTTCTAAAGTGTCAAAAATTTGCCGCCTTTTTGTCGCTAAATAGTTTACTATTGATTAATGACGAAAAGAAAAGAAGTCACTCTTTGTTTGGAAAATGAAGTTAGCGAATCAAATTCTGCAATTTTCATGTTTTATCGGTTTTAGAGTATTCATAATTTGCCGCTTTCTGTCACCATTTAGTTGCGAAAAAAATAAATAAAACGTCGCTTCTTTTTTAAACGAAGATGGCGAAACAACTTCCTCAAATATTTCCTTTAAGTATCCATAATTTGCCGCCTATTTGTCGCTAAAAAATAAATGTCTCTCTTTTTTTTTCAACACTCGATTAAGCAAAAGATTAGTGGATGGATTATTTCATTATTTATCGCTTTTTTAGGGGCTGTTAAGTCGCAGAGAGAAAACATTTGTGGCTCTATTTCTTCAACATGTTTTGCTAAAATTACGAATGTTTCGTTTCTCATTATGGTACTGGACGGGTAAATTAGGGTCATATCTGCTATCAGCCTAATTAAATATCGACAAATTCAATTTATCACACAGTGCGATTTCAAAATTCTTCGATAAGAGAGGACGGTTTCAATAAATTGTGCTCATTAAATATTTATACTGTTATAACGAGCACCTTTTTGATTTTTGGACCACATAGAACCACCTACGTATGAAACAGAGTTCCTCAGCTAATACTTTAAAGGAATTCAGTTCGCTGTTGATCAAAGCACAGGCCATTTCAACCTCTTTAGAAAGAAAAGAGAAATGAAGTTGACTCGACATCCAATTGAATTCTAGATGTATAGAGACTGGATAACAATGGACCCAAAATAGATCCTTGAGGTAAACCAGCTGACATATGACTCACTCGGGACTGCCCTTGAGCGCGAGAAGAGTATATTGAAATATATCAATTTTAGCCGACAGAAATGCCAAAGCGGCAACATTTTCGTACTTATATCGGAAATTTACGAGTTGTTATTCCGGGAAATCTCAATACACATCAAAGTGAACTTAGGTGATACATCTCGATATTGTTTGTGCCGAATGTGAGGATGAAAATTATTGTTTATCGAATTCCGTTTACGTTAGAGAGACAACGAAAGTGGGACGTTGAGATCACCTCTCGAGATCACAAGTACTATAGTCGATCAATGATTGTGTTTACCGGAACGCGAATACATCAGTTATTATTTCATTACGTCTCTGACAGATATTTATTGTTATTTAAATTATCCGATACTTTGTGTATTTTCTCGCATTTAATCACAGAAATAGACGTATTTTCGGAATATTGTCTAAATATTTTGGTTCTGGTCTTGCTAAATATAATACACGTTTTATATTCGAGAAAACTACAGATTGAAAATGTTCATTGTTCGATGAATACAGGGAATAGAAATGATAACTCAAATATGATGAAATAATAATCGAACATGTGAGAGCATCCAAAAAATACACCAGGATAAAAAATTACAGAAAATATGGAAAATAAAAATTGTCCAAACCAATGTTAATGATTGAAAAATTATATCAGTGGAAAAATACTTCAGATAAGGTGCCATTGAAAAAAAATAAATTAATAAAGTTGAAGATTATATTTAACAAACAAATAAAACATGACAATGACGTGTCTAAAATGAAAATAATGTCTAAAAAACTATGGAGCACCGCGAATAAAATACCTATTCAGAGTAGAACTGTTGGTAATTTAGTTATAAACCAATGAAAAGAGCAAAAAATTAGTGACTTTTCGAAAAAAAAAATATCGACGAAACAGACTCTGCCATCACATGAAAGATTGTCCTTAGTAATATGTTTTGGACTCGCAATTGTCATTTATTAATTTGTTATATAAAAAATAATAGTTTTGAACAATAATACAAAATAGACTGTATATCGAGAAAGTTGAAATGTTATTAGTAATACTGAAATGGGAAAAATAATAAGCTTTCTAACGATACTAAACATGACATATGATTCTATTCAAGAAAATTGTCGATAACGTCACTTCTTCACCAATAGCCCATCAAAAAAGTGTTTGAATTCACAGAAAGATGTAGAAAAGTAAAATATCGATCAACTTGCATAGGGACTTTTTTTCGATAACTCTCTATTAACTGAGAAAAATAGGCGGGTCCATACATTTGACCAACTACTATGTATGTGTTCCTTTCACGATTTATTTGAAGATTCATATTTTTTCTTCAATAATTCTGATACCAAATTCAATTTCAGCCTTGCTATTTCGGTAATATTAGGAGGAGGAATGTAATCCCGATATCAGAATTCATTTATATTGACACGCTGCGGCATCTCTGAGATAATAGCGCAACTCGCGATCCAAGTTCTGATAGTTTTCGGTTCTGTACATTTAGGTTTCACCATTTATTCTTCTGATGACTTTCAGTACATCAATTCTACGTCTCGTGATGTATTCATTCGACGATTGTGATTCTTCTGACTTCCGAACATTACGCTTTGCAGATTTACGATATTCTGTTACGATATTTTATAATTTCTACTTAGTTTTGTTGATATGATTTGCTGGTTTGATCGAATATCCGTCTTCACATTTTCGTTTATCCTCATTTCATGGTACAGCAGATTGACTTTTTTGTGAATTTCTGTTCTTCAAATGTTTAATATGATCATTTCGGATTCCGGCATAATTAGTTTTTGATGAAAACTTGTAATAATTGTGATTTTTTGGATTTACAAATATATTTTTTGATTCTTTTCTATTTCCTCAAAGTTATTTTTTATTGAGTAGGTTCTCCAGTCTATCGATACTGAACTTTCTTGGTTTGTTACTCTTAATTCATAGACAGTTCTACATTTTACCGTCCTGATGTATTATTTGTAATAAAAAATCTAGTGTTAGTTAAAAAGCACTTTTTTGAGAACGATTTGCTGAATTCCATCAGAACCAATGGTGGAGTATAGGGATCCAAAAAAATCAGTATGATATAAAGCGAACACAATATTGAAATGTATCGCCCCCACGGCACTTGATGACGTACATAGCCGTTCTCGAACCACTACGATAAATCTCTTCCAGAAATGTGAAAATTGTGTTTTCAGAGTGCGCGTAGAGTCTAGCGGAACAAAACAAGCCTCTGGGTGGTGATTTCCCGCTTTCCCGTTCAGGGTTCTTCTCGAAAGCGTACCTGTCGGGCTTTGGAAATATATAATACGCTAGACAACGACTCCATTCGAGAAAGAAAAAAAAACTACCCGCAGCACGGAGAGAATTGATCGAAGGGTTATTTTCATTCGATTGAACGTTGCAGCGACGAACGAACGTGAAGCATTAATCTAGGCCGGAAATTATCTTTCGATGAATCAAATAAAATTTACTTGAGACTATGCCGTAAAAAACTCAGAAAATTTCGACATTAACAATCTAGGGGTGTATGGTACGAGGCTAGACTGGGAATATTAGTTACTGTTCAAGAGATGGCGGTGTGGAAATGAAGAAATATACCGTACAGTAGGTCCAGTGTTTTTTGAATAAACACTAAATGATAAAAGATTTTATATATTTTTTAAATACGATTTTCTTGGATTTACCGAGTACTGAAAATCGCAGAAATGTTATATTCCAGCTAGACATAATGTTATTGCTGTACGGAAATGGGTTGAAACATTTTAAGGAAGATGTATTGTTCATTTGTTGACACCCTCGAACACCAGACCTGATTCCTCTAGATTTTTTCTGTGAAATGTGAAATCATTATAAGTCACTGCTTCAAATAACTTTTTTGTGCGTTTTTTTTTTTAATCAAGGTACTTTACTCTTGGGCCACTTTCAATTTTTTTCACCTCCCTCGTACACGAATGGATATAGTTAAAATGTGGAGAGTTCAATTTGAGTTTGGGAGGATGCAGGTACCTTCATGAACAATTAAATTTTCTGTGGAATTTAAAATAAATTTTTTTCCCATTTGTTGCCACAATTCTTCCGATCAAAATATGCCCTAATCGAAAACGCTATCTAATTTTTCGAGAAAAAATTCCTAGTAGGCCTTTGAAATATCTGTCAATTTTTGAAGCTGCATATCTTGAAAGCTATTCATTTTTGAGCATTGTGGCTATGAACACTTTTGATGAGTACCTACATCATATATTCAGCCAAATTCACGGAAAGCCATTTTCCATAGGAAATGTGCGGGGTCCTTTAACAGAAGGCCATTTTCCGTATGAGGAGTGCGGGGTCTTTTCTATGAACAATTGATGCAAACCAGCTAGTAAGTTCCTCCTCTGTAACTTACAACTTGCCAATATAGCGATGTGCATCTTTCCAAACAAGGAATGCCGCAATAAAATTTCACACATATTCTCGATAGTAACGTTGTTGATGAATCCTACGACATTTTATTGCGGTACTCCGAAAATCCTTCAATACGAGCCTTTTCTCCTTTTTATGCCACCGAACGCGAGTCATAAAGAGCTACAATGTATTCTTTACGGCCGATGTCGAAACATAAACGCTATAAAAGAATGGTGACCTGCTAATATGTCGTTAGCGACACTTCGATTTATTTCGAAAAACTCATTTCCGAGTGAACAGTTTTGATGAGTTTCCACACACGATTTCCGCCCAGCTTCTGCCAACGAGGCGATGATGATTGCAAGTATAAACAAGTTAAACTTCCAATACACTTTTTTCGGTCTCCGGACGATTCCCAGCAACATTTTCTATGGTGCTCGGCACATTCTTGGACACAAATGGGACAAATTAAATACTGCTAGTCGATAAGGTGAACAATATGCAATAATTCAATGGATTATAAAGGAAATGGACCTTTTACATTTACAAAAAATTAATTGCAAAACTCGTTTCAATCGATTGCCACTCAATTTTCTTTTAAGAAAAATATCACATTTCAATGTGTGCCTCTGACGTCACGTTCATCGGAATCATCCCCCACCATAATCCACGCTCCGAAATTGGGAAAATCGTTCTCCCATAAAATATAGCAACTGGCTGAGTATAAGCCATCGAGAAATAATTGAAACTTTGTCACTGGATCAACATCAAAAAATATTACCTAAAAGCAATTTTTATAGATAGATAGATATATTTATTATCCTTTCAGACAATTACATAAATTGTATAGGACTCGTCACAATACACAAAACTAATACTAGGTATCAAAGAGTTCGCTAACGCTATAAAAACAATTGTCAGTTAAAAAATATTTTCAAGTTTTTCTTGAAAGAATATAATGTTGAATATCTTTATACTTGTTGGCAGCTTATTAAAAATTTTGAGTCCAATATTGTCTTAAAAACCGGTACATGGTAGTAATGCCATATCTGATCCTCGAACCAACCTGTGCATGATACAGACTCAGCAGCTGCGCTTCAGACAAAATAGGACGTACGTTTCTGAATAAGTAACATGACGAGTGTAATTTTGATATCAATAATTTACAATGTTGTTTCCATGTTAGACAGTCATCTATGGTTATTCCGAGAAATTGGAGTGATTCTTCATTTTGAAGGTCAATGTCATTTATTTCAAACTCAGTTCTTTTGCCGATCGTGAAACCTCATAAAGTTAGTTTTTGAAAAATTAAAGTACAGTTTATTTGAAGAGTACCATTCACTTATATCATCAAGAACCTTGTTGCATTTCATTTCTAACAAGTCATCATGTATACCTCGGACACAAAAAAGATTTATCATCTGCATACATCACAAAGTTGGCATCCCTAGTCACAGTTTCGATATCATTAGTAAATAATATGAAGAGCACCGGACCCAGGACTGACCCTTGAGGAACACCTATGTCTATAGTTGCTCTTTCTGACTGTGTTCTACACGAACCATCATTATTTGTTTTTACTATGGATACAAACTGACTCCTCATTACAAGAAAGGAATGAACCCAGTCCCACGCAATGCCTCTTATACCATATATGGACAGTTTCATAAGAAGAAGGTCAATGTCAACACAGCTTCCATATACGATACCACTTGTTCATAAATAGCAGATTGTGTAGATTTTCCACGACGAAAACTATATTGATTGTCGGTTAAGATATTGTTTTTCTTCAAAAAACTCGTAAGTCTATCGAGAAAACCATATTCAAATATTTTTGAGAACCCTGAGGGGTGACTGGTCTGTAGTTATTCATATTTTGTGGGTCATGTTTTTTATGTATCGGAGTAACTTTATCCAATGCAAGAGATTGTGGAAATTTGCCCGATATAAATGACAAATTGACTAAGTATGTAATTGGTGCAATTATGTATGGTAAACAATTTTTTTATCAAAAATGAAGGAATTTCGTCTAGACCGGAAGAAGTTTTATTTTTTAATTTATCTGCTAGCAGATTGAGTAACTCGTCAACGGTAAATGGAAACAAATACAAAGAATTGCTATTATAAAACATGCCCTTTTCTCTTATATTATTACAAGTACTTCTAACTGGAATTTTTGAAACTACTTCTATCGGAGCTCGTATAAAAAAAGTGTTGAAGCTGTCTGCTATCTATTTTGGATCTTCGCAAATAGTACCATAATTTTTTTGTATAGTTATATTTGAATTTTTTTAATTTTTATGTGACATTAGGTTGAATATGTTCCATGCCGTTTTTGTTACATTTTCAGAGAAGTTTATCATATTTTGATAGTACTTTCGTTTTGTGTCTTCCACCAATACTGTATGTTCTTTTTTAGCATATTTATAGTGGGCATTATTTGTAACTTTCAAATTTTTTGAACGATGGAAAACTATTGTTGGCAACACCGCAAATGATAATAACTTGTTATGGAATAAAAGTTGTTATTACCACGGAACACATACTTAGGTACATTTGTTTTGTGCTTATATTTGGGATTTGAGGTTGAAGTTTGTTGTTGCGGTTGCCATTTAACTCAGATAATAAAATATTCAAGCGCCCGTTACTTTCCAGCATACAGATTTGATCTACTAGCATCGATCTTGTATCACATAAGGTGCGCAAATCAGTTGATCAATTGATCTGCTCCGTGATATAGATAATAATAATAATACTCCCTCATAAACACTCGTTGAGTGTACCCAAAGTCATAGCCTGTGCGGGTAGAGGACGGCTATTATTATTATATGCCATGGCGCCGTGGCGATAGACAAACCCATCTGGTATCAAATGACAATAATTATCATAGAACGCAATCGAGATAATAATAATAATAATACTCTCTCATAAACACTCGTTGAGTGTACCCAAAGGCATAGCCTGTGCGGGTAGAGGACGGCTATTATTATTATTTGCCGTGGTGTAATGATAATTTGAGATTCCATGGTGTACAACTCATACAAGTAACAAATTATCGAGGAATCGGCAAGCTATGCATTATGGAAAAAGTGTTGGAAAGTCTAGAATATGACATCATGTTTAACCGTTTAAAAGGAGTAAATTATCGAAGAACAACATGGCTTCTTTGCGAAGCGTCCAATCGAAACGAATCTAGTGACATATGCCCAGCATATCTGTAATCATATGGATGAGCGGACACCGGTAGATTCTATCTACACCGACTTCAGCAAAGCCTTTGGCAAAATAGATCATAATATATTGTTACTGAAGCTCGCTCGAGTGGGTGTACATGGGAAACTCCTGTATTGGTTTGCCTCGTATGTCTTTAACAGATCACAAATCGTGAATATGAATGGGTATCAATCTAGAGCTCTCACTGCTACATCGGGGGTGTCCCAAGGCTCACACCTGGGCCCTCTGCTTTTTTCAGTTTTCATCAATGATATCAACGAATGTTTCAAAAACAGTTAATTCGTACTTCACGCAGACGATTTGAAAATTTTTTCTGGATGATTGTGCTAAGCTGTACTCTGATTTATCACGCTTCTCAGAGTATTGTCAACAAAATAGACTATTCTTGAATTTGAATAAATGTTCCACTATTACTTTCACGAAAAACGCACAAAAATTTTAATTCAATTATGAGTTATCTGATACAGTTTTGAACAAAGTGAACGAAATCAAGGAATTAGGGCTTATAGACTCTAAGATGACATTATGACTATATCATCAGTAAATGCAATAAAATGTTAGGCTTCCTCACTGGGATCTGTAAGAAATTTAAATCACAAAAATCACTAAAATCTCTTTGCATTTGTGCATAGTAGACTAAATTTTGCAAAATAAATAAATAAATAAATAAATAAAATGAAAATAAATATACAACGTTGCCAAGTTTAATTTTGGTGAACGTGATGTCACGAAACCACCTTTTTTTAAATGATAGAGAAACTGGCGCTCAGGAAAAATAAATAAAAATCCCAAGTGATATCAGCGTATATACTTTCTATTTACAGTGCTTTCTCATAGCCCGTGAAAAGGTCCATTACCGTACAGCAGTTTGTTAGAAATCTAACACGAAGATGAAACGAATGAAATCGACAAAGAGGAATTACCCTTTCTCTTTACACGTTTCCACCATATGGATTTCCATGCGGATGGCGGTGCGATCAACTTAGTAGTGGGTCTTAGCTTCATCCGTGGGAAAATTTCAGTTACACAGTTGATTATCATTCATTTGGCAGGAACAGGTCAATTATAATGTAGTCCGATCTACCCTGGCACTGATGAGAGGCAAAATCTCGAAACATGCATGTCTACAGGTGGCCATTCCCAGCCAAATGAAGGATGATCTCCTGTTTAATTACAAGACAAGAACTTGCAATTGGGCTTCTTGGAAGAACGTTGCACAAATATCTGTCAGATGTAGTTCAATGTCCATCGTGGTATTAGCCAGGGAAGTAGTTGTTTTCTGACAGATGATTGCCTCATTTTTATACTTGGTGGAAACGTGTGGAGAGAAAGGGTACTTCGACTTTGTCGATTTTAGCTAACACGAAGACTTTTGAGCCTCTATGAACACATATAATTCGGCTCACTCCTGCCAGAAACTTCATCGAGCCCATAATAACATTTCCATCCATATTGCTAAGTGTTTGATCAATAGACCGATAAATTCGAACAAACAACCAATGTTGATGCCGTAATAAATTTTCATTACCATTGTTTCTGGAGGACTTTTGAAAAGCAGTAACGCTACGCTCTCAGCTTGATTAAATTCGAAATTCCTCATGGGATTTAATTATCCGGTAGATATATTCGGGCGTCGAAAAATACGGGGACTTGGTCGAAATTAATAATTTGGAAAATTCAGATGGTAATTGCTAAAGTTTTTCTGGAACCGTATGGCAGCTTGTATAATGGAAAGAGCAAAAACTGCAATAAATCATTTCGATGGAGAATGTTGCCAAAACGTTCAGAACAGAGTAATTCATTCAAATTGGGGCACCACTATAAGTTTTTATTTGATGTTCGATTTGAACGCCATTTTTTAATGGAAAGAGTTGCAATAGCTCTATTATAACTTTGAATATAAACTCAAAATGTCAGGGCCTTCTTCCAATTATCTTCAAAGGAAAACATACGGAAAGCAGATTTTTTTTTAAATAAAATTGTACTACGCCACTGGATTTGTGATACTTTCAAATCAATGAACAGATATTTAGGCCTTGAAATTTTGAGTTTCATTTCTAAACTGTCACTAAACTAAAACTAATTATAACTATCAGTATCAATGCAAAGATAATGTTTGATATTTTCACATTATCAACTGACTCCATTAAAAAAAAATCGAATCGGATATTAAATAACAATTTCAAAGGGAGAATACGGCTTGCAAAAGATAGTTACCTACTTTTCTTCGAATGACCTGGACTATTACAATCATCATACTCGACTATTAAAATATAAAAATGTCCTGAATGGAAGAATGGATTAGACAACTAGTCACTAATTCTGACAAATGTTATGAATATCTTTGGACTGCTCTAAAAATTTCTAAGATTATCCAATGACTACTACTCCACACCACCACCACCAATTGTCAAAAATTCCTTGGAAACAGCCTGTAGTCACTAATCCCACTTCTGACTGCAGAAAAATTAGACTAATTATAAATCCTTCATTAATGGAAAAAATAATAATAAGAGTTGATTCATTGTAAATGATATTTTACAATTAACGTCATGATTTAAAAAATCCATAAAAATGATATAAAATTAAATTACAAAATTTGGGAAGCATATTATATCAAAAGCTCAGACAAGAAATAACAAACGTAAATCCCACGAAAAATTACACCCATCAATTAATGTCGTTGAAACTATTTAAAAATTACTCAATGGAGTTACAGCACATGTTAAGTGAGTGTGATTTCACCCAAACGCTGAAGAATTTTTCTGTTTTGTTTCTTACTGTCGGTAGTAGTTTATTATACAGCATTGAATACGTCAATGTTGGCTAACCGGCCGTTCGTGTATATTATGAAGAGGATTGGCCCTAAGATTGATCCTTGTGGTGCTCCTTGAATTACCGATTTCGCTTGTGATAAATCATTCTTCCATCAAGTGTACTGTAATCGATCAGTCAGATAGGACTTGATCAAGTGGTGCAGAATTCCTTTTATTCCATAATAGAATAGCTCATCAAGTAGTACATTGTGACTAACTGTATCAAAAGCTTTGCTACGGTCACAACACAGCATCTGAAGAGAATCATGAGTAACAGAGGATTCTAGAATTTTCTCTACACTTTCTTTCATAGCTGTAGATGTATTGATGAGAATAGTAACCGTTTTCGTTTTCGAAACAAAGGAACTTATTGACAATGAACTAAATGTTCAAACTGTCTACCACCCATTTCCATACAATAGTTCAAGTTCTGTGTAGAATGAGAACCCACATGAACTCGTTCTGAAACTGCAACTTCAACAGGTTCATTTCTCAACGGAAATTCACGTTCTGGGTCTCGTTTCTTGTTTGTTACTGATCCAGTTTGACGAAATTTTTGCAGTAATTCTAAAACGTATTTTCAAGCAATTAGTTTATCTGGATGCCCATCAAACCTCACTTTCAATGTTAAATGACAACCGCTCACGACTGATAAACTATACAAAAACTCTTTAAAAATGCTCAATAGGGGTAATGGCAACTTACTTTTAAATTTGACACACTGTATACAATAATCGTTTGTAAGAGTTCAAGGAGTCACCCTTTGAAATGTGTAATAGTCTCACCCCTAAGACGCAAAATTGAAAACAGGAGTTGATCCTGACTGATCTCCTGAGGAAAGAAAGGTTCACCTCGAGTCTCCATTCACTTCCTGTGACGGGCCAAGTTAATATCTTGCCAAGTTGCGTTGCGACATCAATCATTCAGGGTGAGGCATTAATCTGAATAAATATGAGGGAATAACACGCCATTTCCTAGGAAAGTAACGCGGCGATAAGGATAACACCGAAGAAATAGCGATTTCATAAAAATTCCATTTGAAGCTCAGGATTGTGAAGAAAAACGATTCTGTCACCATAATTCATAAGGATATTTTTTCAAGCCAGTGAAGAATAAGAGTTTTCACAAAAAAGAAATCAGCACAGTGTACTGGGATCTCATCAAATGGAACATTCTGAAAAATCACTAGTAGAGAGTGAGTAATATTGTATTTTATATCACTGAATAAAAACAGTTACACAAAATGTACGTAAAAGAACTCAAAATAAGATTTTATTCAAATTAATAATGGTAAATGGATTGGTAATCTAATTCACAAAAAACTGTACTTATATAATATGTTTTTCTTGCGGTAGATTGGGTTATTTGATTCATTTTTTATCTATTCACTTTATTCAACATTTTAAAGAGATGAAAGTGAACTTTGAAATAAATCAAACCCATCATTTTCTTACCTTGCTGAATACATACATGCAAGTCAAACTACGATAACTTTTCGACTGTACGATGTGTTTCACAATTTTTCCAGATTTTTTAAATTTTTTTTGAGTTTCTGCAATTTTTCTGTTGAGAATATGAGGGTCTAAGTTCCCCCACTGACATTTTGCCTTGACTCTCTATGTCCGAAACTATCGGACATTTTTCCAATTTCCTACGTGTTCTATACCTAGCCTTTGGGGAATAAAATCTTTTTTATAAATCATTTGACAGTCCGATATTTCCAAAATTTTTCCATATTTTTTCAAATTTTTTTTCGAGAATACGGGGGAGGGGTTCGTACTCCCCAACTGACAGTATTTGTCTAATATGCTACGACCGAAATCGTCGGAATTTTTCTGAATTTTTACGCATTCTCTCTTACCTCTAGAGGAACAGGGATACAATCTCTGCACAATGTATTCGACGACCTGATCTTTTTTACTAGTTTTCGATTTTATTCTCGCAAGTTTTCTCAGCTTGTTTCGAAAAGTAGGTAGGTCCGAACCTCACAACCGATAGTTTTTCACGTTCTTTATTAACCTTTTGAGTCAGGGGGTAATATTATTGGAAATCAAACTATTCGGCGGTCCGATGTTTTTCAATATTTTTATGAGATTTTTTGAATACATTTTTGCGAATTCTTTCAGCATTTTCACTACTTACGCGTAGCCTTCAGAGGGACAAGGGGTTATAATTTTTTAAATTGAGTTATGCAGATGTCCGATGTTTTTTACAATTTATTTGTATTTTTTCGATTTTCTTGTACTGAGTTTTTGCAACTTATTTTTCTAGAATATGATAGAGTCTGAGTATCGACTGCCTTATTTTTCATGTCTGAAACAGACTGAAATTTTTCTGAATTCTTACGCGTTCTCTACCTAGCCTTTAGGGGGGTAGAGGGATAGAATTTTTTTGCATATATTATATGACGGCCCGAGGTTTTTCACTATTTTTATGGATTTTTCCAATACTATTTTCGCAACTTATTTCAAAAAGGAGGTTGGTCCGAGCCCCCCGATTAATATTTTTTCACGTTCTCTATCTAGCCTTCAGGTGAATATGGAAAAAATACTGTATATAAAACTATACGGCGGTCCAATTTTTTTCATTATTTTTATAAGATTTTCCAATTTCATTTTCGTGAATTTCTGCAGCAAATTCCACTTCTCACCTGCTTCAGAGGGACAGGGGGTAAACATTTTAACAATTAATTTAGCGACTCTTCAATATTTTTCACCATTTTTACGAAATTTTTCGCCTTTATTTTTAAAGAAGGGTGTTCGAGCCTTTCGAACGACATTTTTGGTGCAATTTTCGACGTCCGAAATCGTCAGACAAATTTCCGAATTTTACGCATTTTTGGAAATCATTTTGAGAAACTGGGGAGTTTGAGCCCCCCTTCTCTGATGATACCATATTTTTGCATTGTCACTGAAGTTACATAATGTGCACTAAATTATTGGATATTTCTGTGGAATTTCAATAGACTCAAAATCCAAATAATAACATACATATCTAATATTCTGCCCTCTGTATGTTAAGTTATATCGCTTTTAATGAATACTGATATTTTGAATTTTATATCAATCATTTAAGAATTCTTACCGAATAAATCGTCCTAAGAAAAAATAGAAGAATATCTGGAAATAAGTAGTAATACTTGGATTGATATGTGTCAGCCCTAGATCTCATACATAAGTGAACATAGAACATGGCATTTTTGTTATTTAGCACTCGCGAGCTCTTTTTGACATAGCTCGGCACGCCCCTGGTTGATACGCCTCCTCTTAAGATATTTTTGAACAATTTTCAACAAGACATTTTCAGAATCCTTGAAAAATACTGGTTGGTTATGTTAAATATTCAACCTAGAACTATGACTACTTATTTTCATTGCTTAACTTTTCCCCGCAGGTCAGTCTATCATTGCAACTCCGATGACACATTTAGTGCAGTGTTGTTAAGCTCTGCATTTTAGTAGTGGTAGTATATTCTCCCAAGAAACAGTTTATTGTAAGGATACAAATAAAAATGTATACAATACCATACTTGAGTAAAAAATATGGAATTGAGACAGATATAATACATAAATCAACTAAAAAAAATTATCTACGGGAACTGAATTTAAAATAGGACTTCGAATTGACTATCATGACTATTAACATAAATCCGGCAAAAAAATATGGCCAGGATTCGATAGTTTCCAATCTAACAATTCTGAACCTGCAATTTTCCTTTCAGACGCAATTCGAAAAATAAAACCCGACAAGAAATCAATGGAGTGCTGGTCCAATTTTCTCGCAAAAGTACAGGTAATGGACAAAAGCCACGTAATGACTTTCCTCGAAAAAAGACCTGAAAGGATGAATCCGAATTGCTCCCAGCGAGCATAAAAGGATTGCACAGAATGGATGGATGCTCGTCCTGCTATCCTGCTAGCAAAGGATTTTCCGATAGTGTCCTGCGAATTGGTTGGAAATATACATCCGATGATGGGTTGGAGAGAGAAAAAAATTGTTATGCAAGGATTCCGCAGTACGAAAATGTGATTTTCGTGCTGAATCCAGATCTTTCGGTGGAAAGTTACAACAATGATATATTTTGTAATAATTTTTGTCATATCATGATCTTTGATAGTTAGTCAGACCAGAGTTTCCTGTCGCGTATTTCAGAGGTCAATTATAAAAACCAAAAAAATTGATCTAGCTTTTTTTTGAGTTCTGGAGTTATACAGGAAAAATAAAAAATTTCGAAATTTTTCGTTTGCCTATATATATCTAAAATTTTTCAAAACTTTTGGCACTAAGCGAATACAAATTATATAAAAAGTATCTCATAAACTGGGACACCATCAACTTTTCATTTTCAGATGTTGACCTGCATTATCAGTGACATTTCAACATCCTTAGCCGTAACAAAAATTAAAAATTGATATTTTACGGGAAGTAGTTCAATATTTCCAAAATACTCTGTAATTCAGATGGAAATACTCTGTAATCCAGATGAAAATATATACTACGCCAATATGAAACATGAATCTTGTCATATGAAAAAATTGTGCGGCCTAAATTTTATATAATTTTTTTCATACCAATGGAAAGTCTGCAAAAAGTTGCTGTAACAAAATGCCAAAAATTTCAAAATTCTTCACAAGATAAAAATTTAAAGGCGAAAGAAAAATCGAGATTCTAATGCATATAATCAAATATGAATAATTCACCACAATAATTTATTCTAATGTAGGAATATTAAAACAACAAAAAATTTCAACTCGAAATTGCAGAAGATCCGTAAAAAGTCCAAGAAATCTTTAATTGACTTGAAATTTTGAAAAGCATACACGAAAAAGTTGATTTTGAGAAATAGATGGAAATGTTAGGAAAAAAAAAATTGGCGGAAATTGCTCCTGTCAACTCCAGACGGACTTTTTAACTCGAGCTCGATTAAAGATAAATCAATACTCTTCAAATTTCAAGTCGATCGTAAAAATTAGCACTATATACGCAAAATTTCATGATTACGTAAATATATGATTTGTATGAGCTCAGGTTTAGCATAATAAAGGAATAAATCGACGAAAGTTCGCTCGCACGATCGAATTTTGGAAAATTTTTATTTTTCATTATACAAAAACTCGCGCTCGGCTCCAAAATTTTCAACTAGAAATTGCAGATGTTCCATAAGAAGCCTATGAAATGTTTACTTGGAAAAAATTTAAATTTTCATTATACAGAAATAGCAATCTGCCCTAAAATTTTTCTCCAAGAACTGATTCTGAACCACACCACAAAAACAAATTTCGAAGACAAATTGACAAAATTTCGGAACATCTTTTGTCGAAAAGAAAAAATGCACCGGTGAATCGGAATCGATTTTGAATTCCAAGGGAGAACAAAATAAAGGTTGAATTTTAGAAAAATGGATGGAAATGGACCCTCTCCACTCCAAACGAACTCGAGAACGGTTGAAGACAGGCCAATTCTGCGAACGTCAATCGATGAAATTAGTATACCAATTCTTCAAATTTCTAGTCGATCGAGGAAAAAAAAATACTCGAAAGGGGTTCTTCAAATTCGCAATATATAAGCAAATTTTCTAGCAGCCCAAGTGAAATAAAAGCTGACTTCGCATTTTTAAGAGATTAACACGTCAAGTAAAGCAATATTTGATATTGAAACAGTTTTCGAAAATTAAAATTTTTGATTTTTTAATAAAGGTTCCCGCAAATGTATCTTGACGAAATGATTCTGAATCACACCACGAAAATGAATTTCGATGTACCATTAATTAAATTAGAAAAATTGACGGGAAGTCGCCCCTCTCAACTCAAGATGAACTTTCAAACTCATTCAAAATTTAAAACTTCCTGAAATTCTTCAACTATCGGTTCCCCATAAATATTAACTTAAACGTAGACAATTTTCGATGGATTCATGTATTATTTCCCTAAAATGAAATTTTGGCGGTTAATTTGAGAAAATTATTACCAAAACTGATTTTTGTCAAGTGGTTCAATTGCTGTCAAATCAGATTGCTTCCCAAGCTGGTATCTATTAGCAATGAGTTCGTCACTTGAAGTGTGCACGTTAATCACCAGCCAACTCATAAATATAACAGTTAGACATTTAGCCAAGCATTACAATGATGAAATAACAGTGGTTCCGCAATATAGCCTTGAGGAACAACTAGAAGAAGAAAAGTATAAATTACCAAGATCTTTTGAATAGGAATTCAGTTGTTAAATTATTGAGAAAGCTCAGTGAGTTCAATAAATAGAAAACACTTCACAAGAAAAAACGTTTTATTTAATGAATTGGATTATTAACCGAACCTCGTTAATGCCAGTAATGACGTCAACTATTGTTCTAGTTATAAATTCCGAACGCATGAAGTAACATACCCAAAAAGGGGGTGTACCGAACTAACGCGGAGCAGAAGTGAAAGTAGATAAACATTTTGATTTATAGTTATTACTTTTATATGTTATTGAGAAAAGGTGTATTTAAAAAAATCGTGATTCTGTTATTAACTCTGCTGGTAATTTCCATATTTGTAAATCATTATTTCAACATTCAGATTGCCCACTTGAAACGATCAACACCATTGAGTAAATTGTTGCTAGCCCAAAGCTGTCATATATTGACGAGCAAACAATATGCGTGTTTAAGTATAGACTGGCCACTAGGCCATGAAATAATAATATTAATATGTTTATTATCTATACTTTTGGTTTTGACACAATTCTCTTTATAGTTTATACTATGATTCTATCTAAATTATTAACAAACATTCTACATTTATTTATATTATTTACTTACATCATATGGATGCCGGAGACGTATACCTACCTACCTAGGGGTGTAACAACGCCACACCCAAGAGGTAACTACTGTTGAAAACTTTTCCCACGGCAAGTATCAACATAAACTTCGACAGATCTGGTCATCAGAACCATCGGGAAAGAACAAAGTTGCTGCAACTAATATGCTTGGCGTTCCGATTCTACTTCACTCCTTTGGAGTAATGAAATGGACTCTGGAAAAGTTGCGACAACTCGACGTGAAAACTCGCAAAATGATGCATCTTTTTAGGAGCTTGCATCTTGAATATTCTGTTCCACGGTAATACTTTTCCATACAATTGGGAGGCCATGGACTTTTGAGTTTGGAGTGTCTACATAACATAATGGTACTGGATGGAGCCTGTAAAGTCATCAGGAGTTCAGATTACCTTTCCTGTTTGGTATGCGATCATGAAAAAGCAGGGATTGGAGCATTTCTCTTCAAGGCAGCAACTCGTGCAGCCGAAGAACTCGGTCTCGTATTCGACTTTGAACGGACGAACCCAAACTCTGTCACCGAGTTGGAACCCGTTCAGCAAAAAGCCCACGTCGAAGCTGCGGAGAGTAGGAGGCTCCTACAGCTACATAAGGATAAACATGGGGTCTTCTTCAAGATCATTGAAGACCTTGGTTTATCCAGAAACCTGACATTTGTTTTTCTAAGGTCAAGTGGGCTAAAGTCGGAAATCGAGGCAACCACAGGCATAACGCGGCGCTACGAGTGTTGTGCTACCACCTACGACACTCGTACGGTATTGACGAGACACCGGTGTTGCCTTATGCTCTGGGGAATATTGAGTCCGTTGTAGAGAATGAGAATTGCCGAATCTATTGGAACTACTCATTCCCCACCCTCAGGCAAATACAAGCCAATGAGCCTCGACCATCAAAATAGGATGATTTTCGTCATAGAGTTTTTGGCTCCTGGCGAAACGAACATCGTCTGAAACGAGGAAGAGAAACGAACGAAATATCGAGATCTACTCTTTGAACTCCGCAGGCTTTACCCAAACCATTCTGTTAAAATGGTGGATCTGATAATAGGGGTCAGTGATTGGCTGTGCTCCTCACTGGAACTTGTCGCGCGCGCACGGAAATAGCATATTTTCTTGACTCCTAATGAAATACACTATTTCCACTAAGACTTCGTTCATGTTATTATGTTTTGTATTCATCCTGAATTATTCCGTATATATTTTGTTTGAATAATAACGTCTAATGGTCTACACAGTCAAATACAGCTGAAAAAATAGGAAGAATAATAATTCGCCTAAAATAATTTGGCAATGGAGGATTTTCTTTTTTTGTGTATTGCCTTTTTCCATACTTTCGGGAAAAACACCTTCCATCGTACACGCATAATAAAATCAGCAAGTGGTTCAGCTAGAAATGGAGAACATACATACTGAAACCCTCCAAATCTTCGCTTTTTTTATTATTGAAGTTACCAATAACAGTCTTGATATCTCATGGGATAACTTGTTTGAAAAATTATGAATTTTGTAATTGGTGAGCGCTTTCCCCTGCACCGCCGACCACCCTGTTCGCTGTCCTTCAATCGAGAGAGATTCTGCTCGGCACTCGACAGATCGATAAGCATCATCCGGGTAAACGGATAATAAAATGTTATTTCTGTGTGGAAGTTCAAGGATTCTCCAAATGAATTTTTATGCCGATCCGCCGCGCGCTATAAACAGCGTCTTTTATTAACTGCGGATTCGAAAATAACCGGCGAGGCGTAGCGTTGCCTCTCGTTATCATACGTGCAAGTACTGGAAGTGTTATGTGCATGCACTGCTGCGGATCGCTTCTGCGAGACTTATCAGATAATTATTACTTCAAGACGATCGTTCGTGAGAGGCGTACGGGAAGTCCGATAATGCGGATAATGCCCGGCTCTTTGGGAAAATGTGTAACCGACCATACTGAGGTCGAGATGAAGACGCCTTTTCCTTTTCCTTTGGCGCGAATTAGTTTTCCTTTACCTTGCTTACTTTTCCCATTCTTATATCCGCACAAGACGTCTCCCCATCGCCACCCCTTCACTTCACACTCGCCCCCTCCTCACCAACTTCACATCGCCTTTTCACTACTCTTCGCCGCTTTCTCACCACTCTTCGCCGCCTCTTCACCACTCTTCGCCGTCTTCTCACTACTCTATTCCGCCTTTTCACTACTCTTCGCCGCTTTCTCACCACTCTTCGCCGCCGCCTCTCCACTCTTCGCCGCCTCCTCACCACTCTTCGCCTTCTGCTCAACACTCTTCTCCGCCTTTTCACTACTCTTCGCCGCCTCCTCACCACTCTTCGCCGTCTTCTCACTACTCTATGCCGCCTCCTCACCACTCTTCGCCTCCTTCTCACCACTCTTTTCCATCGCATCACCTCTTTTTTCGTTTGTTTGAAGGTTGTAGACGATGTAGTAACTTGATTACTTAAGTTTCAGACGTCCATCGCCTTAAATTAAAGGCTTCGAAAGATATTTGACTTCTTTCGCTTTTTCACAACGTTTTGATTTGCTTGTATCCGCAAACGTCTTCAGGTGAATACTGACAAGTTCAGATGATAGTATCGACACGATACGAGGTTTTTATAGATCTGTTGATATGGTGTAATTAAGGTGTTGTGGCGTGTGTAGTTCCACGCTTTTTTATTCCCTCCAAAGCGGTCTATAAGCGGTTTCCAAATGTTTTTGATTTCCACGTTCAGCTGACTGAAAGCGCCATTGGCTTTGATATACGCGGTTTTGATGAACTTTCGTTTGAACCAATGTTCCACCTTATGAAGAATACTAGCCTCGTTTCAAAGATGGTGCTCAGTCCAGGCATGGTCAGCAATTCCCGATATAGATGTCTCTCCCCGTTGAGTCCACTTTTTGTGCTCGGTTATTCTTAAGGATAATGGTGTCTTGGTCTCTCCGATGTAAGAATCTCCACATTCACATGGGACTTCGTTTTTGCTGGATTCTGCTATATTTTCAGGTTTCGTCTTGGTGAAGAAGCTCCGTAAGGTACTGCCGGGTTGAAAGCAGCTCTTGATGTTGTACTTGTTTTCAATCCTACTGATTTTCTCGAAGATACCTCTGATGTATGGAAGGATGATGACTTGATTTTGTGGTCGTTCTACAATCGTCTTGGTCCTTTCAATAATTACAACTTAATTACACCATATCAACAGATCTATAAAGATCTCGTATCGTCTGAACTTGTCAGTATTTACCTGAAGATGATTGCGAGTACAAGCAATCGAAACGTTGTGAAAAAGTGAAAGAAGTCAAATATCTTTCAAACTCATTAAGACGATGGACGTCCGAAACCATTTTGCCACTGTTTTTGTCTCCCAATTTCTATAGTCTATTCACATTTTCTCTACTGTATTTTCTGAATGCATGTTCACTTCTCTTATCCTGTATACTTCGTTCCATTGTCACCTTCTTTTTCTCATAATTTCTCTTCTTCTGAATAGTTTCATTTTTTTCATTGTTTATTTTTCATGCTTTTACTCATGCCGGCTCTTCCGGTGCTTCCCGTTTTCTTCCTCAGTGACTTTCTTATTTATCTCTCCTATTTTTGAATCTCATATTGATTTTCGTTTTTCTTTCTACCCAATGTCTTTTCTGTCTCTACCTATTTCTTTTTCCCTTTTCTCTTGGAGCCCGTTCTATTATTTTTTCACCTCATCAACCCGTTAGGTTTTTGTGCATTTTTTGCCTTCTCACCCTCACCACCCCTTTCTCTTTTGAGCCTTCCACCATCTCACTCATATTCCTCGCTCCTTCTTCTCTTTCCTGGTTCTCCTAGCCTCTCATAAATTCTCTTTTTACCACATTCGGCCTTCTCCTTCATGAATTTCACATCCCCTCCTCGCTTTAACTTACCATTATCAACCTCCTTAATACGCTGGTCCTATCAGCCCCCCAACCCCCTTTTCAACACCCAACTCACTTCCACTTTTTCCATTCTTGTCTCGAAATTATCGGCCTACGACGCACCCCCTCCTCATCACCCCATCCACACCACCTCCTCGCCGACACTTTCTTCTTAGCTTACAGTCCTCATCTCCTTGCCTCTTCCGCAACTCCTCGCTCTCTTTTTACCTTGTTTTTCCCTCTCGTTGCCCATCTCCGGTACTATCCCTCCACCTCCTCCACCCTGCCCTTCTCGAGCCGCTTTCTCCTCTAGCAACCTTCTTCGCCTCCTGCCACCCCCTTTCCCCCGCAATTCCTCCTTCTCACTTTTCCCTCGTTCTCTTTGCTTTGGATTTGAGGTTAGAGTTCTAATTGATGGAGTTATTTGGCGGCGAGAATGAAAAGTTTACGTGTTTATCGTGAGGACATTAATATTGGGGTTGAAACAAAATTTCGAATAGAAATTAGGATTGAGCAATAATGTCAGAATTTCACTAGATTTCGCTGTTTCTCTTCGAGAATTTTTTGCGAATTTTAAAATGGAAGTATTCTGTCTTTTACTAATTATGAATTATTATTTATTTATATATTTATTCATTTCACAGGAAACGAACAGGTGCACACCTAATTATTTGTTTCCTTATACAGCATTGGAAATTATGATTTAATGAGAGAGTAAAGGATAGCTTGCTAAAGGTTGTTGTTTGTAAAATACTGGAATTTCGCTATCAGAGTCCATATTAATTATAGTTATGGAGAGACGTTCGTTTGCTGACTCAAGTGCCAAGTAGTGAATTTAACTTGGCATTAGTGTCAAGAATCCATCGAACTGTTTTTAGTATATGATAATGTTCATTTGCTTAATTTTCATCTTTAGAGTGAAAGATCATCACTTTCATGTAGGGTATCCGGTTGAAAAAAGATCATTTTCATATACATGAGTAGAAAAAGTATTTACTTTTATTCCTGAAACACTATAAAACGACACGTCTTCATTCACATTCAAAAATGGTTCGAAAACATCCACAAAACAATCAACTCGTCATTACATAAGTCAATAATTGAAAAGTGAAACTAATTTTAAATATTTATAAGGTACTCCCAAATGCGCTACTTTTATAAGTTTAAATTTGTCTACCCAGCATTTTCCTTCTACACATTTTATTTTACTTCTATAAATGAGAAACAAAAACGGACCAAGTACTGTGCCCTGTGAAACACCGATAGAAATGTTAGAAGAGACACTCCAATATTATCAATGTTAACCCTTCGTGTTATTTACGATTAATAATTCTGCAAGAGCTGCAATGGGAGTAAGGAAAATGATGTTTGAAGAATTTTTCCAATGGTGTGTGAAACAGTATCAAATGCTACTATTCTCATTCTACTGTACAGAGTGTCCAAAATTCGGGCCTCATCATTGGAATCTCGGAACGTAGAAGAGATACGAGGTTGGTTAAATAGAGGCAAAGTTTGGTGCTCATTAAAATTTGAAAAATTTCGAAAACTTCCAAAGATTTTTAAAAAAATAACGAATATTTGCAATTCTATTTCAATTTATTTATGGCTCTATTTGAATAGATGTGACAAAACAAATTACATATTCTCATTGCTACTTTTTCTGTTCTACAAGATGGTGTTATCAGATTTTCAAACCGACGATTCGTCTTTGAGTTGTCATCAATTTTTTATTTTTAAATACGTCCATGGTTCGGTTCCCAGCCGGGGCGGGCTTTTTTCAGATGTGAAAGTCTGAGAGATTGAAGCTCGTGTCAGCTAGGAATAATCCTCCATGTTAAAAAAAAAAATTAAATAAGTCCCTGGATTTGTTATTATTATGGATTTCAAGAGCTTCAATATCCCAAAACCCATTTTCTTTTTCGAAAAAATCATTTTAACGATGCCCTGTCCAGATCTTACTAAAAATCTATTCTCTGTTTTTCTCCAACACATCAGTTCTTATAGAAAATGCCATTATTATAAATTTTTCGAATAAGTGCGATACATCATTGGTTTTGGGACATTAGAAGCTCTTAGTAAAAGTACCAATGAGAATGTGTAAGTTGTTTTGTTCCATCTATTCAAATTCAAAAAGATAAAAATAAAATCAGGAATACATGGATTTTGCAAAAAATCGGAAATATTCGGAATTTTTCAAAGGGGCGTTTTAATGAGCATCAAATTGCACAACTCTGCCTCTAGTTAACCAACCTCGTATCTCTTCTAATTTCCGAGATCTCAATGATGAGGCTCGAATTTTACCTTGAGTGTGTTTTTACCGCAAATCTTAGGAATAAGATAGACAGACTTTTGATTGTTCGCTGCTAGTGAATGATAAAATCTGTAAAATTATTGAAAAAAAATACATAAGCTTAAATATTACTTAGTGATCCTAAGAGTGATCAAAGTCTTTGACGTGGTGTTTATACATAACGTAAATTTCAACTACATACGCGATATTCTGAACGTGGGATTTGTCACCAATGAATCGCACCACCGACCAATTGGTTTTTGATTACACAACGTTTGCCAGGCCCTCGTTTATAGCTGCCAAATTCGATTTGATGGTTTTTCAAAACCGAAATACCACATCAATCATTCGATACTCAATAAACGGAGTTTTGTTTTGAACGTCGAACGTGACGGTCGATTCAATTTCAATAATAACTGCAAGTGTTCAAGTGTTGAAAAACGGGATCATAACATTTTTATGTACAGACGCTGGCAATAACAGGAACGATTAAACGAAGTGTTCCATAAATAAGTGAAACGATGCCACTTTATTGTTTTCAATTCGGAAATAGAAAGATTTATCGAAGCAAGTACGGTATTTACAAAACAAGTTCGTTCGATTTGTTGACAAAACTTGCGCATTTTAACGAAGCGAGGCTGATCATTAGCAGAGTTCTGTCTGCACACCTCTTCGTCGTCAGGTTGGAGACCTGCCGAACTTCCTTTCAACAAACAAATTGAAGAATAAACACATCGAATCCGAGTCAATTGAAAATTTCATAGCCTGTACAGCACCTCCGCCATTTCGAACTTGCAAGGAAATTTTCGAAGTTTTATACCTTTTTTATACTAAACCTTGTATCTGCGCATATACAAATCATATATTAGCAGAATCAGCATGAAATTTTGCTTGTACAGTGTGACTTCAAAGTGACTATGATGATTTGGTATTGTTGATGATTTTGACGGGTCTACCCCTTGTAACTTTCTTCGAGTGATCATTTTTTTCTGCCTATCCACTTAAACCCCACAAAATATACTGATTTCATCATTCTGAATCGATTGGCGGTCGTAGAATTGATTTATCTTTATCAGTTCTTGAGTTGAGAACTTCATCTAGAGTTGAGAGGGATCATTTCCCTCCAAAAAAACTGAACATTTTTTTTACTTTTATTTGTGTAGTGCTATCTTGTTTGTATCTGCACACCGAATATGAAATCGATTCCGAGTCAACTAAAGATTTCGTATCACCTCCGCAAGTTCGATCTTACAAGGGAATGTTTGACGTTGATCTATCTTCCCTTTCATATCCTTTCAAGGAAATTTTTCAAGTTAGGATACGAAACAACCTAGTTAATCATTTTTCAAATATTTCAATGCGGAGAAACTTTCGAAAAATTACCATAAATTAGGGAAGAGAAGACGAAAAATTGGTCATGAAATATCAACGAAAACACCAAAATGAAGACTTCCACATGGGTGAACTTCACATATATTAAACGTATATTACACATATATCAAACACACATTGAACGTATATTCTATAATTTTTTTTGCTAAAGAATTATAAATCGATGCTTTCAGGTAACAGAAGATATTGTATGCCTCGCAACTCCATTTAGAGTTAGTTAATGCACACAACGCAATTTTTTTTTAGGTGAAATTCAGAGTTCATCGTAATATCCAATTCTATTGTTGAGCAGTGTATATTGCTTTTGAGAAATAGAAACGGAAGGTCCCATAAGTCCGAGGTGGTGATTAGACGTATGGGAACCATTTATAATAATATAATCAAATACTTTATTCTAACACAAGTTACAAACGTTCATTACAAAAGATGATAATTACAGAAACATTGTCGATACAAAAACCAGAATATCAGGTCATTATTTATACATTAGTTAAATGACAACCACTGAAAATGTTGAGTTTTTGAAAACAAACTAGGTAATATTTGAAATACACAACGTATACAGGGTGACAATTTGTAAACATACAGTAATGTTTTGAAAATGAAATGTGATATCAAAAAAAGCTCAAAGCGGCTCTGTATATATATTAAAAAAAACATAATTTATGTGATAACCGAGACGTATACGCCTTCTTCTGCTTGTAGCTGTAGTCATTTCCAACAGAAAAATTCAAGAGGCATGAAAATTGAACGACCTTGTATCTTTAAGCATGACCCGAGATGACAAAGTAGTCTCAGATACGCGAGTAGAAGCGACGTCTGAAAAATTACACATATTTTTTATTCGCCATTATTGTTGGGTATAATCGAGTGCAACTGAAGCGATGATGTACCGAGCAATAAATCATTTTTGAAATTAATTTGACTTCGGAAAGCTCGTCGATCCAATATCAGGATGTTAATTATTTCAGCTAATACTGCTACCCGTCATAGCATGGACAACGACGTAAAAAATTACACAATTTTACGAAATCTTATTGCAATTGACTTCAACTATGAACGTTTCGTTATTTTGGCACTTCTATTTACACGATTCTATATATCACTGGGGACTGGTTAATCATGCGCGAAAGCAACTATAAAATTTGAGAGCTATCCGTGATGATTTGATTTTTTTTTCCGCACTGCAACCCCCGAAGATGTGCCACTGCAGAATTGATGTTGTTGCACTCTCGCAGTGAGAGCTTGAGGTGAGATTAGGTGAGGTCCGGAACAATGATAACAAAAATCAAGAAAATTATGGGACCGAGAAAGCTTCATTGGGGTGTTCAGATATCGTTTTCATATTTGTCCGAGATTATCTCATCGATTTTAACCATTAATTTTCTGCTCTCTATAAGACAAGTGATATAAACTAGTTGTAACGCAGCTACTTCATTTTGCAGTTTCTCATTGAGACAGACCCATTCAGATGATACATCAGTTATTGAGACGTATATTGATTCCCGTCTTTTTCAAGTAAAATCTGTGATTTGTGCAAACAAAACCCTCAGTATATACGATTACGTAATCAACACCTATGAGTATCGACGCTTCGAAGTCCAGCAGGAGCGCTATCTCCTCTCCGTCGTCGTAGGAAGCGTGGAAAGCAAACCTGGAACATGAATCCACGCGAAGTCGACTAGGAAGCCAACCTTACGAGTCGACCTAAGTCACCCGAAGTAAGTGACAAATATATTTCCAGAATTGTTCGGTGCAAGCGTGGTAAGTAGAAGGGACAGCCAAGCCAGCTCTTGGAAGAAGCCGAGCTGGTTAGACAATTGCGATCCAGCCAGAGCCAAGATCAGGAAAGACCATCCAGGCAGAGCCAAGACCTGAAGAAACCATCCAGCCAGAGCCAAGACCAGGAGAGACCACCCAGCCAGAGCTAAGATCTGGAGAGACCAACCAACCTAGCCAAGCCGTCATCTCGGTTAATACAATTTGTCCAGACAGTCCAGAAAGTCATAAGCTTTTGGGAAGAACCATGCTGGTTCAGTTGTGACCAAGCCAGCAGAGAGAGCACCACACTACCAAGCCCAGTAGCCAGGTCCAACACTGGTGTGCTGCGCAAGCCTGCCCAAGCCAAGGTAGAAAGAGCTTGGCAAGCCTTGACGGAAGTCGTGGTAGATTCCAGGTGACCAGTTTTGCCAATTTGTTAGCAGTTGCCGAGACCATTTTGCCAACGAGTACCCAGACCTGATCACTGTTGGCGAATGATCTGCTGGCCATCCTCTCTCTATGGGAGGTCGATCTGCAAGCATATGCTGACGATCTGGTCCTAGTAATAGGCGATAAATCTGAAGAGAGGATCTCCTACGCACTTCAGGATATATTGAACATCATATATAAATGGTGTGAGAGGGAGGAAATGTCCATTAACCCTCACAAAATGGTCATAGTACCGTTCACCAGAAAAAGGAAGCTGGAACATTCAATACCTCCTTCCATCAATGGTGTAACAATTCCTTTTGCGAGTGAAGCAAAATATCTGGGAATAACCCTAGATAAAAAGCTAAATTGGAACTCGCATCTGGAAAAGACATGCCGCAGAATATGTGATCGTCATATGACTAATAATCACGTATGGCTCTGTAGTCTGGTGGAGCAAGGGCCAACAAAAATGGCCCAGGCTAAACTTTCTACCGGGCCTAGCCCATTCCAAAGCATTTATTGCTTGTACAAGGAAAAAACAGGACTCCGACAAACTGCTAGTACTCAGTAGAGCACATCTCAGAGTTATACTATGTTTGCTCACTGGCCACTGCAAACTCAAACACCACATGCATAAAATCGGACTTGCACAAGATGTAGAGTGCTGTCTGTGCATGGAGGAGGATGAAACGGCTAAACACATTTTATGTACATGCCCCACAGCGGCCAGAACCAGATTTTAAACATTTGGTAATACACTTCCAAAACATTAGTAAATGAGGAACCAATCTCAGAACGAGGACAGCTATAATTGAAGTGAATGGTTCTCAGTCAAAGTTCCATAAAGAGAAGAACCAGCTGATTCCCGAATGACAGTAGTGTGTAGGTGGGATGACCTAATATCACTAACACTGGAGAGAGAAGAATAGAAATATGCAAATGGATGTATATGCTATTAGGGATAAAAATGCGCTTAGAAGATATTTCTGTAAAATATAACAATGCAGTAGGTAGGTAAAATATTTGTTTTCATGTGAGAAACAGTTGAAATAGACTGTTAGCTGAGACCACTATCGAAGAAGTAACATTTAATAACAGTTCCTTGGTCTTATTAAATTAGGTATTGCGTATGTTTGTGAATTAGCAAATATTATGTGCAGATTTGAGAAATAGTCAATAGTGGAAGAAAAATAACGTTACAGTCTATAGCAATAACGTAGTGTAATAGAATTCGGTCTCTTCAGTACCAGATTTATTGAAGAAATAGGTATTATTTAGACTCAATGATTTTCTTTCGGTTCTTTTTTATTTTAATCTATGAATCACGCACTATTCAAATTGCTGCATAAATTGTAAATTACGAGTTTGGGAAAAGAACTTCTGGGTTTGTCTTGCCGCATTCTTAACAACACAAATGAATAAAAAACGAATAACGCATGATTTATTTAACGAAATCTGTAAAATATCGTGACTCGTTGCCCGTACCAAGGATAGCGGAGTAGATAATGAGGGCCAACGGCTCGAATCTAATCCGAAAGACTAATGAGAGGATAGATAACGGGAACAGTGATTTACCGAACATGCACCATGGTCGATGTCCTTCCTCGTCGGTCGGAACCGTGACCTATTTGTTGCGGTTAAAAAAACGGACCGAAAATAATATCGGCAGACATAGATAGGTTGGTTCATTTGAAGTGAAAGTGGAACGTAAATTCGGATAGGTTTGACCTCGGCCTTACTTTGGCATAGAGTAAAATCTAAAAATTCGGACCGCTGCATTTTGGCGTTTGATCATTCTAGTCGATCTCAGATAATCGGTATTCAAGGCGCCCCAGCTGAAATTGATCACGCCAACTAATCTCGAAGATGAATCTGAATATTGAATAAGTCAACGAAGTTTTCTAAAGGATCGCTTGCCAACGTTAAACACTGTTCACAAACTGGAACTTCAATATATTCAACATAATCTCTAATCTTTTTCAGAAAGTCATTACTACACTAGAAGAATTTATCACCAACTCGAATCACACTAAATTCTGAATCCCTAATCGAATCGTTTCCTGCGAATCATCAATCGGATCCTCTGGAAGAGTATCTGTTGATCATATGTCCGATCATGAACTCATATTTTGTAGGCTGAATTTGAAACACAAAAAAACAAATGTAGAATTTGAAACGCTGAGGGATTCCAAGATGAGTTCATGGACATACTTTCTCTCAATTTTGATTCAATTTATGATATAGAAGATTTTGATGAAAAACTGAATTACTTCAATAAACATTTGTTGATGTTGTTCAACAAACATGCTTTTTTCGAAATGATTAAAATAACAAAGATATAGTCCCTGGTTAACAGACAACATTGAGGAAACGCACTAAACTCCAGTCATTTTCACTACTACAAAATGTTACGTAACAATACAACACTCTCGCCTGCAAAAAAAGCTGTCACTGAATACAGAATAAGAACCATTGGCGTTAATCATATATGTAGGAGATTGGACGTCTTCAATGATGGCAACAAAACAGGTTCCCATTCTCAATCACTTGAAAAATAAACTGTTCAGTATCAAGAAGCCGATGATGAAATATTGAATCGCTATTTTAATATTCCACTAGATAGGGAGCAGTTGTTCTTAAGAGAAGTTCTCGAACTTGAAGTACAACAGATGTATACAGTCAAGTCGAACGCACAAGGTTATGATGGACTTAATATCAATATTATGCTACTTCAATGCTGCCCAAAAAAGGAAAATGGCAGTAAGTGATAAAACATTGAACCGAGATGAATCAAAATTCATGAAATTTAATGTAAGAAGAATAATCAACAAGGTACGTCACTTCTATTCTGCCATATTCAGTGAAACTTTAGTTCTTCAAAAAATCATCACTTACTGCCATTTCATTTTTTTGGGCAGAATGTTCCCCGATTATAATAATAATAATATTCCCTCATAAACACTCATAGAGTGTATCCAAAGGCACAGATAGCCTGTGTAAGTAGAGGACGGCTATTATTATTATTTGCCGTGGCATCCCGAGGAGTCTTATTGATTTTTGGTGGCGTATTCACTTTTCAGCTGTGGGAAAACCCGGAAAACCTACAGCACCACCCCGGGTGTTCGGCGTGAACTCCAAGCAAGCACCAGACGTCGGGATTGGCATCACGACAACTTACATTGCCTATCGACTCCTATGAAATTGAGAAAAATTTTCCCGATTTCCTGGATTCGAACCTGGCCAAATGCGAGCGGAAGTTTAGAAGGCCGGCATCTAACCGCCTCGCTAACGAGCACCCGGAGCATTTAAAGAAAAGGCTTGTTACTTAGTAATCACTCAGTGCAATAAAAAACCAAATATAGTTCAATAAAGTTTCGTCTTTTGTATGAACGTAGAAAAGAAAATATTTCTCACTTATAATCGTCATCAATGAAAAAAAAATCCCTCAAGTTGAAATCAACCATGTATTTTACCGAACGTCAAACAAAGAATGAATAGTAAAAAGAAAGAAAGAAAGGAATCGGTCGCTTCCATCCGCTTCGAGAGTCATCTGAACGAGTCGCCCTATAGTCTCGATATTTCGAGAACAGTAAAAAGAATCTGCTTGGCGGTATAATCGACGCTCGACAGGACAGGGCGGGACAGTGATACAGAGAGTGGCAGATATAGTTCGAGAGTCCGCAGATAGTGACAGTGAAGATAAATTGAAATAGTGACTGTGATATAAATTATTGTTTAAGACGAGTTTCAAATAAATTAGCAAAATTGGACGTAGTTAAGCAGGAAACGTCCAACCCACAAATTATAAAAATTCATGTTGTCATATGTAGGGAGACTATATAATTCCTGTTTGCTAAATTTGCAGAAATCGTCCACACAATCGTTCTGTTGAATCGAATGTGAAATCATTGTTTCAGTGACTAAATCTTGTTTGTATTGATATGACATATATAACAATTTCAAGTTGACATTTTGAGTAATTGCTATTTTTGAGTTGGACGTTTTCTGCTAAACTACATCCAATTAGTTTTGTGCATTTTAACTACAAATGATTCCTTATCGCTATAGCATTGTGGGGAGGTGCACCATCCTGTGTATGTAAAGGGAATATTTTCAAGAAAATGAAGACGTTCATCCCGAAGGAATTCACGTGTGTATGGTCACAAATCACGTGTATATAGTTGGTTCACATTTCGAGTTATACCTTTATACCTACTATCCTGTTATACTTCTCTTCTTGTAACTCTTCGCCATTTTATGGTTTCCTACATTTTTTTATTTATACACTTATCCAAACATTTCACATCTGAAACTTATTCTGCTCAATCCTAGATCTTTAGAATCATTCTTGAATTTCATTCGTTGTGTGTTGATTTTCTAGCAGGAAATAGATGTATGTATACATATACCTACAGAGATTAGTCTAAGATTGAGGTTTAGTTTGCCGTTTTTCAACTACATCCTAGTTATACCAATGTTTTAAACCTTATTTTTGACGCTTTATGATGGACATACTTGTGTTTTTTTGCTTCGCGAACAACGTATAATCAATCCTCACCTTTTGTATGTACAAAAAATGTTACACACTGATGCATTGTATAAAGAGTTATACGATAGTAAGAAAATCATATGGGACAACGACTTGGTCTCCCAGTCAGGTCTTAGATGATTGAGGAACGATATCCCTAGTCGCAACTTGATGTAATGATACTACCAATCAATAGGTGGCGATTAAATTTCAAAATTCGATATCGTCTATAAAAAACACTGGAAAAGGGACTGAAATTATCTGTTAGGAATCTGTTGTTTCGTCTGATGCAAAAAACGGGATGGTTATTTGATTCAAATTATATTTGGTGATTATTCAGTTTGTGAAATATGTTGAAATTACGAAAAAACTTCATGATATATTTTGTATCAGGTAGAAACCTACAGTTTTTTGTAGTTCCTCTCATATTTCAACTAAAAACGCTAGATGGCACTAGCGTTTTGCTCCAATACTGATTCCACAGGTACTGACAATCTTATTTCTCTTTAAACTGACTGATGCATCGAATCTTGTGTCACGAGCATTCAAAAATTGAAGATCCAAAGACAATACTTTTTATACCAGCATATTTTAAATCGTTGTGGGATCGAAGTATTGCAGGCACAATCAAATTACCTCTGCTACTGAAGGTAACCAACGATGCTCGTTATTATCATCGAATTTGAATACCTTTACTCTCTGGGTGATTCAAATTATGCAGATAACGCACATATAACAACGTTGGAGCGTGTCGTGTCGCAACAACATTTTAATTGAGTTTAACCCATAGGGAAAACGCAGAGAGCAAATCACAATGCGCAGAGGCACGTGGCACCAAATTAGGCGAGTGGCACACACCTATAAACGCGGACCAACCAATCATCCGTAAATAGGATCCAGATGATTTTAAGGCTGATGTCATTTTAGATAAGTAAACTATCAAACACAAACACACTAGTGAGTTATGGATTATAATTCAGGTTCATATTTAAGGTGGTATTCTATTTATTTATTACTATTACAAGTAGAATTCACATTGATACTGAAATTAAAGGAAAACGCTAACGGTTTATTCGAAATTGAAGTCATTGTAAAATTCGTTGTTTCATTGGAACCAGACGCTCCCATATCGGTGTTGATAGTGCTGGAAGACGCCGACACATCAGAACCTTGTATTTTTTCTGCAATTTGTATTTTGTTATGCATCGTATCTTCTAGATATCCTTCTGCTACCGTCGAGAACTTCCATCCTCCGTGACGCTTCAAAGTAGTCATGTTAGCCCCTGCATTGGCCAGAAGAGTCGCCGAAGACCTTCGCAGGCAGTGACCGGTGTAGAGCGCTGATTCCTCCAATTTTGAAAACATTACAATTCTTGAAGGTATCTTTAACAACATATTTATTCCCACACACTGGCTGGTACACCTCCCATTTTTGTAAAAAACAAAAAGCGGCTAGAACTAGTATTCTTTGGTCTCACAAATTGATCGGGTTGACTGGAAATCCTTCTTTAAGCATAGTGAACCCGATGTCTTGGTTTCAGTGTCTGGCAAAACTACGTGAAAATATTTCCCTTGGACTTGAATATTTCCTATTTTCAAATTGACCAATTCATCGCGTCTACAAGCACCGCTAATCCACATCATCAAAGCCACTTTTACCAACAAGAACTCGTCGTCGGGAGCTTCGTTCAAAAACTTCTCTATTTCAGGTCGTTCTAATGTCTTGGACTTCTTTGGTTTTTATCCCTGTGATTTGCTTTTCAAAAAAGCTGGTTAGTTTCCCATATTTTTAGATGTCTATTTTTTTATAGAGGTGAATAGTCGAGCAAAGCATTGAGTATTTGGTCCATAGCGACGACGGGGCATTTTTTTTGCAAATGTAAAAAATAAGCTAATAGAATATTTTCGTCGATATCTTTTATCTTCCTTGAATCCATCCAAGACTCAAACATTTTGAACTCGGTACTTTTCTGGCGAAATCTGCATCGCTGCTTCTTCCGATTCCGTAAGGAATATCAAGTCATTCTGACATTTATAGGGTACTGAGACGCAAGTAACTTTGATTCGATCACAAAAATTAATGATTATTGAGCTGGAGCAAATCGCCCAGGACTAGAAAATTGCGCTCACCAGATCAATGGCACGATGAAAGACTAGATGAAGGTAACCGGATTTGAAGGAATAGATCAGGACATACAAGGTGTTTCACGTCCTTCAGATGTCCTTACTCCGAAGAAACTTTAGATGCGTGTTTGGTCGGTCGATTGTTTGGGTTAAGGTAACATATTGGTTTTGGTCCATGAGGAAAAGGATACGAAGAGGATGGTATAGCATTCTGGAAGAATGATGTTCAGTTCGCTGGTGAAGATTCAGTCTCTTGAAACAGTTTCGCAGATCAGAGTTTACTTTCGAATAAATGACTGAATGAATTCACCAGAGCGTTATCATATCTGAGATGTTTTGGAAATACTTTTAGTTTTACAAACTGGAAGGAACTGATATAAGTTCTTCCGTCTTTCAAGGAAAGTTCGATGGCTTTGCAATACAAGAATTCAGGCTGGTGTCGTTCAAAATGTCTCAATATAATAAGGTCATTTGGTCAAACGTACGCGGTTGGCCATAGTCCAATTTTGACTGGGTAAACGTCATGTATATAGTATGAGGAGTGATATACGGTTCGAATTTCGTTCTTTGTTAACTTAGATTTCAATGAGTTAAACCCCTGATAGCATTCAATCTGGATAAAAATTGAGGTGAATCGGAACACTGCAGCTCTGATTAAATAACATCCGGCAAACCAAACAAAACTCATGAAATGAAATGAGGAATCCTACCGAATTGAGAATCAGTTATTGTACTCTCTCAAGGTCAGTGAAACGAAACATTGTCTCTGTAGGTCGTCCGAATCACATTATAAAAAAACAACCGGACTCGGGGGGGAAGGAAGGGCATTGTTCAATCGAAGAACATTTCATACCTCGGTGCTGGGACTGCCACCCCTGACATTTTAAACTATAACATATGGAAAGTGATACCTCATTTACGAGGTGTTTGTCTTTTGAATATCAAGCAACAAAGAAATCTGGATTCTGTCGATTCGTTTTTGACATACTATTTACCACCAAAACACCTCCAATTCCACCTCACCTCCTCATTCCCATCCACTTGACCGAATTGGGATCGGATACAACAAAAACATGTATGAGAAATATTTTTTCTCATAACGCAGTTGTGGATGTCTATCATTTTCCTCGGTTGAACGACATTAGAGAGAATTACTTGGTACACTAATCGAACGAAGATGATTTTGATAGGCGACAATATTTTTGTGAAATTGTGACTGCAAGAATAGATGCCGACAGGAATTTCTTCATCAACATCTGCTTTTCTTATCAGTGTAAATTCTTTTTGAATTCAACTGTGAATAGTCATAATGTTTGGCATCGATTAGACGTCAATTCACACCTCAACTCCCCAATAACTGAATGTATGGGCCGATATTAACGGAGATAGTTTGATTGGAATAATTTGTATCGAAGAAATTCTGTCTGACAGGAGAAATTTATTTGGAATCACTAGATGAGTTTGTTCATCCACAATCAGTAGACATCATTGAGAATAACGATCATCACCAAGAAGACTTCTAGATTTTTCAATAAGACCTCCACAGGTATGGACAGTGTTATCGAATAGGATATTTTCAAAAAATTCAATTGGAAGACATCAGAGTGGCCAGCTTGACCTCCAGATTCAACCTAACTCGATTCTTCCTATAGAGTCACTTGAAAAGCAAGATCTATGCAATGGAGCTTGATCTCAGCAAGATCTGCGTTATCGAATTTTTGAAGAATGCCGTCGGATAACGCCAAAAATACTATAAAATGGAGGTTTCATTTTGAACAATTGTACCATCGTATGGCAACCGATGGTAGGCAGTTTAAACAATTGATTCACTGACAATGATAATGATATTTGTTACGCCACTGGCGGGTAAATAGTTTTTTTTTGCAATGGAATGCGAGCCGTTACGATCCCGCCAACACACGACTGCGGGAAAACGGTATTCGTTAGTTAGTAAGCTGAACTCATGTCGTTAGTTGTTGCCAATTTTGTGAGGTTATGTGTAGCCGTTCAAATAAAATCAGTGGAAAAATACGTCGTTTCAATTTATAACCAAGTGGATATAAATGCCAGAAATATATGGCAACCTCAGCAACTGTACGAAATAGAAGTATAGTCGCAACGATATTGAGTTCGTGTTTTTACTGATTGATTAACAAAAAGTGATTTTCCAACTTCGCGACTCAACAGAAATCAATTTTTTCATTGCTTCATATTCGATTGAGGTTTAAGTTGCCACATGTAACGGGGCCCTCCTCGAAAATGTATAGTTGACGTGTCCGAGGATTATTTCAAAACCAGTTGTGTCAATCCACAGAGCCGCTGTTTCGTTTTTTGATGACCCACTCTGTATGAATCTGAAACTGAGTAATGGGGTGGCCCCATTTATCGTTCATATACCTAATGACTAATTTGCATTTGATTAAGGACGCTGAAGAGCGGGTGACGTAATCATCATCGGTTGTTATACAACCTCCCCATTGCCAGCAGTTATCGGGATTCAAACCTATTCGATGTTAATTACGATTTCATAACGTACTCTCATTAAATATCTGATATTAGATAATATGGAGGTTTTCCTATACTTACACCCACCGGCTGTAAGAACGGAAAGCAGTTTTTTTTGCAATGTGAAGTATTTAATTTCTTTGGTTTTTGTTGTGCTGACTGAATACCCGAAAATTGTTTATGGTGCCGATTTTCTAGCTCCCTTGCATGTATTTGTATGGCATTTACTTTTGCCTGGAATTTCGTAGCAAGGTTGTCCGTGCGGAATAGGTAATTCACCATGGTGTACACCGAGTATATTCCGACCAATATAAATTTGCCTTACATAATTTTTGTATTAGATGGAATATTCCGAAAAACTTAACCTAAAAAACAGGGTTAAGTAATTGGATTACTTCGTTGAAGTGTTCTCTAATCTTGTTTTTTTTTCCGATTTCATGCAAATTCTAGAGAAATATCAAGGTTTCTGTATATCTTCTCATGTTTTCGTGGCATATTAGGCATCTTTCAGACGATACGATTTTTTGCCACATGCCATATCCGGCACGGCGCCGTAATTTGAAATGTCACGCTGTATACAGCTCAAAACCATGGATGACGCCGTTTCTACCATAGCTCCCATTTCGAAAACGGCGCGGCGTTTTGTCCAGTAGTATTAGTCAATCAGTTACCCTTATTTCAACTACAACTATTTCAAATCTTCTCTTCTCATTATGCCTATTGTCCAAAGGTCTCGAACTAATTTGTTACGCCCTGTAAGTATTCCTGTAAGGAGTCGTACTGTTTGGTTATCTCTGTCTGAAAGCCATGCCGTCCTTGATTTGTTTGGGGCGGCCACAAAGTCTTTAAATTTTCTGCAGCAAGCAGTATCCCTCGTAAAGTGAAAAGCAGAATAGGTATTACGGGACCACTATATGATTGAGTTGACAATTTCGAACACTCGCTAATGTGTTCATACAAAATCATTGGTCCGTTGAAACTTTCATTTCAATTCCACTCTGAATCGATTGGCGCCCGCAGTTACCTTATCTTCAACTGTTCTAGAGTTGAAAAGTTCATCTGGAGTGGAGACAGATTATGTCTCCCCACAACTGGACAAAAAAAAGTTTTCTTCTCATATTCTAAAAATTCAATATTTTTTTGAATATGCCCTCGAAATTTGAAGTCAATTCCGACACAATTAAAGATTTCGTATACCTCGCTTATTTTGATCAGGTTGTGGATTAGTTTATCATACAGAAATTTCGTTTCAGAAGGAACACGATAAGAAAGAGGATTTTTGATTGAAAGAGATTAAAGAGGTTTTTAATAAAAAAATAGTTCAAATCCATTGACACCGGCTCCTTCGCCATTTTTTGGAGAGTCGGTGAACATTCGTTACTTATTTCTCGGTTATCAGATTAGCAACAAATCTCTATGTGAATAAAATTTCGTGGCTTACGTATGTAGGGGTGATGAAATATAAAAAACTCAAGTGAATTGAGTGAATTAACCCATATAAACGTTATCATAAATTATTATGTAAGAACCCAACGATTGGAAACCAGAGATGATTCGCGTTTTTCATTGTAGAAAAAATATACATCCACTCCACTCTGAACGGAAATAACAATAAAATATTGTTATCGTACGAGTATTTTGTTGTAAATGGAAGGATGAAAAATCGACAGTTATCGTGAATGTGTGCTCAGTGGTGTGCAATATCTCTCCTCTGGTTCTACGGGCATTTCATACAGAATTGATCTAGTGGATTGAAATCAGGAGACCGTCGAGGCCTAGGGACAGGAAACCAAGAAACTTTGCAACTCTTCAGGCAAAATTCTCAAATCCATAAGGTTGTTCAACACGAGTGGTTATAACTAGAAAGCTCGCTTTTTTATGATGATATTTTGGGCATAAAAGTTCTTTCAAAGGTGAAAGATAATGTTTTCAGTAAGTTCGTTTCCTCAAGTGAGAAACTTGCAAGTTCTTTTTTTGTATTTTTACCTGACCTCAGAGTGATGAAAACTCATCTTTTGACTTTCTGTTCGGACCAAGAGAACTTCAGAAAAAATTCACATTAACTATGATCACTCACCTGACAAGCGCACACTTCTCCGAATCCTCCTTTGCCTAACACCCTGTACATCCTGAAGGTCTTGTACGTGACCGGCTGCGCCTCGAGCCACTTCCACTGCAGGTACCGGTGGAAGTACAGCGACTTGGTGAACTCCTTGAACGGCTCACCGGCCAGACTTTCTTTGACTGCCTGGACGCAAGGGGCGAACAGATCCTTGTGGCCGTTGGTGAGCTTGTCGCAGGAGGACAGCGCGAAACCCACCTGGAAAGATCAATTCCCATTTATTTCGTGAATGTTTTGTCTACAGGATTATATTGCAGATTTCTTGAATAGGGGAGCAAAGTTGCAACAAATCTTGATACTAAACATGACTATGGATCCCTTTAAAAAAATTCCAAAGACGTCACTATTCTATCAATAACACATCAAAAAAATACTTGAATTCACAAAAAGATGCAGAGGGGAAAACCGTTAAAATTTCATAGTAGCTGTTTTACGAAAACTCTCATATTGACTGAGGAAAATAGGCGGGCCATACATTTGTCTAACTCTGTAGGGTAGATGAGCATTATTATTCTTCTTTAACAAACAACTCCAGCCAACATGAGGGTATCATCTTCTTTATGTTGAGTAAAATGATTATGATATAAAATTAGATTTAAGTGCTTTGAAACAACTACTACTGTAATTTTTCGAACATCTTTTACATCTCCGCCATTGACCCACTTAGCTCCCCTCACTGGCGAAGTGAAAAGTAAGGAGTAAAGTTTACATGTTTTCCAGGGCTACCCAATTCACTTTACGGCCATAACAACATCCCACTGTTGGAAAATGAAAGCCATCCGTTGGAACTTTCCAACGTTCCGCGAAGTTTCGCCATAGTTAGCTCTAGTTTTCCAAACTCGAACAGTAACGTATATCAACTGTTAGATTACATTGTCCGAAAAAGGGGACACACTAGCAGGCTCCATCTGTATGCTGCTCACAATTTTATTGTTTCATGGAGTTAGTTATACTCGCACAAAGTCGCGAAGTGAACATCGCTTCGTAGACCACCCAGAATTCAGTTACCGGGCGAGCACGAAAAGTTGAAACAAGCTATTTGATAATTGAGATTGGCGGTGCATTTAAAAGTGCTCATTATTTATTGGCTGGCATTCAAAAATTCAGTATTTCAATATCTCATAATCGTCCTAAGGTCGCACAAGTCCTTCGAAGACATCTGAGGGTTGAACGTCAGGGTGCAGCTGATAGACGAAGAGAAAAAAAATATATTCTCTTCATCCATTATTAAACATCATAGGGAAATAGTAGTGAAGTAGATACTTTTTTGATTGGATAGCCAAGATTATTCAAGCAGAGGAATTTTTCTCAACTTCCATAATCTCGATGAAACAATCAGCCCTATGCTGTCACCGTTATTCGCCATTTCCGTTATTTTGCTATTGCTTGGTAATAGCATTATATCGTTTGAGTTTCCCTAGGTGAACGACCTTCACTTTCGTTATAGTATAGGGTCCTTTCCAAGAAGGTGTTAATTTGGAAGGTACTCCTTCCTTACGATGAGGGTTGTACTGTCACACTCGATCTCCTTCTTTGAATCTACCAGTATTGGCCTCAAGATAGTATCACTAGTTAGAGGTAGTGGATTTTCTCAAGAGCTATGACTCATACCGTAGCAGAGGACAAATTTACGTATCAGCAATGAGTGTGAGTGAGAGATATATTCAACGTCATAGCTCTTGAGAAAATCCACTACCTCTATCTTCAATCTTTTTCTCGCGAATTCTTGGATCCCAGTCGAAATGTCTCGCATTTCGTCTGCATCTTCCTGCATCTCTTTTTCTTCAGCACATGGTGACCCGAACACCAAGTCACAGGGCAAACGAAGATCTCTCCCAAAGATAATGATGGCTGGGGTGAGCTTTGTGGAAACGTGCACAGATGCCCTGTAGGCCATAAGCAGAATTAGTAGAAGATGTCGATCCCAGTCCTTTTGGTGCTCCTTCTTTTGGAAAGATGTTCTTCCATAGTCCTGATGAACATTTCAACCATGCCATCAGACTGTGGTATTTACAGTTGTTCTGGTCATACTGATGCCCATCAATTGACAAACTTCCTTGAATAAGTTCGATTCAAAATTTCTTCCTTGATCGGAATGTAGCTCCACTGGCACTCCAACCTTCGAAAACATGTTATCTACCAGAGCTCTTGCAACTGTGGATGCTTCTTGATTAGGCAGGGTATAAGCTTCAACCCACTTCGTACATCTTTGGGATCATTCTTTTAGATCTACACGACATTTTATCCAAGGTCTTATTCTCTCCAAAATGTCCACCTGAGTTGCCGCCATGAATCTCCTTCAAGACATCACTTATTCTCGACCTAGATATAACTACTTTTCTGCCGTCGGCTGATTCCCAAGCTCTCTTTAGTAGGCTATTCTCAACAATCAGGGAATCCCATTATGCCCACAATGCCTTGAAAGTTGGAAATCGCCCTGTTTTTTTCCATCTTAGAAATTCTTCAACGTTTGGGTTACTTTCTTAGTGTTATCTCATTTTTGCTGTGGTCCAATTGTCAGCTAATCTTACTTGGTTGATTCCTTCGTGACGTTCAATTCGCTCATAATGCTCACAAGTATCCGAACAAGGTCTTCTGGACAAGGCATCTGCATTGTTATGCAATTCGGTTGTTCTTCTTAGCCTGTTAACAGGAATGACCCTACTATTGCTAGCCAGCATGCGCTCCGATAAGCTGGCTATTTCTAGTTTTGCTGGAAGTTCTTGTTTTGCCAGGTGATGCGAACGTGGTGTCATTCTTACCCTGCAGTCTTTAATAAGATGACCCGATTTCCAACATCTATAGCATGCCCTGCTCTTCTGAGTGCTTACTCTGCTATCAAAGATTCAATCTCATCCAGAATCTTCTGAACAGCGGCGGAGCTAGGGAATTTTATTCAGTCTCTTAACAAAATGTTTCTATTATTGTTTAGCAGAATTAGCAGACAATATTTTGAAAATCTAGTACTGTGAACGCTCTAGAGGAATGGTCTCATGACTTTGGGATCTTTTTCCTCAAATTGGATAATTGTGAAATATCATGGCACGAGCTGGATGCTAATCAACAGGGTGAGAAGATGGGTGATAGATGACTGATGAGGAATTATTGGTGATGAATAACAGAAAATGAATAATAAATGTGAAAAGGGGAAGATTACGAGTGACGGGAGGTAGAAGGTCGATGTTATCGGTAATACAGGGCCCATGCTCATTGTCAACATGATTTGATAGTTTTTTGTTTTTTAGAAGAGTTTTTTGAATGGTTACTGTACAAGAAGACAATTATAAAATGCAAACCAAATATTTGGATTACTAGGGTTTTTTGTTGATTGTGAATACAAAATTCACAACAATAATAATATTTCAACAGCAACATTCCTTCCGGGTGGAAAACCTTGCACCATCGAAAGATTTCCTCTCCATGATGTGAACCAAATCAACCCTAACAAGTTTTCCGGCTCCATCATCCGAATTTAATTAACGCATCAAATTTCCATCTTGTACCCAATTTGTCGGCCGGGACAAAAACAGCTCGGGGATAACCTTTTCATGCAAAAACAAATTATACGAGCATACGAAAGGCAATATCCGCAATATTCTAATATTGAGGGTTCGTGGGAGTCTGAAACTAAACTCCAGACACTACCGAATAGCAGGTGATGAAAATTCCACGAGTCTACGTAGCTAACATCTGCTTTTATAATCTTTGATCCCGAGATTATACGCTCTGATCGATTTAATTCGATAGGAGATTATCTATTCAAGAAGTTCTTGAGTACAGGATCGAAAGTTAATCACATTCATCCTGCGGGAAATTTGATAGGAACTCAAAGATATCCGTGAGAGTACATACCAAGTGACTTAAAGTTAACAAACTGGCGAATCCTAGGGTTTTTACAAATTTTTTGTTCGATGAGATTCAAATTCAAAAATCAAGTTTAATTTTTTCTCATTTGAAAAATGAACTAAAGAAGATGCGAAAGAATACCGTCAACACATTCAAGCTAATGGAGACCTCAGTCTGAAGCATACGAATTCAGCAGATTTAAAACAAGTTATTTAGCGACATGAAGACATCTTCAGGAATAGATGGTTTTCAGCAGAAACATTTCCAAAAATCTAGCCGAACAAACATAGGTCGCTGGTTTATGTCTGGCTCGAAGGACCAATGTTTTAGGGAACGTGAAGAAGGAAGTGATTTTGAAATCGTTTTTGAATGTCTAATGTTCACAGTTGACGAAAGTATCAAAAAACAATGTAACGATCTCCTAAGATTTGTAACAAAAAAAATTAAGACGTCGTGCATCTGATGGCGCAAATGGGAATATACTATCACAGAAGGGCTGCTCAGAAGGAACACAGTGGCGTAGAGTTTATAAAGCAAACAAATAATGAAATTTAAAAACGCCTGAAAAGTGATAAGGTTTTTGCAGCAGTGTCCTGCGAAGTCTGTAAAGCTATGGATTACATGAATGGCAGAACCTTGCTGCAAAAATTATGTGCAATGGGTTTAAAGACGTCGTTCTGAAATCCTATCTAACATCTTCAGGTGGTTGGTTCAAGTGATTGATCAGATAATTAACAGACTAGAGATCGCAAATTGGGTTCCACAAGGATATATCCTCAGGCCACTATTATTCCTGATAAATTTTGACCATCTGGCAAATACCAGCAATCGAGGAACTTTCACATTCTTTGCTGAAGATACTACTACATTTGGTGGTATAAAAATACTGAGTTTTCTATAAAGCATGCGTACACAAGTACTCAGGCTCAGTGAAGATATGGTGATTCAAACTCACAGCGCGTTTCAAAATAACAAAAACTAACCTTGTGTGAGGTCGAATAACTTCCCCTTAACACTGGCGCTCCTAGTGGTTGTTTCCGGAAAATTGAGTAATTTCTAAAGTTTTATACCAATTTTACACAGCCTTCAAAAGCAAAAGTTAATGAATTTTTTGTTTGAGAATATGAAAGAACATGATAAATGATGATAAAAAAATGGTTCCACAGTATTAATATTTACCAACAAAAAAAATTGTTGATTAACAAGTGCATTTTTTGATGATGAAAAAAAAAGTTGCTGATTACATTTATTATTTTTTTGAAACCTTTGTTAATAAAATAGTGAAAAAGGAAAATTTATCAATTTATCCAACGGGAATCGTTTCTAAAATTTTTCAAGAGTAGCCCAGAAAGTTACAAAAATTCTAGTTATTTAGTTCTGAAATAATCAGCGTTTCAATGTTGACTTTCAACTGGTAGAAATGAACTAATCAACAATAGCATAGCTAATAAAGAAATTGAATTAATTTTGTTGACGAATTATTGTTTCTTTGTGTGTTTGATAGTATTAATTTTTTTTATTGCCAAATATTTATATTTCACTTATTAGTTTTTTTTATGAAGCTTCTGATTGGGTCGACGCAACCCGTTTTCACCGATAAATATTGTCGGTACAGTTCGGGGTGGTAGGACTTATTTTAGTAAATTTTCTGCTCTTTCAAGATCTTTATTTCAGATTTTGGTTAGGACAAATAGTTTTTGAAATATTTGCAAAAAACCAAATCATTTTATTGCCTTTTACGTTATTATTCATAACTTTTGCAATTTTTTCGGCCGCAATTTTCTTTCTTCACTTTTCTTTGAAAAGTCATTTGTAAAACATACTAGAAGGGAAAGTGAATCTGCATAGTTCTACGTCGGCATGTTTACCTCCATTAGCAGCACCTTGCTCTGAATCATTAAGGACAATTTCTATGTCCAATTTTTGGATTCCTTTTTTAATTTTTCAACTTGTTTTGGTGGGAAGAGTCCATTGATTAATTTTCCGTGATAGTATTCATCCCTGTATGGTTACAGGACAAAATTAAAAATTATTTTTCATTTGATCAGTTTTCGACATCAATCATTTGTAAGTACGTTCTTCGAATGATAATTTTTTGTACTTTTGAATGCTTTACTTTAATCCAAGGGAAGACAGCTTGGAAGTAGAACTGGTACAAAAAATATCATTGAACGAGCTCAATGTAAGTCAAAAGTATTTAATATTTTTTGTACAGTGTAATAAACGTAAACAGTTAAATATACCTGTTGAGGATAGTCGTCGTTAGGAATTTTCCTACGAGCAACAAGCTCTTTATCTCGATGGGAAGTGTGTCGTTTTTTGTCGACGTTCCTCGTCCTTTCCAAAACCGCTTTATTGCGGGGTAACTTGAGGTTGTTAATGTCAGCAAAAAAGACAGTCCGACCCTTCCCAACTTGAACAACATAATTTTACTTTGGTCAGCCATATAATTCCGTGCTTGCGGTAATGGCTGTACTTCAGATGACGTATGATGTTAACGGAAATGTACGGAAAAGATGTGAAAGCAGCAGTTTTTCACAATCGGTTTTTCCATTACAAGTTCAAATACATTTCCCATGTCCTAACACTGTTTCTACTGTATTTGTAATAAATTTGTAACATTTCTCTTTTTTCTTCATTCGTAAAAGCCAAAAATTCAATGACTTGTACAATAACAAAATGTCATTAAGTGTGACAAATTGAAAGTCAAATTTAGAAACATCAAACAAAGCCAACGCCTATTATGATAAGAAATAATTATTTTCAATATCTCCGGTTCTTCGAAAAATAATGATAAGTTATGAGACATCATTGAAAAGGTAATACTTGGTTCTATTCAAAACAGAAAGAATCAAATGTAGAGTCTATAAGAAAAAATTAAGTTGATGATGATGGCCGGAAGACGAAACGTCGAATAACAAATCTGAAAACACCATTAGGTAGCAGGGGAAAATTGCCAATGTGAAAGTGCGATTTATTTTCGAATTCTCGAAGAATAAAGTCAGAAAAAATAAAAACCATTTTCCAAAATGTCTGTTTTATCTCCGGATATACTCGAAATTTCTTTTTTCTTTTTTCTTTATAAAAAGCGTGAAAAAAGCGTTTCAATTCTGACGAACAAATCTGATCAACAACGGAGTCCTGTCAAAGTGGCAGTTCATAACTTTTGTGGCCACTAAGAGTCCATAATAAACAAATTTGATAGATATTATACAGGGTGTAATATAACCTAATGCACTACCGTAAATGACAAGAGTATAATGCCATTTTGAAATGAATTACTGAATAGCAGCAATATTCACGTCGACAATATATTCCCGTTAGAGGGAATTTTTAGGGGTCTACCACTTATGACTTTCGTCGAGTTGATATTTTTTTTCTGTCAATTGGCTTCGAATTCACCAAATATATTAATTTCATCATTCTGAATCGGTTGGCGCTCGCAGAATTGCTCTATCTTTATTCGTTGTCGTTTCTGAATACGCATACGAAACTTGAAGTTGCTTCCGAGCCAATTAAAGATTTCATAGGCTTTTTGCGACACCTCTGCAATTTCGACCGTGCAGGAAATTTCATCATATTATTCCTCTTTTATGCTGAACCTTGTATTTGACCGTATACAAATCATGTATTTTCAGAATCAGCACAAAATTTTGCGTATATAGTGCAAATTTCAAGTGAAATTGATGATTTTGTATTTTTCATGATTTTTAGGGGTCTACCCCTTAGGAGTTATTATTTTTTTCATCAATCGGATTCAAATCTACCAAATATACTAATTCCATCATTCTGAATCGATTGGCGTTCGCAGAATTGTTCTATCTTTAACCGTTATCGGGTTGAAAAGTTCATTGAGTTGTGAGGGGTCATTTTCCTCCAAAAAAGTTTCATATTTCTTTTTATTCTTGCTCTTGAAACGTAATCTTTCCTGATTATGCATACTATATTTGAAGTCGATGACGAGTCAATTAAAGATTTAATAGGCTTTTTACTTTAGACGTAGAATTTTAGACGTATTATTCCTTTTTTATGCTAAACTTTGTATCTGAGCATTTACAAATCATATAATTTCGGAACCAGCATGAAATTTTGCGCATATAGGCCAATTTCAAGTAATTGTGATGATTTTGTATTTTTCGAGATTTTTAGCCCTTAGGACTTTTTTCGAGTTATTACTTTTTTGTCGATTGGATTCAAATTCACCAAATGTACTAATTTCATCATTATGAACCGATGAGGTCCGCAGAATTGCTCTATCTTCAACCGTTCTCTTGTTGAAAAGTTCATCTGGAGTTAAAAGGGGTAGTTTCCTTCCAAAAAATAGAGCAAAAATTAAAACTTTTACAATTTTCGTTATTCTGTTGATCCGATATCAAAATTAATAACACAGAACACTGCAAATTATCTGGATATCAAATTGCATCAGAAAATACGAAAAATTTTACAAGTTTTGCTTTCTGTTTAAGTTAACAGATTGCTCAAACATTCGCTAAATTGCAATAATGGTAGACAAATCAGAGAATTATGGTCTACTTTTGGTACCACCGCGCACGTAGCAGACATTCTTAGTGATACACTATGTCAACTACTGCCCTTCAAAGAGCTAACAAATATTTGGTTTTCCTATCAATATCCCCGGCACTGGTCTCAGGAGAGTACTTTGAGGAGTACTAGAAATAATTCGTTAACAGCTTAATTTTCATATGGATCCGAATAATTTTTTTAGAGGAAAAATGTTTTCCTCCTTCTTACAGGGGTAAAAAATTGAGTTTTCTCGTAAGGTAGTAGAAAAACACTTTCACTGACGTGCTTCATGCATTATTTTTGCTACAACTATCGAAAAAAGGCAACCAATTCGGATTTCTCTTCAGATATGAAATCAATTTCGCATATTTGTTATGTCATAAAAAGAAATGGCCACTTTACATCTTTAACTCCCAGTATCTCGAAAATTTGTCACAGAATTGAGTCGTGCCCATGGACGCTTTTTTCAGGAAGTCAAAATCGACAACATACATAGAATTCAGAAGCCCCAAAGCCTTTCATCTTGTAACTCTCAGTATAAAATCGCCCTGTAAACAAATTCTTGTTGGAACACGAGATGAACGAACGACGAATCCCAATCAAAACATTTCGAATTATCTACAAACATTTCCGTTGCGTCAGTAGCGATTACCAGAAGAGCAAAACAAAGAATGCGATTGTTATGACATGGCTTGATGGGAAACATGTTTGAGAGACCTAATGAGCTGATTGCGCAAGCACCACACCAATTATTATGTTACTCGCAGGTATTTTCAAAACACCTCAGCATACCTTAGAAAATATTTGTGTTTATAAAAGTCCGGCTAATGGCCTTTGCCGATCTGAAGCAAGGTTTATCTTTCTGTGAAGATATTTTAAGTGCTACCACAGCAATTATACATGACCTAGTCGGTTTCCTGCGATTATGAACGATGATATACTTTCGATTTTTCTCTTCGATACAATCCGAAGTTGTCCCGATAAAAATGTATTGAGGAGATTAATATTTTATATGGGTTCATAATACAAATTCTTTTATTTTCTGTAAGTGGAAAATGTTTACGCACATGTAAAAACTCGTTAAAAAATTGTCCAGAATATAACTTCTCATCATTGAAAGTCATTATGGGCTCGTCCGAGGGGTTCATTCGAATTTTTATATTTTGAAGTGATCTCAAAAATAGGATTAGAGTTGGCTCGCATTGTAGTGGGTCAGAATACGTTGGTTTCTGCCCATATTACAACGTCTCATCATCAAAAGTCATTGTCGGGTCTTCAGATAGTTTCAGTCGAATTTTAAATATTTTGAAGTGATCTCAAAAATAGGATTTGTGTTGGCCCGCATTGTATAAGGTCAGAATACGTTGGTTTCTGACCAAATTACAACGTCTAATCATCAAAAGTCATTGTTGGGTCCTCAGAGAGTTTCAGTCGAATTTTTTATATTTTGAAGTGATCTCAAAAATATCATTAGAGTTGGCTCGTATTGTGGTAGGTCAGAATAAGTTGGTTTCTGATCAAATTACAACGTCTCATCATCAAAAGTCATGGTCGAGTCTTCAGATAGTTTCAGTCGAATTTTTTATATTTTGAAGTGATCTCAAAAATATCATTAGAGTTGGCTCGCATTGAGGAAGGTCAGAATACGTTGGTTTCTGTCTAAATTACAACCTTTCATTATCAAAAGTCATTGTCGGGTCTTCAGAGTGTTTCAGTCAAATTTTAAATATTTTGAAGTGATCTCAAGAATAGGATATGTGTTGGTCCGCATTGTAGTAGGTCAGAATACGTTGTTTTCTGACCAAATTACGTCTCATCATCAAAAGTCATTGTTGGGTCCTCAGAGAGTTTCAGACGAATTTTTTATATTTTGGAGTTACCTCAAAAATATCATTAGAGTTGGCTCGCATTGAGGAAGGTCAGAATACGTTGGTTTCTGTCTAAATTACAACCTTTCATTATCAAAAGTCATTGTCGGGTCTTCAGAGTGTTTCAGTCAAATTTTAAATATTTTGAAGTGATCTCAAGAATAGGATATGTGTTGGTCCGCATTGTAGTAGGTCAGAATACGTTGTTTTCTGACCAAATTACGTCTCATCATCAAAAGTCATTGTTGGGTCCTCAGAGAGTTTCAGACGAATTTTTTATATTTTGGAGTTACCTCAAAAATATCATTAGAGTTGGCTCGCATTGTGGTAGGTCAAAATAGATTGGTTTCTGTCCAAATTACAACCTCTCATTATCAAAAGTCCTTGTCGGGTCATCAAAGTGTTTCAGTCAAATTTTAAATAATTTGAAGTGACCTCAAGAATAGAATTTGAGTTGGCCCGTATTGTAGTAGGTCAGAATACGTTGGTTTCTGACCAAATTACAACGTCTCATCATCGAAAGTCATTGTCGGGTCCTCAGAGAGTTTCAGACGAAATTTTTATATTTTGGAGTGATCTCAAAAATATCATTAGAGTTGGCTCGCATTGTAGTAGGTCAGAATAAGTTGGTTTCTGATCAAATTACATCTTTTCATCAATAAAAATCATTGTCGGGTCGTCAGAGGGGTTACAGAAAAACGAATGTTGTACGGCGGATGTGAAGTTATCCACATCCACAAATCTGTACTGAGAAAAATATATAAAAATCACGGAATGCAATTCTGATCGAGATATGTTACGAAAAAGGTATACAAAGTATATTTCGATCTATAATTTTTAAAAAATTTCATGTGACTCACATATGCGGATGTGGATAACTTCACAACCCGTACAACAGTTCACATACATAGACGAAGTAGAGGAAAAAATCAATAGCCATTCACTCTGGATATTTTTTTTAAATCACAGCCACCATTTTTGTTGAATGAGAGCACTCACCTCCGGCAGAGATATCCCTTCTTGCCCCTCCTGACCGACGAGGAACTCCTTCTTGATGGTGTTGGCCAACTCGAGCCTCTGCTCATCGTTTTCCACCTCATATCTCTTGGCAGCGTCGAGGAACTTGAGGCAGCGGTGGTAAGCCGGACCCTTGTGCTCGCACCACAGGTCGAAGAGGAGTTTCCCGATGGGTTGGTAGTCCACCACGTACTCGTATCGCACATCTGTGGAACAACAGACACAACCTACAAGTTAGACATTGGTTCAGATCAGTTTCAGTTCAAGTGGTATTGATTTGTGAGAAAGAACTCACAAGCAATCAGAATAATATACGATGGCACATACACTTATAAATATATACAGTATTCAGATTGGTATATTTCGAAACGGAACATAGGGAACTCAACAGAAGTGGGCAAAAATATGAAGAGAGGAGAGGAACAAACAACGTAAATTTCTCATATAGCGCGCGCTTAAAACCTATCTTTGTCCACTATATAGTTCTTTTCCCCACTTATATGAAGCCTATTTTTTATTTTATAATATCCAAATCTGTATGCAGTATATTTAATTGCTGATATTTGGAAAAAAGATGAATTTCAATCAAACAAAATTTTTTGGGAACAAGAGCTATAAACCTGATTGATATACACCAAACCAGATTTAGGCAATTTATACTTGAATAGTGAACACCAGCAATGTGACAACATGGTTTGGAACACACTCAAGTGTATAACGGAAATATCTGAACTACGTGAATATCACATGTTATTGGCTTTTAGCTGGCTTGTCTGGAAATGACAGACTTTATGAGAACGACACGAAGTCAAGCGTAAACGACATGAAACAAAGCTCGAACGACATGAACTGAAGCTCTAGAAGTTCTACTAGAACTGCCACCTATTTAACTGATTATTAACATAATGTGGCAACAAGGCCCGTGACACATCCAAGTGTTCAACGGAAATATTTGCATTGCGTGAATATCACATGTGACTGCTTTTAGCTTGGCTTCCCAGAAATGACAGACTTTATGAGAACGACATAAACTAAAGCTCAAACGACACGAACTGAAAGACAAACGACACGAACTGGAGCTCGAATGACACGAACTGAAGCTCTAGAAGTTCTACTAGAACTGCAATTTACTCACTGTACATTGGACACAATGTGGCAACAAGGCCCGTGACACACTCAAGTTTTTAACGGAAATAGTTGGACTGCGTGAATATTATATGTTATTGGCTTGTAGCTGACTTGCCTAGAAATGACAGACTTTATGAGAACGACACGAACTGAAGCGTAAACGACACGAACTGAGGCTCGAACGACACAAACTGTAGCTCTAGAAGTTCAACTAGAACTGCTCAAGTATTCAACGAAAACATTTAGACTGCGTGAATATCATAATGTTATTGGCTTTTAACTTGCCTCTCCGGAAATGACAGACTTTATGGGAACGACATGAAGTGAAGCTTAAACGACACGAACTGAAGCGTACGACATGAGCTGAAGCGTAAACGACACGAACTAAACATCGAACGACACAAACTGAAATTCGAACGACACAAACGAAGCTCTAGAAGTTCAACTAGAACTGCCACCTATTCAACTGAACATTAACATAATGTGGTAACAAGGCCCGTGACACACTCAAGTATTCAACGGAAACATTTGGACTGCGTGAATATCACATCTTTTGACTTTTAGCTTGCCTCTCCCGAAATGACAGACTTTATGGGAACGACATGAACTGAAGCGTTAACGACAGGAACTGAAGCGTAAACGACACGAACTGAAGCTCGAACGACACGAAGTGAAGCTCTAGAAGTACTTCTAGAACTGATACCTTTTCAATTTTACATTGAACACAATGTGGCAACAAGGCCCGAGAGACACTTAAGTGCATAACAACGTCGATAAAAAGTATATCAACTGCTTCTGGATACGAGAAGTGTTCTTTGTCATTCTGGATTGATAAGGAATGCCCGACTAAAACTTTCTGTTTTTGAAAATCTGTTATGAGCAATGTGCTCTTTGGATCGTACTTTCATGGCTTTTTTAGTTCGACCCACATAGTTCTTCATGCAGTCAGCATATTTCGATGTTTTCTGTGATTTTTGCAAGCGTATCATCTATTTTGAGATGTCAACGTATAATATTAATCTGTTTTTTGCTGCGAATGCAGGGAAAGATCTTTAAAATATGCATCGCTTGCCATATTATGATACCTAAGTATGTTATATCGAAAAGGCGTCCTGGTTCGTTTTCACTGAGACTTTTACTTGTCAGGTTGAAATTTATCAGGCAAACTAATCATCCGGTTCTTCAAAAAAGTTCCATTGACAGTTCCATCAACGTCAACATGAAACTTACAAGGACCCCCACAGAAATATCGAAGGGTCAGCAATAAAAGAGAAAAGTTATCAATAAAACTTATCAGTGGACAAAATGGCACAAATCCCCCGAACTCGCTCAAATTCATCCCGTTAAAGCAGTGAACCAGAGAATCGATTAGCCATCTCGTAAGCCGCATCGGGGAGATTTATGTTTATATAAATTTGATCGGTTCTTACTGGACTTTGAAAGAATATCACCCCGAAAGCGGATATTCTCCAAGTTTTCTGTTATCTCGAGCCACACTTTATCTCCCTAATACTGCGCATTTTTACCGAGGGGATGAAAAAGTTTGTTATGTTTTTTGTTGACAGCTGACGAATATGTTGTAGCAAGTTATCGAATTTCATTTCTCATAGCACGTTCAATAAGCTGCCAGGTCGGGGGTGAGAAGTTGGATGAAAAAAAAAAAATGTTTGCGATATTCTTCAATAATACATGAATAGTACTCAATATATCAGATTCGAGTACACTTCGCCGTTACTATGGACTCAATTTAGCCCCAATACGATTTTTGCGTTAAAAATCAAGTGTCGATTGTATATTCAAAATCGTCAAATATTACGTCTTTCGAACGAATTATATTCTTTTCTCATGACGTTGTTGGGTCCAGAAGTAATCGACGGTGGCGGTGAATAGGTGCAACCAATTCAAGAATATTGTTATTATTATTCTCTTCTTCCTCAAAGCAGCATCTCGAAAGAAAATTCCTGTAGGGTAATAAGCGTTTCAGGAGGAGATTTCCTCCACTAGGTGTGATCCGAGATTTTTAATCTTCTAAGATGTACAGCGTAAAGTTCCATTATAAGGGGTGAGGTGAGGTGACTCTTGTTTTTCCCCACCAAACCAATACAAATTCAAAATTGAAATCACTTTGAATTCCATTTGTATCTTGTATACCAAATAACGCAAAAACAGAGGTGGAATATAAAAAATTTCAGAAAATTTTATAATTTTTTATTATCTATTGCGGAGTTCTTCGACATCTAATGTGTCACATGAATAATGAAATACATAAAAGATTATAATATAATTCTTCAAATCGAATGAAAATAGGTTGTTTAGGGAAAGATACTTTAAGGAATGTGCTTTTTCCATAACATATCCCGAGCAAAAACGTGTACAAAGCCATTTGTGCCGTCTATGATTTTTTTTATCGGATCCTCACCCACATTACACCTCCATGGACGGTTTGGCAAACCCCTACGTGATATCAGGGATGAAGAAAAAGACATTTCTCATAACATATTCCGAGCAGAATCGTTTACAAAGCCATTTGTGTCTATCATGATTATTTTCGGAAACTCACCCCTATTCCACCCCTTAGGATGGCCTGACAAATTCCTACATTCCTACAAATTCACAGATGAAAGTAAAATCATTTTCGTGTACAAAGCCATTTGTGCATTCTGTGATTTCAATTATTTTTTTCAGTGTACAGAACCTATAGATGGTGATTGCTTTTGAGCCTAGCTTTCTGAGATGTTCTACGAGTCCACACAGCTACGTGAGTAACTATTTGGAGACTTCTCCTGCCAAAGCCAGTCAGTATTTTAGACCTATTTAGACTGAAGTTGCTTTGGAGGTGTTTGTCTTCTTCTTCCTTGTCTTCATCGAGTTCTTTCTGAAAGTCGGAGCTTCCAAACCCAGAATGATTCTTAACCAAATTGTGATCTAAAAGCTCCTCCACGGCGAGGCACCAGCTCCTGGTTATGTCTGTGACTCTTTTAGTGAGATCGCAAAAGGTTCTTTCACATTTGCTTTCGTTACCATATCCATAGTAATTGATTCCGTGATCAGTCAATGTACCAAGTAATTCGTCCACAACGAACCTCCACATGAAGGTGATGGTACACCTCTCGGTAAGTAGACACATTGGTTGTGCTGATCTGAATGTTGCAACCCCCTAATTTAATTTTGGTAAACATTTGACACATCTATCTGGATGATATCATGTCACTCATTAAACAGGAATCTTTCTGTTCCATCGCCTTGATTATGAAACAGTTATGTGCGAGTCAATCGCGCAAAAAGTTCATGAGGTTTAGAGATTTGATTTTTAAATTACAATATCTCTATTGGTTTTGACTAAAGGTCGATTTTTCGGGGCAATTCCCGAATTACAGCGTTTTATATAAAAGCACTTCGTGAATAAAATATTTGTAAATTTGATATGCAAGTAAGTTTCCTTGTTTGAGTCAGGACGGAGTCGACACCAGCAAGCTCTCGCAAAGCATCCAACCGAATGTTTCTGTCACTATTTATCTCATTCGGATTCTCACATATGGTGATCGAGCGAGTGAGCGCTGATTTCAATAACGATTCAGCGGCAATTATGAGATTGAAATCCGAATGAACATTAGGAATCCTCCCCTATGATTTGGCTGCCTCCCCTATGAATAACGCCCAGACTCAATTCAATTTGCGACGTTATCGATCAAAACTCTCGAAAGTCTTCATCACGACGACACGGTCAATGAGCGTACTCACTAACTTATCAAACATTTCAATTCGTCAGAGTATGATTCACAACATGCGCACCTAAACCGCACTTCGAAAGTTTTTCCCCGAACACGAAGCTACTCTAATTACACAAGTTTCCGTGGTTTTGGGTCCAACGTTCTGCCCCAACTTGCACTCCGGGCAGCGACAACTCCCATTATTTAGAGTCGACACGCTAGTACCGCATTGCAAACCTTTCATACCCTTTTGGCCTACATCTGCTTTTCCGTCGAATTATCCTTTTATCTGTGGAGCTGCATCTGCCCCCACGTAAAAATGTATGAATATTAGTGGCGGCGAAAGCGCCGTTTATCACGTTTCAGAGCCTTTTGGTCTCGAAAAAAGAGCATTCGAGCCGACAAATCTGTGGAGGGAATGGGGAAACGTGTTATATTCAAAAAATGGGAGAGCAGTTACCGGAATTGTCGCCACGACACATTCCGGATAACATGTTGGTTGTATTCTATACAGTATATCTGGATTATATGAAATGAACCGGAAGGACTTCAAAAGAAATGATCACATTTGGGGGTTATTTTAATTAGCTTGGCGCGGAGGAGAAGCAGCTTACTGCAAAACAACTCATTTTCGAACTGATCTTGAAAATAATGGAAAGAAGAATCATTCGAGCATTATTCAATTAATTCGTTTGGAAAAAAAAACTTCTACATCTACTACAGAAACGATTAGCTGTGGCACCCGCAGCGACATCACTGTTCCTATATTTTTGAATTTCTTATTCATAAAATTGTCCTGCCGAATTACAATCGATGTTTGTATTGATATAAGGTAAATTTGTGTTGTTCAAATTCTAAACTGTTTCCTTAAGCAATGATTGGATTAAGAAGCGAGTGCTTAATCCGCACGCCACCACGGCCCAAAAAAGAGCTAGTTGAGTCTGAATATCATTCAAAAGGTCTAATTGATCACCTTTAGCATTTTGCGCCACATATTTCAGGAGCAGGGTAGTAAATTTCATAGTAACCAAAAATTTCAGGAGCAGGGTAGTAAATTTCATAGTAACCAAAAATAGATTTCCTTGCATAACAAACAATCAGTGGACCTTTAATTTTGAATTTCAGCCAATAAAAATGATACCACGGTAGCTTGTCGCTGTATTTTTGAGGTGGTGAAGCTACTTAGTTTTTTGGGATTGATAAACAACTATCTGTTTCAGTTTGAATGAAACGATTTTGGGCTTTGGTAGGTTCTTTTCGCTAGGAAGGAGCCTATCCATTTAACTAGGCGCTTGGGGAAGTCTAGGTGGTCTATTTTATTATTATTATATAAGGTCTTCGTGTCACATGCAGTCGGAGGCCTTAGATACATCTAACAGAAGCCTTCGTTCAGCTCTGTGGCGAACTTCTGACCATCCTCAGAGCTTGCAACTCAGTGGAGTGGTTTGTTTTGTATCCAAATTGCTCATCAGGCAGAATATCTCTTTCTTCGATTCTTCCATCAGCCTTTCCAAGATGACTTTCTCAGCTAGCTTTCCTGCAGAGCTGAGAAGGATTTAGGGGCCCATAGTTCTACGGCATGCCGCCATCTCTTTGAGAAGTTTCTTAGTAGTAGCGATTTGCCTTCAGGGAGCATCTTCAGTATCTTGTTTAGATATTGCGTCAGTCCTAGTAGTCTTCCTCACGTTGAAGCGAACAAAGCTCCTCCTTGGAGACGGGGCGAATGACATCGTCATCCATCTCATTGATTAGAGCCTCGACCCTGTTTCCCAATAGAGTGTTTTGGTCCACGTCATCCCTTTTGCTTACATTGAGCTCAAACTGACGTTCCATCGTATCTGCAAAAGCCGTTGCCTTGTCTTCTGTGGAGTAGCACATATATATCCCTTGTTCTATGTATTGACAGGGGTTCCACCCTCTTGTTCTTTCACTCTTTGACAATTCACCAAAGCTCTAACCAATTTCCGTTCCTGTAATCGCTGATCACGCGTCTGACTTCGTAGGCCTTTTGGATGGCTCTTGTTTTGTCGACAGGGTTCATTGGTATATCCATTGCAATTCGTTTCACTCTCATATTAGGTTTAAGGTTTTAAATTCTATTGGGGAACTCATTATATGACTTCGCCGGTCCCTGCTCCTTGGTGATAGCCTCAAGGGGGAGCGCTCGAACTGCACTACTACCTTGTCTGACGCAGTTGGACTTCTGATTCTTGCTGGGTTGTCTTTGTCCTCAGCTAGCATTTCCTGGAAGGCGTTCCAATCCGTCTTCTTCCTCAGAAGACTGTCCGTGGTGTCGGGTCGACCCCCAGTAGTACTACTGGGCCGTGATCCGACGATAGCTTGGATGGAAGGAAAATGTCCCAGTTCCACGGGAGATTTCTTGCCAGCGCTATATCTGGGACGTCTGGCGCATTCACTCATCACAGTGGGTTCCGATTGTGCCGCAATGTGGTAGTCATTCACGCCACGATGTCGCATTAGTCTAGTTCCGTTCGGGTTACCTTTAGACAAACACTATTATCTAAGCTGCACATTTAGCTCTCCAGCAACGATTGCTAGTAGATCCACTAACAATGGATTCAGGGCATCTTTGTGGATAACGTTGTTTGGGAAATTGTGAGTAGAGATGAACCTGAACAGACCTCTACTAGTCTCGACGTTGACACATACGACCTCCGTCCTGTGTGTCCTCGCCTAGTTGATGCCGAATTGGAAGGTTTTCAACGTGCGTTTCACCAGTATAGCTACTCTGCCACTTCGCCTCCTGAGGCGGTCTCTCCTGTATAATCTGTAATTGGATACAGACATGAGCTCGTTGTCTGGGTGTATTTCCTATTTCCTGCAGGAATGCTACGTCAAAGTTGCCTTTTGTTCGGAAAACCTCAAGCTCTCACTTCTTGTTCGTGAAGCCGTTGCAGTTCCAGAATACAACTTCAACTATGCATTTACTAGGGCCGAGATCTTGTTGGGGTTCAGGGAAAGTGATCCTTCCAGGAGAAAGTGCTGTTTGAGCATCTCTGAGATGGCACTAAGAGCTGCTGTTAGCAGGAAGCCAGGGAATTTGTTACGCATTTACTAGGGCCGAGATCGTGTTGGGGTTCAGGGAAAGTGATCCGTCCAGGAGAAAGTGCTGTTTGAGCATCTCTGAGATGGCACTAAGAGCTGCTGTTAGCAGGAAGCCAGGGAATTTGTTACGCATTTACTAGGGCCGAGATCGTATTGGGGTTCAGGGAGAGTGATCCTTCCAGGAGAAAGTGCTGTTTGAGCATCTCTGAGATGGCACTAAGAGCTGCTGTTAGCAGGAAGCCAGGGAATTTGTTACGCATTTACTAGGGCCAAGGTCGTGTTGGGGTTCAGGAAAAGTAATCCTTTCTGAAGGAGGTGCTGTTTGAGCCCGCGTACGACATCACGGGTCGTATCTTTGACGCGTCGGCGGACCTGGCTTGGGACTAGTTCGTGGGCGGCATCTCTCTGAGTCTGAGGTGCTAGGTGCACTCTTGGGCATCGGGATATCGGCAGTTCCTTTGAAAGTGACCAATCTACGGCATTGTCATAAAGTCCTTGACCGCTGGGGCTCGGTTTTGATCACGAGGTTTAATCAGCACCCCGGTGATCTGATAAACATGCGTCCCCCCCTTGGGGAGAAGAACCAGAACTAGTGGCAAGAGTTTTTTGACATATCTTCAAGACTGTAGTAATAATAGGTCATGTGGGTAATGGCAATGGTCTTTCAAATGGTCATTAGGAATAACTTACTCACACAGATATAGAAAGTATTGACCATCGTCTTCTCGGAAAGTGTCGCTGGTGCCGGGCCCATACCGGGTGTTTGTTTGAGATCGGTACAAAATGTTTTGAATTGAGAGTAACTGTTTTTGACTTCCAATGCCTGAATAAGAGAGATACTAATTCTCTACAGTCACGACGCGCGACGTTTCTATTGTTCGTATCTAAAATCGTTTTCAACGAAGCGGAAAATTGAGACAAATATCTGCCAGACAACAACTACGTCCCCTTACGAACATTGAATTACATCTGACATCTATTTGTTGCATGTTGTCCCCTAAGTGGGAATGACATTTCTTCAAATCTTCATTGTCATTGATTATTATTTACATAAGATTCAACACTCCACTCCCAAGAAAACGATATAACGATCCTTATATTGCTTTTTATCGATTTAGTTATGGGCCTACGCATGTTCAAGATTTTATTGTTTGTTATGGCTATATGAAACGAGCATTTCTCAATCTATTACGACTGAGCAGATCGAGATTATCATTGAACTATTTTCGATTAAACGAATTTGTTCCTCCTCATTCTTCTTGAACTTTTCTTCAGGGTTACAGGCAAAACCAAAATAGCTGCTGATACGGGGTGATTCCTGATGAGGACTTATTAGACATATTCGGAAAATTAATCTGAATTGAAAACTAGAAATTCAGAACAGCCGGTTATTTCCAACGTTCAAATTTTGTTACTTTTAGAAATACGTCTAGCACTCATCAAGAATCACCCTGTATGGTTTATGTTATGAGGGAGTGAATTTCTGACGATTATAGAACTTGAGTAAAGTCATACAAAAAATTCATAAAGAAATCAATGATTGCTTTCCTTGATAATTATATCTTCAGTAGGAATCTCAGTAGGGATTTGAAGAGGCTGAATAAAATCTGTAACGACATTTCAACCAAATTTCTTTTAGCAACTACTTTTACAATTATCTGGGCGTAAATATTTTAAATCCGGCAGCTATTCACCAATGGTATTGCTACAAACCAGTCCCCGATAAAATTGACACAAAAAAGATGCAGGGGAATGTGAAGACTGTCAAATAAACATCGACATTAAACGCATTCTATCGAAATGTCCAATGTATTAACAAGAACGAAGAAAACTGTCGGCATGTCAAACGATCTCGAGAAGAGACTTCACAAAGATAACATCAACACTGATGACATTCTTGAAGCTGACCAACTAACACAAATCAGTTGATATCTGTATTGAATACATTGCAATAGTGTAGCATACAATTATATTGAGAAAAACGGGATTACATTATCGATATGTTTCTCGACTTTGAACCAGTATTTTTGAACACTTCAACTTCATATTCAATTAGAGGTAATAGGACTCCGAAGCAATACATTGAAAGGACCGCAAAATGGTAATAAAGGTTGAACTGAACATCTGAGGAATTTCTGGTTGATTCCGGCATTCTCCAGAATAGTGTTCTAGGCCCCCGTTTAAAATGTTTTTTCTTCCCCAAATATAATGGACGATATTTTGGAAAAAGCTGAAGAAGCAAGAGAATCATCAATTCCATCGAAAAGTGAAGCCATATACCAAAAAGAATACAAGACATATCTGGAGTGGCTGACAAGGAAAAATGTTATGTTAGTGGAAGGTGAAACTGGTGTATCGAAAAAATGTACAGGTGGTGAAAAAGAGTTCATCGCTTTGCCTTTATTAAGACTTTATATGTCTTTGCGTCCTGAATGTATTGAACGATTTTTTTTAAGCTTTCGACAAAATAAATGTACATCTCAGCCAATTGGAAAAAAAACATTTTTGAGAGAATCCCAGCAAAATCGCAATGTATTTAGGATTGCCAAGCCCATCTTCCTATACCGGACATTGCCTTCGTCGCACTTCTGCTACTGATCTAGCTAATGGGGTATTTGGAGGATAGCATCGAATTAAGAAATAAAACGGTGCGTATTTTGTCTACTTTGCCATTAAAAGAGGCAGGTACCTCAACAGTATTAGACGGAAGCTCCAGCCATACAAAAAAAAATTGTTTCCAGTGGCGGAAGTAATTTTCAGGGCACATTTCGAAATTGCACATATATTATTTGTAATGACGTAAATAAATAAAATATGGTTCAGTTATCATTTCATAAATATATACACATACATATACCGGGTGGCTACGGAAGTATTGCCTACGGAATATCTCAGTTATTGTATGAAGTAGGTTTGTGAAATTTGGAGCGTCGATATAATGACATAAGAGCTAGAATTTGAGCATATTGACATGTCGAAGTTAACTTCCGGACTGACCGGAAGTAACATCAACTTTCTTATTTTAAATGGAAACCCTATTTTTTTCTTTTCGCTTTATTCAGCATTCAATTCCCTTTCTAATGACATATCACAAGTTGGTATCTTACCAGACACTAGATCAGAAAAAAATTATTATTGAAATTCACCGAGTAGGCCGTGGAAGCAAAATGAAAGCCAAAAATTGAAAAGTTGGCTATGGAAACCATACGTCACTTGATAACAGTTGCTACTACTGTGATATTTTATTTTCATTCGTCGGCGTTATAAAAAGCCGTCAAAAAAATATTGGAAAAATTGGGAAAAAAACAATACTCTGTAGGTCCATAACTTAAATAGGAACATACAACTTTTTCTTGCCTGTACTATTCAGCATAACCATTCCTTTCTAATGATATAATAGAAAGTAATTTTTTGAAATGAAATACCAAAAAATCCAATTATTATTATTCAAATAACAAAAAAACAGATTTATCCAAAATAAAATTCAAATTGATAGGATTAAAGATAAAATAAATTCAAAACGAATGTTCGAAATGCATTCCCTCAGCGTCAATACATTTATTGACTCTGGTGATATTTTCATGTAAAACGTTTCTCAATATTTGGGGCGTGATATCTTGGAAAGCTCTGGCGCCCCTCCGCATAATTCAAGAATAGCGAGAAATTATCTTCAAAATCGCTTTCAGGAGAGACTTATAACAACCCATGGTCCAGTCAGGTGACCACCAAGGTCACCTGATCTTACTCCGTGCGACTTTTTTCTATGGGGGCATCTTAAAAATAGGGTTTATTCCACACAGCCTACAACTCTACATGAGCTAGAAGTAAAAATTCGTAGAGCTTTCCAAGATATCACGCCCCAAATATTGAGAAACGTTTTACATGAAAATATCACCAGAGTCAATAAATGTATTGACGCTGAGGGAAAGCATTACGAACATTCGTTTTGAATTTATTTTATCTTTAATCCTATCAATTTGAATTTTATTTTGGATAAATCTGTTTTTTTGTTATTTGAATAATAATAATTGGATTTTTTGGTATTTCATTTCAAAAAATTACTTTCTATTATATCATTAGAAAGGAATGGTTATGCTGAATAGTACAGGCAAGAAAAAGTTGTATGTTCCTATTTAAGTTATGGACCTACAGGGTATTGTTTTTTTCCCAATTTTTCCAATATTTTTTTTTGGCGGCTTTTTATAACGCCGACGAATGAAAATAAAATATCACAGTAGTAGCAACTGTTATCAAGTGACGTATGGTTTCCATAGCCAACTTTTCAATTTTTGGCTTTCATTTTGCTTCCACGGCCTACTCGGTGAATCTCAATAATAATTTTTTTCTGATCTAGTTTCTGGTTAGATACCAACTTGTGATATGTAACTAGAAAGGGAATTGAATGCTGAATAAAGCGAAAAGAAAAAAAAATAGGGTTTCTATTTAAAATAAGAAAGTTGATGTTACTTCCGGTCAGACCGGAAGTTAACTTCGACATGTCAATATGCTCAAATTGTAGCTCTTATGTCATTATATCGACGCTCCGAATTTCACAAACCTACTTCATACAATAACTGAGATATTGCGTAGGCAATACTTCCGTAGCCACCCGGTATATTAGCATTTCTTATTTTATTTTCACTAGTGAAAGGTAGAGGGAATTATAGAATCTATAAGGTCCCAAGGGAGTTATTACCCTCTTTATTGATAGCGTATCTATGACAATATAAGCTTATAAAATCCCAGTCAGAAATAATAATTATTAACTAGAACTCAATTGTCTTTCAAAGAGTGTGTATTAATTTTTGACAGTTTCTATGATTATGCTGTTGATTGTGCGATAATCACCTACTTGCAGAGTGATTAAAATTCCGCTTATTTTTACGTATAATTTCAAACAGCGAAAACTATGCGATTAGTTAACCGTGCGTAATGGGCTGTTTACTAAGGCTGCGTGTCGTGCGTGTATTTTCGCCTATTTTCTACAGTGGCCGTAGGTTAAATTCAGAACTTAACGCCACTGAAAAAATGTAACTCTTACGTAACCGCCTCACGACGACCTTGACGACTAACGCTGCCAAGAACCACCCTTTCACGACCGATCAAAACGTGTTTTCCAATGAAAAACAACTAATTTATCTGATACTCCCCGTGTGCGATGCTGATGGGCTGGAAGGCTTCCGCTCTCCTAGTGTGTGCCTCAACTCCCATCCTTGCGAATAAACTGCAGATCTTGATAAATCGAATGAAAACGAAATTTCCTGGCACGACTTTCGGCGTAATCACTTTCAAGGACTTTCTCGGGAGAAAAATAGCTCCTCCGAAAAATGCCAGGCGAGAATCGCGGAAAATCGATAGGTTGTCGTTTGTGTTGCCGGAATTTTCGTAGGAAATCTACCCTAGTTTAGTTGGATACTCGCCACGTAGGACCGTGGAAGTTATTGTTTGTTTCGAGGAGCTGACAAGGAGAAACAAGGTCTAGGTCGAAGTTGATATAACTTACAATTACAAGAGGCGTTGCCCTGAACTCTTTCGGATCTCATGTAATTTATATATTGCGGGAATATAATAATGTTCAATGTTCAAGATGTTGGCTAGAAGCCACTTCTAATAGTATATTGTGTATCTAGTGCGTGAAGTATACTTTTTTACGCGAGTGTGGAAGTTTGTGGAACGAGCCGCAGGCGAGTTTCAAAATCCGCACGAGCGTAAAAAAGTCTTCACGCACGTGGTGCACACTATACTTTTTCTACGACCTTTTACTTAGAGATTGAATTAAAGCTAAATTTGACTAATTTTCTTTATTACAATAATAATTATTATGAACAGTTATATTGCAATTTTGTAAATTGTCAAAATGTGCATTAACTTTCTCTTTCTCTACAAAATTAGTGATGCTTGTACTGTTGGTATTGACAACATAACTACGATTATTCTCAGTTGTTAAGATTTTATTGCAGACATCTATCTTTTTAGTTAGGGATTCTTCCACGTAGGCTTCTGCCACTGAGGATGATTTCCAGCCGCCGTGTTTTTTTAGCGTTAGGAGATCTCCTCCACCTTCGACTAATAAAGACGCAGATGAACGCCGTAGGCTGTGCCCGGTAAATTCGTTGGGATTGGGAAGTTTAAAAAATGTGGCAACTTCTGAAGGGACTTTTCCTATCTTATTTATACCAATCACTTGCCGAGTACATTTCCCTCGTTGATAATTAATAAAGAATTTATTTTCGGCATAATCCTTGGGACGAAGAGCCCAAAAATATTTTTTGTACAATAGGCAAATGAATTAAAATCTGACGTTTTCAGGTTGTGTCAAAATCACTTTTGACACGAGTGTCACAGAAAAACTCTCAATCAACACTGGCGTTAAAAGTTGAACGACAGATGAGATGACGGATACTCAATAATAATGAATTATTATATTGATTGACTTCATTTGGAGGAAGGAAGGAGTCATTTTCCTCCAAATTTTTTTCTTCTCTCATTCGTGACATTTTTGACGTTGTATTCCTTAATTATATTAATTTGATCATTCTGAATCGATTGAAATTTTGCGTATATAGTGCGGATTGCAATTAAATTTGCTGATTTTCTATTTTCCATGATTTTTAGAGGTCTACCCCTTTGAAATTTTTTCGATTTTTTGAATAATTTTGTCTTGAATCAATTGACTCGAAATTCACAGATTATATTAATTTGATCATTCTGAATCGATAAGCGTTCGCAGAATTGCTCTATCTTTAACCGTTTCCGAGTTGAAGAGTTCATCTATTCGTGACATTTTTGACGTTATATTCCATTTAAATGCCAAACCTTTTATCTGAGCATAAACAAATCATATATTTTCGGAATCTGCATGAAATTTTGCGTAAATAGTGCGGATTGCAAGTAAATCTGACGATTTTCAATTTATCATGATTTTTAGGGGTCTACCCTTTGGATTTTTTACGATTTCTAGGATAATTTTGTTTTATATCAATTGACTCGAAATTCACAGGTTATATTAATTTGGTCATTCTGAATCAGTTGGCGTTCGCAGAATTGCTTCATCTTTATCCGTTTCCGAGTTGAAGAGTTCATCTGGAGTGGGGAGTCATTTCCCTCCATATGTTTTTCCAGTCATGTTCGTGACATTTTTGACGTTGTAGTCCGTTTAAATGCCAAACCTTTTATCTGAGCATAAACAAATCATATATTTTCGGAATCTGCATGAAATTTTGCGTATATAGTGCGGATTGCAAGTAAATCTGACGATTTTCAATTTATCATGATTTTTAGGGGTCTACCCCTTTGGATTTTTTACGATTTCTAGGATAATTTTGTTTTATATCAATTGACTCGAAATTCACAGGTTATACTAATTTGGTCATTCTGAATCAGTTGGCGTTCGCAGAATTGCTTCATCTTTATCCGTTTCCGAGTTGAAGAGTTCATCTGGAGTGGGGAGTCATTTCCCTCCATAAGTTTTTCCAGTCATGTTCGTGACATTTTTGACGTTGTAGTCCGTTTAAATGCCAAACCTTTTATCTGAGCATAAACAAATCATATATTTTCGGAATCTGCATGAAATTTTGCGTATATAGTGTGGATTGCAAGTAAATCTGACGATTTTCAATTTATCATGATTTTTAGGGGTCTACCCCTTTGGATTTTTTACGATTTCTAGGATAATTTTGTTTTATATCAATTGACTCAAAATTCACAGGTTATACTAATTTGGTCATTCTGAATCAGTTGGCGTTCGCAGAATTGCTTCATCTTTATCCGTTTCCGAGTTGAAGAGTTAGTTCATCTGGAGTGGGGAGTCATTTCCCTCCATATGTTTTTCCAGTCATGTTCGTGACATTTTTGACGTTGTAGTCCGTTTAAATGCCAAACCTTTTATCTGAGCATAAACAAATCATATATTTTCGAAATCTGCATGAAATTTTGCGTATATAGTGCGGATTGCAAGTAAATCTGACGATTTTCAATTTATCATGATTATTTGGGGTCTACCCCTTTGGACTTTTTACGATTTCTAGAATAATTTTGTTTTATATCAATTGACTCGAAATTCACAGGTTATACTAATTTGATCATTCTGAATCGATTAGCGTTTGCAGAATTGCTCTATCTTTAACCGTTTCAGAGTTGAAGAGTTCATCTGGAGTGAAATAGATCACTTTTCAAACAAAAACATCCCTCCAAATATTATTGAGGTTTATTTTAAACTAGTTAGTTTGTCGGAATTCCGTGATACAAAATATGAATTCAGATATACTAAGTTGGACTTTCGAGATACGTAGTGATGATTCCCAAATTCCGAGTTAGTAAGTCAGATTCTGAGATGAGGAGTAGGAATTGCTAGATAACAAGTTGGGCTTCCGAGAGTCAACAATATGGGCTTCCGAGAGTCAACAATATGGATTCCCGAGTCAGTACATCAAAATTCCGAGAAACAATGCCGGAAATATAAAAATTTTAGTTGAATAGTCAGAATTCCGAGATACCAAGTACGAGTTATACAAATCCGAGTTAGTTGTAAATACGAAATGAAAAGTATGAATTGTAAGACTCCGAATTTAGTTAGTATAAGATTCTGAATAAGTAGAAAATACTAAACTTTCGAGTTTGTCGGAATTCCGTGATACAAAAGTGGAATTCAGAGATACTAAGTTAGACTTCGGAGATATTACGTTGGACTTCTGTGATACCAAGTCAAAATTCTTAAGTAATAAGTTAGTCAGATTTTAAGATATGAAGTCGGAATTCTTAGATACGAAGTTGCAATGCCAAAATACTGTGTCAACATTATGGAGTTCCAAGTCATTTTTGTTGAATAGTGAGAATTCCGAGATACTAAGTAGGAGTTATACAAATCCGAGTTAGTCTGAATTCATAACTTTATGAGTTAGTTAGTCGGAATAGGTAATTGAATTCAGAGTTGATTAGTCGGAATTCCGAGATAAAAAGTATAAATTGTAAGATTCCGAATCTAGATAGTGGCAATTATAAGATTCCGAAATGTAAGTAAAAATTCTGAGATACCAATTAGAAATCATACAAATCCGAGTTAGTCGGAATTCTGAGTTGAATAGTGAGAATCCTGAGCTAAGAATTATACAAATTCGAGTGAGTCAAATTTTATAGTATTCCGAGTTAGTGAGTTGTAATTATAGAGGTCTGAGTCGGAATTCCGAGATACATGATAAAAGATTAAGAAAATCCGAGTTAGTAAGACGGAAATCTGAGTTGATTAGTTGGAATTGTTTGATACCAAGTAAGAAATATACAAATCCGAGTTAGTCGGAATTTATAACACACTAATTAGTGAGTTAGAATTCTGAGTTGCTGAGTTGGAATTCCGAAATACTAAGTGGAAATAAACATTCTGACTTGGTAAGTCAGAATTTTGAGATGATATGCAACAATTATGGAGTTCCGAGTAGTCTGAGTTAGTCCGAATTCTGAGTTGAGTAGTCAGAATTCCAAAATATCAAGTAAGAATCATACAAATCCGAGTTAGTCGGAATTCATAACATTCCAAGGTAGTGAGTAGGAATTATAGAGTTCCGAGTGAATGGGAATAACATTCCAAGTTAGTGAGTCGAAATTCCTAGATACTTAATAAAAAATTAAGAAATTCCAGTTAATAAGTCGAAAATATGAGTTGATTGGTCGGAATTCTGTGATCTAAGTAAGAATTATATAAATCCGAGTTAGTCGGAATTCATAACATTCCTAGTTAGTGAGTAGGAATTATAGAGTTACTGTATCATGAGTTTCAATAGTCGGAACTCCAAAATACCAAGTGGGAATAAACATTCCGAATGAGTAAGTCAAAATTCCGAGTACTTATTGAAAATTATAAAATTCCTATTTAGTAAGTAGGAAATCCGAGTTGATTAGTCGGAATTCTGTGATACTAAGTAAGAATTATATAAATCCGAGTTAGTCGGAATTCATAACATTCCTAGTTAGTGAGTAGGAATTATAGAGTTACTTTATTATGAGTTTCAATAGTCGGAACTCCAAAATACCAAGTGGGAATAAACATTCCGAATGAGTAAGTCAAAATTTCGAGTACTAAATGAAAATTATAAAATTCCCAGTTAGTCAGTAGGAAATCCGAGTTGATTAGTAGGAATTCTGTGATACTAAGTAAGAATTATATAAATCCGAGTTAGTCGGAATTCATAACATTCCTAGTTAGTGAGTAGGAATTATAGAGTTACTTTTTTATGAGTTTCAATAGTCGGAACTCCAAAATACCAAGTGGGAATAAACATTCCGAATGAGTAAGTCAAAATTTCGAGTACTAAATGAAAATTATAAAATTCCCAGTTAGTCAGTAGGAAATCCGAGTTGATTAGTAGGAATTCTGTGATACTAAGGATTATATATAAATCCGAGTTAGTCGGAATTCATAACATTCCTAGTTAGTGAGTAGGAATTATAGAGTTACTTTATTATGAGTTTCAATAGTCGGAACTCCAAAATACCAAGTGGGAATAAACATTCCGAATGAGTAAGTCAAAATTTCGAGTACTAAATGAAAATTATAAAATTCCCAGTTAGTCAGTAGGAAATCCGAGTTGATTAGTAGGAATTCTGTGATACTAAGTAAGAATTATATAAATCCGAGTTAGTCGGAATTCATAACATTCCTAGTTAGTGAGTAGGAATTATAGAGTTACTTTTTTATGAGTTTCAATAGTCGGAACTCCAAAATACCAAGTGGGAATAAACATTCCGAATGAGTAAGTCAAAATTTCGAGTACTAAATGAAAATTATAAAATTCCCAGTTAGTCAGTAGGAAATCCGAGTTGATTAGTAGGAATTCTGTGATACTAAGTAAGAATTATATAAATCCGAGTTAGTCGGAATTCATAACATTCCTAGTTAGTGAGTAGGAATTATAGAGTTACTTTATTATGAGTTTCAATAGTCGGAACTCCAAAATACCAAGTGGGAATAAACATTCCGAATGAGTGAGTCAAAATTTCGAGTACTAAATGAAAATTATAAAATTCCCAGTTAGTCAGTAGGAAATCCGAGTTGATTAGTAGGAATTCTGTGATACTAAGTAAGAATTATATAAATCCGAGTTAGTCGGAATTCATAACATTCCTAGTTAGTGAGTAGGAATTATAGAGTTACTTTATTATGAGTTTCAATAGTCGGAACTCCAAAATACCAAGTGGGAATAAACATTCCGAATGAGTAAGTCAAAATTTCGAGTACTAAATGAAAATTATAAAATTCCCAGTTAGTCAGTAGGAAATCCGAGTTGATTAGTCGGAATTCATAACATTCCTAGTTAGTGAGTAGGAATTATAGAGTTACTTTTTTATGAGTTTCAATAGTCGGAACTCCAAAATACCAAGTGGGAATAAACATTCCGAATGAGTGAGTCAAAATTTCGAGTACTAAATGAAAATTATAAAATTCCCAGTTAGTAAGTAGGAAATCCGAGTTGATTAGTAGGAATTCTGTGATACTAAGTAAGAATTATATAAATCCGAGTTAGTCGGAATTCATAACATTCCTAGTTAGTGAGTAGGAATTATAGAGTTACTTTTTTATGAGTTTCAATAGTCGGAACTCCAAAATACCAAGTGGGAATAAACATTCCGAATGAGTAAGTCAAAATTTCGAGTACTAAATGAAAATTATAAAATTCCCAGTTAGTCAGTAGGAAATCCGAGTTGATTAGTAGGAATTCTGTGATACTAAGTAAGAATTATATAAATCCGAGTTAGTCGGAATTCATAACATTCCTAGTTAGTGAGTAGGAATTATAGAGTTACTTTATTATGAGTTTCAATAGTCGGAACTCCAAAATACCAAGTGGGAATAAACATTCCGAATGAGTGAGTCAAAATTTCGAGTACTAAATGAAAATTATAAAATTCCCAGTTAGTCAGTAGGAAATCCGAGTTGATTAGTAGGAATTCTGTGATACTAAGTAAGAATTATATAAATCCGAGTTAGTCGGAATTCATAACATTCCTAGTTAGTGAGTAGGAATTATAGAGTTACTTTATTATGAGTTTCAATAGTCGGAACTCCAAAATACCAAGTGGGAATAAACATTCCGAATGAGTAAGTCAAAATTTCGAGTACTAAATGAAAATTATAAAATTCCCAGTTAGTCAGTAGGAAATCCGAGTTGATTAGTCGGAATTCATAACATTCCTAGTTAGTGAGTAGGAATTATAGAGTTACTTTATTATGAGTTTCAATAGTCGGAACTCCAAAATACCAAGTGGGAATAAACATTCCGAATGAGTGAGTCAAAATTTCGAGTACTAAATGAAAATTATAAAATTCCCAGTTAGTCAGTAGGAAATCCGAGTTGATTAGTAGGAATTCTGTGATACTAAGTAAGAATTATATAAATCCGAGTTAGTCGGAATTCATAACATTCCTAGTTAGTGAGTAGGAATTATAGAGTTACTTTATTATGAGTTTCAATAGTCGGAACTCCAAAATACCAAGTGGGAATAAACATTCCGAATGAGTAAGTCAAAATTTCGAGTACTAAATGAAAATTATAAAATTCCCAGTTAGTCAGTAGGAAATCCGAGTTGATTAGTAGGAATTCTGTGATACTAAGTAAGAATTATATAAATCCGAGTTAGTCGGAATTCATAACATTCCTAGTTAGTGAGTAGGAATTATAGAGTTACTTTATTATGAGTTTCAATAGTCGGAACTCCAAAATACCAAGTGGGAATAAACATTCCGAATGAGTAAGTCAAAATTTCGAGTACTAAATGAAAATTATAAAATTCCCAGTTAGTCAGTAGGAAATCCGAGTTGATTAGTCGGAATTCATAACATTCCTAGTTAGTGAGTAGGAATTATAGAGTTACTTTATTATGAGTTTCAATAGTCGGAACTCCAAAATACCAAGTGGGAATAAACATTCCGAATGAGTGAGTCAAAATTTCGAGTACTAAATGAAAATTATAAAATTCCCAGTTAGTCAGTAGGAAATCCGAGTTGATTAGTAGGAATTCTGTGATACTAAGTAAGAATTATATAAATCCGAGTTAGTCGGAATTCATAACATTCCTAGTTAGTGAGTAGGAATTATAGAGTTACTTTATTATGAGTTTCAATAGTCGGAACTCCAAAATACCAAGTGGGAATAAACATTCCGAATGAGTAAGTCAAAATTTCGAGTACTAAATGAAAATTATAAAATTCCCAGTTAGTCAGTAGGAAATCCGAGTTGATTAGTCGGAATTCATAACATTCCTAGTTAGTGAGTAGGAATTATAGAGTTACTTTATTATGAGTTTCAATAGTCGGAACTCCAAAATACCAAGTGGGAATAAACATTCCGAATGAGTGAGTCAAAATTTCGAGTACTAAATGAAAATTATAAAATTCCCAGTTAGTCAGTAGGAAATCCGAGTTGATTAGTAGGAATTCTGTGATACTAAGGATTATATATAAACCCAAGTTAGTCGAAATTTATAACATTCCGAGTTAGTGAGTGGGAATTATATAGTCGTATTCAAGTTTTTTACTAGACACCCGATGAAACATCCATCGTTTCATTCAAATTAGTTCCTCCGAATACCTTTTCTATTTGTTCGATACGCCAACTCGATCTTTCTCGCGCTGTTTACCTACTTCAGTATCAACATATCAAAACATCAGTATATCGTATTCAGCTTTATATACTCCGAAAACAAAGAAAAAAGTCGTCTCATCCTATCGAGTGGTTTCATTGCCAATTCGTTTTTATGTTTTATTTTGTTTGTTCGCTTTTCTTACGGCGAATCGGGCGAGCGACGGTGTATTTTGATTCGGTCGTTATTTCTTAGTTGAGCGTCTGAAATATCCTTCGCTTTGATTTCATGCTCCCAGCTCCGTTTCGAGAGATGGAGCGTGAAAAAGTGAACAGACTTTTTCGAAGGAATCGCTAGGCTATATCGGCTGGAAAAATGAGAGTCTTCGGAGATGGGGAAATATTTACAGCTTGTCGGTAAAAATGCCCTGGGGAATTTTCGCTTTCTTGTTTTGTGTGATCTGATGGCGCGAGTGATTGCCTCCCTCTTGGCGGATTTGATGGCGGATGCAAAGCTGCAGTTATCTGGCATAAAGATTGTGTTACTGGTTTCTCCCGATAGTCTGGATCATGAGTTCAATTTCGTCAAAAACCTGGGCTGGACCACCGAAAATTATGATTTGGGTCTCACTTGATCCGAAATGGCATCTAAAAAAAATGTTGAAAAGGAAAATTGTGGCCGACAAAAATTGCAAAAGTTATGAATAATAACGTAAAAGACCATAGAATGGTTTGGTGTTTTGCAAATATTTCAAAAGAGATTTGAAAAAAGATCTGAAAGAGCAAAATATTTACTAAAGAAGTCCTACCTTCCTGAACTGTACCGGGAGTATTGATAATTTTAATTCAGAGGTGAAAAATGAGCTAATTAGAAATAATATAGATACCTATTAGGATATGAAAAAAAATTAATACTATTTTAATACACAAATGAACTATAATTCGTCAACAATAAATTTATAACCCAATTTTTAATAGACTATCCTTTTGTTAATTAGTTAATTTTTACCAGTCGAAAGTTAACATAATTACGCTGATTTTTTTTAAAACAAAAAAACTAGATTTTTTTTTACTCTTTGGAGTTTGGAAAAATTAAAATTTCTCATTTTTTAATTTACAAAGGTATTTAAAAATAAAGACTAAATAAAGCAATCGAGAACATTTTATTTCAAATATTTCAATTATTTTGTTCTCTCATTACGGAAAGCTATAGTAACTATAATTTTTTTTCATTTTCAACTTTTTTAAATTGAATAATTGTTATGAACAAATGCATTGTTAATAAGACTTGATTTTTTTTTGAGAATCTAATCATTGATGAAAATAATGATTTTAAAGAAAAATATCGTTTCTTAAAAAAAATGTTATCGACAAAAAATGCATTCGTTGATTAACAGTTTTTTTTGTTACTAAATTTTAATATCAAGGGACCATTTTTTTTAAATCATTATTTATCAAGTTCTTTCATATTCTGATAATGCAAAATCAATTTTTCACTTGTTTATTAAACAAACAATATGTCATAAACTAATGAATTTGTTGTAACAAGTTGTTTGTTTAATAAAAAAATTTAAAGTGAATGAATTTTTTCTTTCAGAATATGAGAGAACGTGAAATGATTTATTAATATTAAGTATAAAAAAAATGTTAATTTACTAGTACTTTTTTTGTTGACAAACATTTTTTTTAGGAAACGACCTTTTTTCCTAAAAATTATTATTTTGATGAAAGATTAGATCCCCAAGAAAATTTTTCATGTCATTAACAATGAAACTGGAATATAAAAAAATATATAGTAATACAGATTTCAGTATTGTGAAAACAAAATAATTAGAATAATTGAAAAAAATATTGATTGTATTATTTACATTCTTTACTTTTTAATGCCTTTGACTGTTTTTCCAACGGGGATCATATCTAAACTATAAAATCATCAGTACAGTTCAGGTTTTTTTAGGAAATGTTCTGCTTTTTTAAATTTTGGTTATCTCAAATAGTTTTTGAAATATTTGCACTAAACCAAACCATTCTATTGTCTTTTACATTATTATTTATAACTTTTGCAGTGTTTGTCGTCCGCAATTTTTCTTCTCAACTTTTTTTTAGATGCCATTTTGAATCAAATGAGACCAAAATCATACTTTTCGGTAGTCCAGCCTAGGTTTTTGACGAAATTTTTGCTTAAAAAAGGTGTGGGAATAAAGTTTTTTCACGAAAAGTGGCAAAAGTTTACTGTCAAAAAGTTGGGGCAATTTTAAATAAATAATGACAGCGTACTCAGCGCCCTCTAGGATCTTCTTGGAAATTAATACGACATTATGATTTCCCACCACAAAGAAACTCTAAGAAACTCTAAAGTAATTTTCAAGAAATGTAAAAAAAAATATCTAGACCAGGGCCAATAATTTTTGAAACGAAAAACTTTTAAACAGCATGTGGATGGTTAGAAAATTAAGGGATAATTTCAAGTGAATTGAGCTAAATATACCTTCAAAGGGTTGGTGAAGGAGGTGAATTTCAATATCAAAATAATTGTGAATATTTAAAATGTCTAAAACTTTACTAACACGTTTGTCAACAATACCTCGAAATTAATGAGGAAAACACTAAAAACAGTTTTTTTGTTTGAATTTCCATCTCTTGCTACTTTTTTTAATTTCTTTATGAAAGTCGATAAAATCGATTTTTTTGTGTTTTATTTGAAAAGGCAGTAGTGGTCGTGATGGATCACAGGGGCATTCCCAGCATGGTTATTGGTCATGTGCATGGCATCACACGTTGTAAGGTAAGGGCTACGTCTTCCCTAGCTTGCACAAGTCTCTGACTCCTGAGGGTTGCTTGTAAGGGTACAGCCGGTTGACGGATATAACAATTTCAACAATTTTAAAAAAATTTTGATCGTGTACGAATTTGAATTAAAAAAAGACTAATTTTTAATAAAAAAAGTTGGTTAACAAATTTTTCAACTTTTTCAGTACTTATTTTCTTCGTTGATACCTCGATTTTAAGATGGTAAGAAAAAATGAACTGTTCGTATGGACAAATATTTTTGAAAATGCGAAAATTAAACGACATTTACTTCCTTTTCTACTAAACTTGTAGAAATTTTCTCGAATTTACACAAATATTTTCATTTTCACATCTAATCAGTGGAAGCTAAAGTAATTTCAAAAAAAATGTCATTAAAACGAATGAAATTCTGAACACATATGTCGAAAGAAAATTGAAAAATCAAAATCACATCATAGCAATCCACCGACGAAATCTTGTTGACTCAACCTGTATATTTGACGCATACTTTGCTTAGGCATCTTTATTCAAGTATCAGCGATGATAATTGAAATAAAACACAGACATCTCTCGAATAAGTTCTCAGTAATTTAATTTTGGAAAATACTCTTCCAGATGCATCAGACGGTTTGAGAAATGTACCGGCCAAAAGTTTTACGCACCAAACACGTTTGTTTATTTTGCATAAAACATCGGTTCAAGCAACACCACATCTATTCAACAGAACGTTTATCAATTACTCAAGACGTCTCATGTGTTCGGAACCAGTGGCAGTACGTATCAAAATCAGCGAATATTAGTGTTTTTGATAACTCGTTATGTTCTGGTTACCACTAACAGAAAAATTCTGTAATGTCCTCAGGACATCGTTAAAACCGACGGAAAGTAGGTAAATTAAGTACGTTTTTTGAAAAATATCTAAAATTATCAATTTCTGATTCATAATATCTAATGTGTCAAATTTCTTATTTACTACTGCCATCTATCGATGGGTCAAATGTCTATTTTCATGAATCACAAATCACGGAATCTTAGATTAGTGAGAAATTGAAATTCGTAAACAATGTAGTAATTTATTAATTCAACGTTTTCTCATATAAGATTATTCCATATAACTATAAAATCTTCTTTTTGACATGAAAACATTTCAAAGTTGATGACACTACTGTGTTCTATACGTTACCAAAGTGCAATTTTAATTTTTTGAAGGACAGTTCTTTAAAATTTGGTAATTCATGATGGAATTCGGAAGAAATGGTCACTTCTGAATGTTCTATGAGTAATCTCGTTCAAGAATAGTGAAAAAATAGTTTGAAAATACCTTTTCGGACTTACTGGCCTTTTTAAAAATAGGAATTTTACAACAGTTTGTAGATCATGTCCTAGGATTACTATTTACCTCGTGACTATTTCCATTCGTTTTATATTTATGGAACAACCCCCCTCAAAAAATAACTCGGGCCGCATCTGCGCGATGCTTCAATTTTTATTTTCGATGTGTGGTCCAGCGAAAAACACTCAACTCTATCACAAATAATTTATGTTTGTTGCGGTGAAAAATGACATCAGGACATTTATATTGGTGTTTTTTCTGTTCGACTCTGTTACTGATTAAGAGTAGTTTCGAAACATCTAATGCGTTCCAAAGTGGTGTTCACAGAAGACAAGATCCGTAATTGCGCCTGTCACAAGTTGTGTTTTGATGGAATTATATCAGAAAACTGAGCCATTACTTTTTCGCTGTATTTCTGTTGGGAGCTCAAATGCAGCCAGCGGAATGGATGAGATCGCGATTGACAGCTTGATAACAGCTTGTTTTTCGTAAACGTATTTTCATGGATCATTCGAGAACGTATATTATCTATATCATCTTCCGAGTTAATATGGTGTAAACGGCACTGCTTTCGATCCAGTACGTTTCTAAAAATTGTGTGACCATAACAACATCAAGTCAGACTTGTTTACAATTTTTCACGGTATTCCTCAGGGTCCTGTTATAGGCCCACTGATACTCACTCTTCATATAAATGTACACTTCCCCAAGAAATCAATTCTCCACCGAAAATATGGCAAAAGTTTAAGATACATTTTCGTCAAAACTACTTGCCCGATTTAGACGTTTTTTGTTAATGACATGTTATTTTCCACTGAACGTTGGTGTGTAAACTGTATGAGAATAAAAACCTTTATTTTATTAATAAAGGGTGTACCAATGATAGCGTGTTTTTTTCATAAAATGTATGACACCCAGTATAGTGTAACAGTTACATTATCAAGCTAATATTGAACTTGCACTTTAGCCTTATCTTTTTTCAACGTTTTCTTTATTGATTCATTCCATTACAGGGTGTCATCGAGACGAGAAATCTCGTCTCGAAGGCACTTTCTCGTCTCGTCTCGATTATCGAGACGGGAAATGAACAAACTCTCGTCTCGATGATTTTCTCGAAGACAATTTCTCAATCCCGATTAGAAACTCGAAATTTCGAGTCTCGAAAACAAAAACTGAATGTTATTAAAAAATGCTATTTATAGGTTATAACGTTATAACATAACACAAGGCTAAGGCTGCAGCAAAATACAGGGTATTAATGTTAAAATATAGAGGCTATATGCTATGAACTAAAAGCCACGTATAACAAAAAAACCGCCGAGTATCAGCACAAAAATAAACAATATTGTTCCAAAAAATGAAAATTAAACGAATCCTTGATGTTGTAGTTTAATCTTTTATCCATACCTTTAAAATTTACCTAGGTACGAAAGGTGAAAGTTTAAAATTGTTTCTTCGTTCGTGAAGAGAAGAATGAACCAGCACCGGATACAAACTCATTTTTTATAATCGAAACAGTCATCTGTTGAAAAAAAATTATCGATATTACGCAAATTATTTTATCTCAATAAGTAGTAGGAGTCGCAGTACTGCATAGTGAAATTTATGCAAAAATGGTGCCATAAGTCTGCAATAAGAATATCCTTAGAAGTAATGTATATAAGTTCTTATGTTTGAAATGAATTAAAATTATTTCTTAGCATAGATTTTTATTTTCTCTCTTCTGGCGTATTTAGAGCAGAGCTGTGAGTTATTGCAGCACAGGTTTTTTTTTCGAGATCGAGAAATCTCGAAATAGTTTCTCGATCTCGAAAAATCCAAAGTGTTTTTCTCGATCTCGTTCTCGAAAAAACCCATTAGTCTCGTCTCGATCTCGTCTCGAAATCGAGACGAGACGAGAAATCTCGAATTTCGAGAGTCTCGTGAAAGACTGACTCCATTATCTTTCCCATGTCTCGAGAAACATCATATTATAGCATAACATGATTTTATGGAAAATAAAGATCAAAATTTAACAACAAACAAGCGAAACAAGAAAAGAGTTAAACGATAGTATCAGTAGCGAGTATTTTCACCTCTGGCACGAATAACTTCTTGGCAACGACGGACCATTCTTAAAATAAGAGACCTTATGTCATTTTGGTCCAGGTCTTCCCAAATTGCAATCAGTCTCTGCCGTTCATCTTCCAGAGTATTCAAGTTACATTCCTCTTGCAACCTTCTCCCAAGAATATCCCAGAGATTCTCTATGGGCTTCAAATCCGGGTCTCGAGCTGGCCAAACCATGGTAGCGAAACTGACTTCCTCTAGATAATTTCTCACAACTCGGGCGGCGTGAGGCCTGGCATTATTTTGCACCAACAAAAATGTTTGCCCTATATATGGCGCGAATGGCAATATCTCTGGTTCTGAAATCTCCAATATGTACCTTTCAGCTATAAGGCTTCCATTAATGATCACAAGTTCCGTGCGACCAGTCGAAGAAATTTGGCAATTACTGGATTTCTTTTTTTTCCATAGCCTGCTACTAAGATGTCTAGATACATCCTGCTACTTACGTGCTGATGCTGATAATTGGTTTATAATGCAGTAAGCCGGAAATTGAACGATGAAAAGCTCAGACAATGGAGGAATGTAGAGTTTAAGATGATAATCATTTATTTTATATCGCTCCTATGATAGAAGAGTTAACCCCTCAAAAGGCATTCTGAACCTAGTATTTCTATGTAGAAAATTGACACATGTATAGTGGAAAGTGGCAGATATATGTATGAAAGTGGCAAATACATGTGCCACTTGTCTACATAGAAATACTGGATTTGGATTGCCGTTTGAGGGGTTAACTGAATTTTGTCGAATTTTGAGTTGTGTCACTTTTCTTTCAACGGAGCGATATGGAATTTTGACTTGGCGACTTTTTACAAACTCAATCAGTATTTACAGATGCCATAAAGAAGTTTCGGGAACATTTTCGTCCACTTGAAAAACATCAAAGGTTTAGGCCAGGGGACCCAGCTGGCCATAAATGCTTGTAAAAAAAATATTGAAATATTGATATTGAACAAAATTAAAAGCATAATTAGAGTACCCAAGATTCCTTATTTATCAAGATATCAAAGAGGCCTTGTGCATAATTACGGACATTGTTGTAAAATATTACAGTATCTTGAAAATAATAAGATAAATACTCAAGAAGGCACTAGTGAATGAATTTGTGTATCTTCCATTATTTAGACAAGAACATATCCTCATTCCGTGCATGCTTACCTTTCGTATTTCACGCACGCCGAAAGGCACAGGAGTATTTCTCATGCAGAGTCAAAAATGCAGGATGGGCACGAATGTATCTGAATCGGCCTTTATATGTCAATCGTCATGCAGTTTTCAGGCACGCGTGTGAATCGCACGTGCTTCAAGAACCCTGCATGGACACGCACGTATCTGAATCGGCCTCAATGTAGTATCCATTCGATGGTGTCAAAATGTTGCGATTGCAATCCAAATAACCCTTCAATTCTTTCGTGTAAACGTAAAATCAAACACGTAATAATATTACTCAATATTTGCCTCGACAATTAATGGACAAATAAACACACCTACGTCACAACGAGCCTTCAAACGTCACCCGTCGCTCGGACCATTGTACTCCAGCAAAACAGGTAATTTTTATGAATATATTTTCGAACAGAGCCTACTCATTCTAATACTGCATGTATATTATTCTGAACAAGGTTCATGTACGCCTCTAACGCTACCTACACACAGGATACTTTTCAATAGTATCATTCCGCGACATTTTTTGTCAAATGATTTAAACCAAATTTTGTCGAATTAAACTATTTATAGATATTGGACAAGCTGGGTTGTCGACTAACTATAATGTAACATCATGAAAGAGGCTGAAGCAATAATTATTGTGCTGTACTTCACACTTGTAGTTGATCCTTAAAAACCCGGTTGTGACTCTGGTTTACTGCCCCCCCAGGTGTTAACGGGACGTTCGCACATTTCCAAACACTAAGAGAATAACTGTGAGAACCCACACTTCCTGTATTGTTAATGCATGATGAGCTGTTCCATCCGATGATTCAGAGGTACAGCAATAATTTGGGGGTACCATACACACGAAGTTGATGTTTGAAGACCGAGTTCGTCCAAATAATCATTGAACAATCATGAAAGCCAGCGGGACGCAACATAGAACATAAAAAAAGTCGACGTTAGCTAGCTCTTGCAGTGCATCCAACCGAATGAATCTATCATCAGTGATGATGCTTTCTCATCCTCAACTTTCGTTCACGCTGCACAAAACCAGATGAGCATTTATGATCGTTTGTCTCATAATTTGTAGGTAGCATTTTGTTGCTCAAGCTCAAGCTCGAATTTCTTGACAAGACCGATTTGAGATCAATAAGAGGCTAAGCGCCTCTCCTCTTCGACCTTTACAAGTCTATGTATAGTGTGTGCCCTTATGTTATGTTAGAGCCTCTTGTGTAGAACTGTCCCTATTACTACACCCAGACCTAGACTAGGCCAGACAACGGCTACCCTCTCGTATTACTAGGGTTCTTGTTTTTGTCTACCCAATCGTCAAAAACCTTCGCTGCAGCACAGTTTATGCGCAGAAGTTTCCTCATCTTCTAGACAAAACCTGCATATTGTTGTGTCTGCTAATCCGATGTTGTCTTTGTTGAGTCTACAGTGCCTTGGCAGGAGCCCAACCAGGTCCAGGTTGTTCGCCTGTTCTGGTTTGTAGGTACTGAATTTTGGCGATGGTTCTGTAACGAACTCTCAGGCCTGTTTCATTCCCGGCGGCTTGTTCCATAATTCTCGAGACTGCTAACTGTAATTTTATTTGTTTTTTCAGCGCTTTCTCTATACCACAGAAGGGTTCTGGACCAATGGGAACACGTAGGGCTATTTCTGGGACTAGTGAATCTGCCTCGTCATTGCCCTTGGTACCTGTGTGACCTGGTACCTAGGGTACCAGGTCAGTTTGTTTTGGCTGCCTAACTCTTGTAGGATTTTGAAGAAATCTCAAACGAGTTTAGAATTAATCTGCATGGAGCTGATTGCTTTTATCGCTTGGCACAATGATGTAGTAAGCACAGACTCTAGTTTTGACTTGGCTATATATATATATATATATATATATATATATATATATATATATATATATATATATATATATATATATATATATATATATTCCCGCTCCTCCACATTGCTCGGTTTTTGAGCCGTCTATATAGCAGTCCATTTCTGCATCAATTTGAAGTCCTCTCTTCCATGCCTCTTTGTCTCTTATACTGATTCCTTGCTATAAAGAGATAATTATATGCATTTTACTGCATCAGCTGAGTCCCTGTGTATCTCAAAACTCATGTGCTGACGAAAGCTCAAATGCTTGTTATATTGAACTACCAGGTATTATATCAAGAGATTGCACAGCGTTTCTTGACGAAGAAGGGACGTTTGATAATCATCATATGCGTCTATTACTACAGTCAGGGAAAGAAACGTTGCTCCAGTTCTGAACTACTGGATATCTGCCATGCTCAGCTGTAGGGTAATACAAGTCTCCCTATTCGGGGACACGATGGAGGTGGAAGTCACGAGAGGCTATCTTCAGAGGAAGTATAATCCCCATTTTTGTGAAACTTCGTGGTAGAGAGCTTCCTTATAGACCTTAACCAAAGATGGGGTGGGGTGTATGCCCAGGGCTTCGCTCACGATATAGTAATATTGGTGAACCGGGAGTATATAGGGGTCTCTGTGGATCTGATACAATCAGCTCTCACAGACGTACAATCGTGGTCCATGAGGGAAAACCTCAAGGTCAACTCTCAAGAAACCACGATTGTCTCTTTAACCAAAAAAAAAAACTAGAGACCAACAGAGCTTCGAATGAATTCAGAATCCACGAAAATTTTAATATCATATGGATAAAATATAAATAGTAGCGGGCCCAGAACGCTTCCCTGTGGAACACCTATGTCATTATCCAATTCCGATGACATGTGGTCATTGAAGCGTACCCGTTGCTTGCGATGTTGGAGATAGTTATTCAGCCAATCATATACTCTCCCACCAACACCATTCTCCTTCTTCACGCTATATCACACTATATCAAATCAAATTCAATCAGTTTTATACATACGCATAAACGTCTTCATTCAATGTTGCGTTTGATTCTTGAGTAACTTCACCTTTGTTATACAAATTTTATAGCCATATTCGAAGTCGTATTCAGCATAATTCTATTTTTCTTTTCATGTGCATCCAAACCTCCAAAAAGGCATGTTCCCACTAAACCTTATTCACACGACTTGTTTCGTTTGCCCAACATACATACTTTCTCTTATACTCCACACATTCCTTGAAAACTTTGCTTTTTCTTGGATTATTCAATAGTTTTTCTATTTCAAGTCTGCCAACACCTTGAAGCTATTAAATGAACAAACAATAGGGGAGTTTTCTGAGGTAACTTGGTTGAAGAATCAAAAATAAAATAAGCTCGACAAAAACGATAAAAAGTGACTAATTTCCCCGCACTATTTTCCCATTCATCATTTTTATCTACCGTCCTCCACTGAATAATACGAATAAACACCGTCAGCAAACAACTGAATAATTGTCGGGCGAGCATTCTAGATGCAAATAACATTTCGGCCGGAGTGTTGCGCCAGGGAAAATAACAAATCGCCGACATGAGCTGACACAATAATAAGAATAAAATCGTGTTTGACAAGATGGTAGGCATTAATCGTCCTTATCGATTTTCACTTCGCCGGTTCTGCGTCAATCGCCTCATTTGAAATTCAAATCTGCTGCTTCCATCACAATATTTGTTTGCCCGACAAAGGCCTCGACAACAAGGAAGACAAAAACCTGAATACCAAAGGTTTTTGAAGAATGAAACTGCTACGAGAATCTAAATTTACACCATGAAAAATATTTAAATATTTATCATGTGGAACTAGAGTACTTGACGAAAGGCAATAAATTTCAAAACAAAATTTGATTATAAAAATAATCCAGCCTTTCGCAAATTTTCCTATACAATAGGATTGTCGGCAAACGTCGAACAGAAATTATTCAACAGCCCCATACGACCGCCGAATCACGTCTATCCAACGCCTGGCAAAGTTTTCCTACATTGCAATCTTCCTGTAACAACCACCAACTGGCAATCGAAAACATGTGACATCTGCAGACCGGTTTCGCGATTCAACTCGCTCATCAGTACAGACTCGGCCACAATATGTAATTGATTTCCAATCGGTTTTGTTAACAGGCACTACGATAACTCCGGCACCCACTAAGAAAGTGAGCAGCAGAGCCATCTGTAGAAACCACTGAAAGATTCCGACCAGTACCACGACTTTGTTTGAGTCGAATATCTAAATTTTCATCACGAAAAATATTTAAATATTTCTCATGTGAAACTAGAGTACTTGACGAAAGGCAATAAATATCAAAACCAAATTTGATTATAAAAATAATCCAGCCTTTCGCAAATTTTCCTATACTATAGGATTGTCGGCAAACGTCGAACAGAAATAATTCAAAAGCCCCATACAACCGCCGAATCACGTCTATCCAACGCCTGGCAAAGTTTTCCTACAAGGATATACTTTGCAATCTTCCTGTAACAACCACCAACTGGCAATCGAAAACATGTGACATCTGCAGACCGGTTTCGCGATTCAACTCGCTCATCAGTACAGACTCGGCCACAATATGTAATTGATTTCCAATCGGTTTTGTTAACAGGCACTACGATAACTCCGGCACCCACTAAGAAAGTGAGCAGCAGAGCCATCTGTAGAAACCACTGAAAGATTCCGACCAGTACCACGACTTTGTTTGAGTCGAATATCTAAATTTTCATCACGAAAAATATTTAAATATTTCTCATGTGAAACTAGAGTACTTGACGAAAGGCAATAAATATCAAAACAAAATTTGATTATAAAAATAATCCAGCCTTTCGTAAATTTTCCTATACTATAGGATTGTCGGCAAACGTCGAACAGAAATAATTCAAAAGCCCCATACGACCGCCGAATCACGTCTATCCAACGCCTGGCAAAGTTTTCCTACAAGGATATACTTTGCAATCTTCCTGTAACAACCACCAACTGGCAATCGAAAACATGTGACATCTGCAGACCGGTTTCGCGATTCAACTCGCTCATCAGTACAGACTCGGCCACAATATGTAATTGATTTCCAATCGGTTTTGTTAACAGGCACTACGATAACTCCGGCACCCACTAAGAAAGTGGGCAGCAGAGCCATCTATAGAAACCACAAAAAGATTCCGACCGGCACCACGACTTCGTCGAGAGATGCTACGAGAATATTACAGCTAGAAAAAAATGCGAAAAAGTCTTGTGGATAGATATAACGGCACAAAAATTACTACGGAAACGTGACGAATCTTCCAATAATTTTGGATATCTCTATACTTTTTTGGAAAGCAAATCTGCTAGTAAGTATGAGCAAAATATTCTAAACAAGTCTACATTATTTACGTATTCTCAAAAATTCATGACAAGTTTAATGCCTGTTCAAATACACACGAACAATTTTCACAAGAACGATATTTCTATTTTTGACACACACAGGTCTTCTCAAAATCAAATCAAATCAAAATCATTTTATTGTATGACAGATGGTAACGACGAAGTGAAAAAAATATAAACATCATTAATAATTGAATGCAAGCACAATTTCTATACATACAACGCTACATAGTCAAAAGCTATTGAAACTATTCCTCCTTCACATTGTTCGACAAAATTCTATATTTTCCTCATTCCATTAAAAGAGCGAAATCTCTTCGGATGAAGCAGAATTCAGTGCATTCCAAATCTCCAATTCATGATAAACCATTGAAAGTTGATCCTCCTTTTTTTTCAGATCAGTCCAAAATCCAAAATCAAATACTTCAAGAAAGAGCAAAATCAATCCCACTAGACGATTCCACTTCACTAGGAATGATAAATTATTGCGTTCAGAATGGTTTGATAGAAGATGCTGCAGTTCCTATTTTGCCAGTAAAATAAGTCTACAAATCAGCTTGGAAGTCATGGTAACAAAGATGGGTTGAATAATTTGGGAAATACTTGTTATATGAATAGCTATTTTCAAGCGGTGCTAATGACAGAATCATTCAGAGACGATATATTAACCATCAATAATAATATTTCTCAGTCTTTGAGCTGAAACAGATGTTCAAAGTAGGATAAAACATCAATTTCTGAATCTTCAGATATCACAAAACGCTTTTTAGTTCTCAAAAACTTCTTCATTGTTCCTGAAACGATGAAAAAACACCGATTAGGTAATTCACGATCGGCGAACGAAATGCTGTAGTGTTGGAGTATCCGATCAAATAACACAACCTAGATGAGTAACTCGGCGCACACGCATTAAAATTTGTGTGCAAGGAACATTTTCCCCCAACGGCAGTGTCGTGCGTTAACAGAAATATTGAGGTTCAATAAAATAGAAATAATGGAAACCCAAAATGGAATGAAAACCTGAAATAATGATGAAATAATCTACACAGGATTTTGAGAACAGCCGATGCTCTAATTGACATATTTTTTCATAATTCTATTCGATCTTATACGAGATATATCAAAAAATATGAAATTTTCTCATGAGTAAAGTAACTTTATATTTCACATCATAGAAAATGACTAATTGACTAATTTAAAAAAAAAATTGTAATTTTTTTTTCAAATTGGAAGGATGTAATTGCATATTGAAACATAGTTACTTTACTCTTTGGTAAAATTCATATCTTTTCACATACCTCTTATAAGATTGATGAAATTCAATATCTGGTGGTTGCATCATGGGTTTTAGACCATACAGAACTTTTTATGAGAGTATTTTTTTTCGTAAAATCAATAATACTAAGATTCCCATATGTAGCTAACTTAAGCAGACTCACTGTATATAGCTGTCAACAACTTACTGTAGAATTCGCATGAGATGAGAGTTACGGAGGCATGAGTTTGAGGAAAATACCATCGCCACATACTCCAACAGCCAAGCACCTATAAAACGATCTGCTCCATGCAGATCAATTAAGAAGTTTTTGGCGATATCGACATTCTGTGCTCTTGCGAAGGACTGACTAGGCTAAGATTTTCTATGATTGAAGAAACAAAAAAGAACAACCCTCCAATACATAGCGGACCTGAGGTCTGGCCTCTGGATCTGGCCCAGTAATGAAAAGGGGTCTAGACAAAGAACTCTAACATAACTTAAGGGCACACACAATAGATCTGCAAAGGTCGTAGTGGAGAGGTTTCTAGAAGCACATAAGCCCCTTGGCAATCGTAATCCCAATAATGAGTGAATACTGAATAACACAACTGTTTGCCCTTTCTGGATACACCAACCATTGAAGCTCCTTCAATTGTTTTTTACTTTTTACTCCTCTAGACAAATGTGATGAGAAAACAGCCAGGGTTTATATCCCCATTGAGACTCTTACTCGCAATGTTTATCTAATTCACTTCGGGCTCCAGTTTGGAACACCATACACGAATTTATGGACTCGGTGCATGGCGATGAAGCAGTTTGAACGTTTCCCTGCATGCCCGCTATCCACCTATCTCATCCTATTTCGCATATATATTCCCTTTTTATACAAAATTTATGTTTACATGAATACTTACAAGTTTTTTCATATGATTTACGACCTTCTTTTATCGTCGTTTTATTCTCGCCGTTTGCTACCCACAGCATTGTGAAAACAAATAGCGGCGGCATCAACGTCAGCCGAACGGACGACACGGAGGAAAAGGGACGAATCCAAGATGCGGAAGGCATTGTTTTGAACGTTCCGCTTGTTCACTAATCCGATTAATCTCGTATGGAAAAAAGGCCACAGAATCCCGGCAGGCTCGACCTAGATCCATGATGAAACATTTCACTCTGGGGAACAGTTGATGGTTGTGTTCGTCGCTGTGGCGTTGCAGAAATTGTGGCGAGTCGTCCTGAACTGTTTCGAATTGATTCGACTGGTACTTATGAAGATGTCCAAAACAACAGACTATATCTCTATTTATGAAACATCTTATACAATTGCATATTTTAGTTTGCTACCAGTGCACTTGGAAAGATTGTAGATATACAATTTGAAAACGTACCACCCTTAATATCTTCCTTCAAGTAAACAATAAGAGGAATCTTAAAAACAGTCAATTTTATTTTCAAGAGGGACACTTCAAGGAATATTTGTAGCCCTCGTGGTTCATCCCCCTAGGAGGGGTAGATGTTACCATTAGAATTTCAAGTGGCACATCATTTTGATTGGCGTTCAATTCTTTTTCCAATGGCACTTATTATTTTTCAATGAGCATTTTTCAAAACCAACAAAATTAATTATTAGAACTCGCCTATACTGAGATGCATGGTTTGACGAGAACTGGTTAGAATATTAGGTGGTACCGTTCCAACCCTTTATTAGGGGTAACATTAGCCATCAGCTCCAAAAAATTTACATCAAAAAGTAGTCTAATAGTAAAACGTAGATGGTAGTAAAGTTGTGTTAATTAAATGCTGAATTTTACCTTTTGGGCTGTTTAGTAATTACTTTAATAAATGTATTGTTACGTTTTGCTAAATAATAGGCCGAGCACACTACTAAACTGTTTATATTCTAACTTCACTATAAACAAACATACAACACTTCACTGACTAATAAAACACTTAGATCTATCTATACAGCAATACAACTAGCTAAATATTCCAAACACTTCTGCTTATTATCACTTTCTAATCTTCTTAAATAATTCTCTTCATAAAAACTTCCTTCCCAGTCAAACGTCTCCGTTTATATAGGTGCTCATCGTGTAGACTGGATTAATCGCGATGATTCGAGAATACTCAAAACGGAGAACTTCTACACATTTCCAGGAATTGAGCGATGACGCGGCAGCTCCGTTATCTAGACTATTCATGCAGTACAGAAAACGATCAATCCAAATAAACACTTCTTGGAATTGATTTATCGATGAGGCGCCCGCGGAATGGACTCAGCGGCGCAGCTAGGGGGCTTTTATCAATCTCGTAACAGTATTAAACTGTAAAAATGGTTTACATTCTTCAAGAAAGTATTGAAATGTTTGTAATTTATGGAGAAGTTGGAAAGTGCGCACGAAGGGCGGCATGTCTTTTTAACGAATGAAAATCCAAATTGTAATGTAAGTCACCGGCATGTGCTTGATTTGGGGAATGAGTTTTACGAAACTGGTTTAGTGGCAAATAAAAAAAGAAATAACACCAGAGTACTAAATGAAAAAGCTCAAATCGAAGTTTTGAGAACATTTACTGTAGAGCACACGAGCTCTTTACGACCAGTATCAGATCAGACGGGAATGAAACGCGAGACTGTAAGAAAAGCAATGAAAATGCATACATTTCATCCATATAAAATGATTCTTCAAGAGCTCCACGAGGATGATTATGATAGAAGAATAGATTTTTATGAAACCATGTCTCATCGAGTCAATACCATCCCTAATCTTCTTTTGAACATCTGTTTCGGCGATTGTTCATGTTTTCTGAATGGCAATATTAATAGACAAAATTGATCCTATGAAGTGACCGAAAACCCACATATTTTTTGGGAAGGGCATACGCAACAACTACAAGAAGTTAATGTTTGGGCTGGTATTCTTGGAAATGCCATTAATGATCTATTATTTCTGGAAGAAAACTTGACTGGCAATCTTTACCTTGAAATGCTTGAAGAGACTATCGATGCTCTTATTATTCACAAGCTAGAAACTCAAATTGATGCAGAAGGTAATGAACTTTTGCAGGATCTGTTATATTTCGAGCAGGACGGTGCTCCACCTCATTTTTTTCTTCCCGTCCGACAGTGGTTCAACAAGAGATTTCCGGATGGATGGATTGGCAGAAGGGGAGCAGTTGAATGGCCTCCGAGATTACCGGATTTAACTCCCTTAATTTCTTTCTTTGGGTGCATCTTACATCCGTTGTTTATAAAAAACAACCTTCTGATATTGAAGAACTTAAAAGACGAATTACAGCAGCATGCCATTCAGTTCCTAGTGAAGTTTTCCGCAATGTTAGTGGGGAGTTCGGAAACAGACTGTATTACTGTTTAGAGCAAAATGGACGACATTTCGAACAGCTTATGAATTTTCGAAAGTTGAATCGTACGGGAGAATTTGAAGTTTTATTCCTTTTTTCAAGCTAATCCTCGAATCTGAGGATACACAAATCCTATATTTTCGAAATCAGCATGAAATTTTGCATATATACCCCTTTGGACTTTTCCAAGTAATTTTTCCTTCTAGCCAATTTACTTTAAATTTACAGAATTCACTAATTAAATCATTTTTAATCGTTTGGCGCTTGCATAATTGATCTATCTATCTATTGAAAAAATACCGAAAAAAAATTCCACTCATGTTTGTGAAAGTGAATCTCTTCTGATTATGCATACCAAGTCTGAACTCGGTTGCGGGTCAAAATGAGAGATTTCAAAAGGTTTTTTAAGACACCTCTACAATTTGGATCTTACAGGGACATTTTTGACCTTTCATTGATTTTTTATGCTAAACCTTGTATCTGAGCGTGAACAAATAATATATTTTCAGAATCAGCATGAAATTTTCAGTATGTGGTGCGAATTTCAAGTGAATCTGATAACCTTCAATTTTTCACGATTTTTAGGGGTCTATCCCTTGGGCATTTTTCCAAGAAATTACTCTCGGTCTTCGATCAACTTGAAATTCTCGAAACATTCTAATTTCATCATTCCAAATCGATTGGCGTTCGCAGAATTGCTCTATCTTCAACCGTTCTCGAGTTGAAAAGTTTGTCTAGACTTGAGAGGAATTATATTGCTAGAAAAAATGCCGAAAAAAAATTTCACTCATGTTTGTGAAAGTGAATCTCTTCTGATTATGCATACCAAGTCTGAACTCGGTTGCGGGTCAAAATGAGAGATTTTAAAAGGTTTTTTAAGACACCTTTACAATTTGGATCTTACAGGGACATTTTTGACCTTTCATTGATTTTTTATGCTAAACCTTGTATCTGAGCGTGAACAAATAATATATTTTCAGAATCAGCATGAAATTTTCAGTATGTGGTGCGAATTTCAAGTGAATCTGATAACCTTCAATTTTTCACGATTTTTAGGGGTCTATCCCTTGGGCATTTTTCCAAGAAATTACTCTCGGTCTTCGATCAACTTGAAATTCTCGAAACATTCTAATTTCATCATTCCAAATCGATTGGCGTTCGCAGAATTGCTCTATCTTCAACCGTTCTCGAGTTGAAAAGTTTGTCTAGACTTGAGAGGAATTATATTGCTAGAAAAAATGCCGAAAAAAAATTTCACTCATGTTTGTGAAAGTGAATCTCTTCTGATTATGCATACCAAGTCTGAACTCGGTTGCGGGTCAAAATGAGAGATTTTAAAAGGTTTTTTAAGACACCTTTACAATTTGGATCTTACAGGGACATTTTTGACCTTTCATTGATTTTTTATGCTAAACCTTGTATCTGAGCGTGAACAAATAATATATTTTCAGAATCAGCATGAAATTTTGTGTATGTGGTGCGAATTTCAAGTGAATCTGATAACCTTCAATTTTTCACGATTTTTAGGGGTCTACCCCTTGGGCATTTTTCCAAGAAATTACTCTCGGTCTTCGATCAACTTGAAATTCTCGAAACATACTAATTTCATCATTCCAAATCGATTGGCGTTCGCAGAATTGCTCTATCTTCAACCGTTCTCGAGTTGAAAAGTTTGTCTAGACTTGAGAGGAATTATATTGCTAGAAAAAATGCCGAAAAAAAATTTCACTCATGTTTGTGAAAGTGAATCTCTTCTGATTATGCATACCAAGTCTGAACTCGGTTGCGGGTAAAAATGAGAGATTTTAAAAGGTTTTTTAAGACACCTCTACAATTTGGATCTTACAGGGACATTTTTGACCTTTCATTGATTTTTTATGCTAAACCTTGTATCTGAGCGTGAACAAATAATATATTTTCAGAATCAGCATGAAATTTTGTGTATGTGGTGCGAATTTCAAGTGAATCTGATAACCTTCAATTTTTCACGATATTTAGGGGTCTACCCCTAGGGACTTTTACCAAGAAATTACTCTCGGTCTTCGATCAACTTGAAATTCTCGTAACATTCTAATTTCATCATTCCAAATCGATTGGCGTTCGCAGAATTGCTCTATCTTCAACCGTTCTCGAGTTGAAAAGTTTGTCTAGACTTGAGAGGAATTATATTGCTAGAAAAAATGCCGAAAAAAAAATTTCACTCATGTTTGTGAAAGTGAATCTCTTCTGATTATGCATACCAAGTCTGCACTCGGTTGCGGGTCAAAATGAGAGATTTTAAAAGGTTTTTTAAGACACCTCTACAATTTGGATCTTACAGGGACATTTTTGACCTTTCATTGATTTTTTATGCTAAACCTTGTATCTGAGCGTGAACAAATAATATATTTTCAGAATCAGCATGAAATTTTGTGTATGTGGTGCGAATTTCAAGTGAATCTGATAACCTTCAATTTTTCACGATTTTTAGGGGTCTACCCCTTGGGCATTTTTCCAAGAAATTACTCTCGGTCTTCGATCAACTTGAAATTCTCGAATCATACTAATTTCATCATTCCAAATCGATTGACGTTCGCAGAATTGCTCTATCTTCAACCGTTCTCGAGTTGAAAAGTTTGTCTAGACTTGAGAGGAATTATATTGCTAGAAAAAATGCCGAAAAAAAATTTCACTCATGTTTGTGAAAGTGAATCTCTTCTGATTATGCATACCAAGTCTGAACTCGGTTGCGGGTCAAAATGAGAGATTTTAAAAGGTTTTTTAAGACACCTCTACAATTTGGATCTTACAGGGACATTTTTGACCTTTCATTGATTTTTTATGCTAAACCTTGTATCTGAGCGTGAACAAATAATATATTTTCAGAATCAGCATGAAATTTTGTGTATGTGGTGCGAATTTCAAGTGAATCTGATAACCTTCAATTTTTCACGATTTTTAGGGGTCTACCCCTTGGGCATTTTTCCAAGAAATTACTCTCGGTCTTCGATCAACTTGAAATTCTCGAAACATACTAATTTCATCATTCCAAATCGATTGGCGTTCGCAGAATTGCTCTATCTTCAACCGTTCTCGAGTTGAAAAGTTTGTCTAGACTTGAGAGGAATTATATTGCTAGAAAAAATGCCGAAAAAAAATTTCACTCATGTTTGTGAAAGTGAATCTCTTCTGATTATGCATACCAAGTCTGAACTCGGTTGCGGGTCAAAATGAGAGATTTTAAAAGGTTTTTTAAGACACCTCTACAATTTGGATCTTACAGGGACATTTTTGACCTTTCATTGACTTTTTATGCTAAACCTTGTATCTGAGCGTGAACAAATAATATATTTTCAGAATCAGCATGAAATTTTGTGTATGTGGTGCGAATTTCAAGTGAATCTGATAACCTTCAATTTTTCACGATTTTTAGGGGTCCTACCCCTTGGGCATTTTTCCAAGAAATTACTCTCGGTCTTCGATCAACTTGAAATTCTCGAAACATACTAATTTCATCATTCCAAATCGATTGGCGTTCGCAGAATTGCTCTATCTTCAACCGTTCTCGAGTTGAAAAGTTTGTCTAGACTTGAGAGGAATTATATTGCTAGAAAAAATGCCGAAAAAAAATTTCACTCATGTTTGTGAAAGTGAATCTCTTCTGATTATGCATACCAAGTCTGAACTCGGTTGCGGGTCAAAATGAGAGATTTTAAAAGGTTTTTTAAGACACCTCTACAATTTGGATCTTACAGGGACATTTTTGACCTTTCATTGATTTTTTATGCTAAACCTTGTATCTGAGCGTGAACAAATAATATATTTTCAGAATCAGCATGAAATTTTGTGTATGTGGTGCGAATTTCAAGTGAATCTGATAACCTTCAATTTTTCACGATTTTTAGGGGTCTACCCCTTGGGCATTTTTCCAAGAAATTACTCTCGGTCTTCGATCAACTTGAAATTCTCGAAACTTACTAATTTCATCATTCCAAATCGATTGGCGTTCGCAGAATTGCTCTATCTTCAACCGTTCTCGAGTTGAAAAGTTTGTCTAGACTTGAGAGGAATTATATTGCTAGAAAAAATGCCGAAAAAAAATTTCACTCATGTTTGTGAAAGTGAATCTCTTCTGATTACGCATACCAAGTCTGAACTCGGTTGCGGGTCAAAATGAGAGATTTTAAAAGGTTTTTTAAGACACCTCTACAATTTGGATCTTACAGGGACATATTTGACCTTTCATTGATTTTTTATGCTAAACCTTGTATCTGAGCGTGAACAAATAATATATTTTCAGAATCAGCATGAAATTTTGTGTATGTGGTGCGAATTTCAAGTGAATCTGATAACCTTCAATTTTTCACGATTTTTAGGGGTCTACCCCTTGGGCATTTTTCCAAGAAATTACTCTCGGTCTTCGATCAACTTGAAATTCTCGAAACTTACTAATTTCATCATTCCAAATCGATTGGCGTTCGCAGAATTGCTCTATCTTCAACCGTTCTCGAGTTGAAAAGTTTGTCTAGACTTGAGAGGAATTATATTGCTAGAAAAAATGCCGAAAAAAAATTTCACTCATGTTTGTGAAAGTGAATCTCTTCTGATTATGCATACCAAGTCTGAACTCGGTTGCGGGTCAAAATGAGAGATTTTAAATGGTTTTTTAAGACACCTCTTCAATTTGGATCTTACAGGGACATTATTGACCTTTCATTGATTTTTTATGCTAAACCTTGTATCTGAGCGTGAACAAATAATATATTTTCAGAATCAGCATGAAATTTTGTGTATGTGGTGCGAATTACAAGTGAATCTGATAACCTTCAATTTTTCACGATATTTAGGGGTCTACCCCTAGGGACTCTTACCAAGAAATTACTCTCGGTCTTCGATCTACTTGAAATTCTCGTAACATTCTAATTTCATCATTCCAAATCGATTGGCGTTCGCAGAATTGCTCTATCTTCAACCGTTCTCGAGTTGAAAAGTTTGTCTAGACTTGAGAGGAATTATATTGCTAGAAAAAATGCCGAAAAAAAATTTCACTCATGTTTGTGAAAGTGAATCTCTTCTGATTATGCATACCAAGTCTGAACTCGGTTGCGGGTCAAAATGAGAGATTTTAAGAGGTTTTTTAAGACACCTCTACAATTTGGATCTTACAGGGACATTTTTGACCTTTCATTGATTTTTTATGCTAAACCTTGAATCTGAGCGTGAACAAATAATATATTTTCAGAATCAGCATGAAATTTTGTGTATGTGGTGCGAATTTCAAGTGAATCTGATAACCTTCAATTTTTCACGATATTTAGGGGTCTACCCCTAGGGACTTTTACCAAGAAATTACTCTCGGTCTTCGATCAACTTGAAATTCTCGTAACATTCTAATTTCATCATTCCAAATCGATTGGCGTTCGCAGAATTGCTCTATCTTCAACCGTTCTCGAGTTGAAAAGTTTGTCTAGACTTGAGAGGAATTATATTGCTAGAAAAAATGCCGAAAAAAAATTTCACTCATGTTTGTGAAAGTGAATCTCTTCTGATTATGCATACCAAGTCTGAACTCGGTTGCGGGTCAAAATGAGAGATTTTAAAAGGTTTTTTAAGACACCTCTACAATTTGGATCTTACAGGGACATTTTTGACCTTTCATTGATTTTTTATGCTAAACCTTGTATCTGAGCGTGAACAAATAATATATTTTCAGAATCAGCATGAAATTTTGTGTATGTGGTGCGAATTTCAAGTGAATCTGATAACCTTCAATTTTTCACGATTTTTAGGGGTCTACCCCTTGGGAATTTTTCCAAGAAATTACTCTCGGTCTTCGATCAACTTGAAATTCTCGAAACATACTAATTTCATCATTCCAAATCGATTGGCGTTCGCAGAATTGCTCTATCTTCAACCGTTCTCGAGTTGAAAAGTTTGTCTAGACTTGAGAGGAATTATATTGCTAGAAAAAATGCCGAAAAAAAATATCACTCATGTTTGTGAAAGTGAATCTCTTCTGATTATGCATACCAAGTCTGAACTCGGTTGCGGGTCAAAATGAGAGATTTTAAAAGGTTTTTTAAGACACCTCTACAATTTGGATCTTACAGGGACATTTTTGACCTTTCATTGATTTTTTATGCTAAACCTTGTATCTGAGCGTGAACAAATAATATATTTTCAGAATCAGCATGAAATTTTGTGTATGTGGTGCGAATTTCAAGTGAATCTGATAACCTTCAATTTTTCACGATTTTTAGGGGTCTACCCATTGGGCATTTTTCCAAGAAATTACTCTCGGTCTTCGATCAACTTGAAATTCTCGAAACATACTAATTTCATCTTTCCAAATCGATTGGCGTTCGCAGAATTGCTCTATCTTCAACCGTTCTCGAGTTGAAAAGTTTGTCTAGACTTGAGAGGAATTATATTGCTAGAAAAAATGCCGAAAAAAAATTTCACTCATGTTTGTGAAAGTGAATCTCTTCTGATTATGCATACCAAGTCTGAACTCGGTTGCGGGACAAAATGAGAGATTTTAAAAGGTTTTTTAAGACACCTCTACAATTTGGATCTTACAGGGACATTTTTGACCTTTCATTGATTTTTTACACTAAACCTTGTATCTGAGCGTGAACAAATAATATATTTTCAGAATCAGCATGAAATTTTGTGTATGTGGTGCGAATTTCAAGTGAATCTGATAACCTTCAATTTTTCACGAATTTTAGGGGTCTACCCCTAGGGACTTTTACCAAGAAATTACTCTCGGTCTTCGATCAACTTGAAATTCTCGAAACATACTAATTTCATCATTCCAAATCGATTGGCGTTCGCAGAATTGCTCTATCTTCAACCGTTCTCGAGTTGAAAAGTTTGTCTAGACTTGAGAGGAATTATATTGCTAGAAAAAATGCCGAAAAAAAATTTCACTCATGTTTGTGAAAGTGAATCTCTTCTGATTATGCATACCAAGTCTGAACTCGGTTGCGGGTCAAAATGAGAGATTTTAAAAGGTTTTTTAAGACACCTCTACAATTTGGATCTTACAGGGACATTTTTGACCTTTCATTGATTTTTTATGCTAAACCTTGTATCTGAGCGTGAACAAATAATATATTTTCAGAATCAGCATGAAATTTTGTGTATGTGGTGCGAATTTCAAGTGAATCTGATAACCTTCAATTTTTCACGATTTTTAGGGGTCTACCCCTAGGGACTTTTACCAAGAAATTACTCTCGGTCTTCGATGAACTTGAAATTCTCGAAACATACTAATTTCATCATTCCAAATCGATTGGCGTTCGCAGAATTGCTCTATCTTCAACCGTTCTCGAGTTGAAAAGTTTGTCTAGACTTGAGAGGAATTATATTGCTAGAAAAAATGCCGAAAAAAAATTTCACTCATGTTTGTGAAAGTGAATCTCTTCTGATTATGCATACCAAGTCTGAACTCGGTTGCGGGTCAAAATGAGAGATTTTAAAAGGTTTTTTAAGACACCTCTACAATTTGGATCTTACAGGGACATTTTTGACCTTTCATTGATTTTTTATGCTAAACCTTGTATCTGAGCGTGAACAAATAATATATTTTCAGAATCAGCATGAAATTTTGTGTATGTGGTGCGAATTTCAAGTGAATCTGATAACCTTCAATTTTTCACGATTTTTAGGGGTCTACCCCTTGGGCATTTTTCCAAGAAATTACTCTCGGTCTTCGATCAACTTGAAATTCTCGAAACATACTAATTTCATCATTCCAAATCGATTGGCGTTCGCAGAATTGCTCTATCTTCAACCGTTCTCGAGTTGAAAAGTTTGTCTAGACTTGAGAGGAATTATATTGCTAGAAAAAATGCCGAAAAAAAATTTCACTCATGTTTGTGAAAGTGAATCTCTTCTGATTATGCATACCAAGTCTGAACTCGGTTGCGGGTCGAAATGAGAGATTTTAAAAGGTTTTTTAAGACACCTCTACAATTTGGATCTTACAAGGACATTTTTGACCTTTCATTGATTTTTTATGCTAAACCTTGTATCTGAGCGTGAACAAATAATATATTTTCAGAATCAGCATGAAATTTTGTGTATGTGGTGCGAATTTCAAGTGAATCTGATAACCTTCAATTTTTCACGATTTTTAGGGGTCTACCCCTAGGGACTTTTACCAAGAAATTACTCTCGGTCTTCGATCAACTTGAAATTCTCGAAACATACTAATTTCATCATTCCAAATCGATTGGCGTTCGCAGAATTGCTCTATCTTCAACCGTTCTCGAGTTGAAAAGTTTGTCTAGACTTGAGAGGAATTATATCGCTAGAAAAAATGCCGAAAAAAAATTCCACTCATGTTTATGAAAGTGAATCTCTTCTGATTATGCATACCAAGTCTGAACTCGGTTGCGGGTCAAAATGAGAGATTTCAAAAGGTTTTTTAAGACACCTCTACAATTTGGATCTTACAGGGACATTTTTGACCTTTCATTGATTTTTTATGCTAAACCTTGTATCTGAGCGTGAACAAATAATATATTTTCAGAATCAGCATGAAATTTTGTGTATGTGGTGCGAATTTCAAGTGAATCCGATAACCTTCAATCTTTCACGATTTTTAGGGGTCTACCCCTTGGGCATTTTTCCAAGAAATTACTCTCGGTCTTCGATCAACTTGAAATTCTCGAAACATACTAATTTCATCATTCCAAATCGATTGGCGTTCGCAGAATTGATCTATCGTCAACCGTTCTCGAGTTGAAAAGGTCATCTTGAGTTGAGAGGCGTAATTTTCCGCAATTTTGTTTTGTATAATTCAGGAATCATCTCATCGAGATACTTTTCAAATATGGACTTTTTACGAATTATTTTTTTTATGCTTTTTAGGAGTTCAATAATTCATAATGTATATTTTTGTCACTACTTCATGGGGTGGAAAGGTATTCATGTTGAAAAAGGGAAACAGTCTTGAATAAAAATTTAAAAAGAATATTTTTTTTACAATTAGACCTACGATAAATTTTATTTTATTTTTTAAAAATCAACTATTTGAAAATGTTTCCTTTTTTCCACATTATATAGTTGTTCAGCTCAATATCAAACCTGTAAAGATGTTATTAAAATTTTGATTCTTTCAATAGATAATACCTTCTTCAGTAATTACTGTGTCTTTTTATCACAGAAAAGTTCTACAAAAATCTTACAGGTTGAAATAACCTGAAACTCCCATTTTGCGGAGCGTCTTCAACGCACATTTTCCCCAACATTTTCATCCCATATTCAGCAACAGACCTCTTCACCGCAGCAATGTAATCTCCATTTACATATCTCGAACTTTATCTTGTATACATCAAACGAGAGCTCGATGTGGAACGCAATTATGCAAATGAGTTAACCAACTTCCAGGAAAACTGCTCTACAAATACGAGAAGTAAACGAATTCAAGATGCTCTTGAAATTTCTCCAGCGAAAGGCTAAGACCCGCCGACATGACACAGAGAAGCCTTCGAGAAATTCGAAAACGACGTAATCTGAAATTTTCCGGGGAAGTCGGGAGTGGCTACTGACACGACCTGGCGTCCAAATTTCCGGAGTTCCAGAGAACAAATACAGCAATAAAGTAGTAGACACTACCGCTATAGTGGACACTGCCCCTGTAGTGGACACTATTTCAGAAAATCGTTGTTAAACGCAGTGAAAACTAATGGACCACTTGGTTCTCAGGACTTCTGGGATGATATTCAATAACTTATAATCGCCAATGCATGCAACTCAGATCTGTATTCGGAACAAACGCACGATTTTCCAGAGTTTCAGAAAACAAATACAGAAATATAGTGGTGGACACTGCCGCTATAGTGTACACTTCCCCTATAGTGGACACTTTTTCAAAATATCGTTGTTAAACTTGAAACGCAATGAGAACTAATAGACCCACTGGGTCGGAAGGACTTCTGGGATGATTTTCAATAACCAATTATCGTCAATGTATGCAACGGATTCGGGGACACCCCAGAGTTCCAGTCTGTTCTCAGATCTGTATTCGCAACATACGCATGATTTTCCAGAATTCCAGAGAACAAATACAGCAATATAGTGGTGGACACTGCTGTTATAATGGACTCTGCCACCATAGTGGACACTATTTCAGAAGATCATTGTTAAACTTGAAAAGCAGTGAGAACTAATAGACCCTTGGTCCTAAAGACTTCTGGGATGATATTCAAAAACCTTTTATTGCCTAGGGTTCGAGTCTGTCCTCAGATCTGAACTCGCAACATACGTATGATTTTCCGGAGGTCCAGAGAACAAATACAGCAATATATGCGGATGACACCACCACATCGCTTTCCCTATAATAGTGGATACTACCTCTACAATGGACACTATCCCTACAGTGGACACCGCCCCAGATCTAGAGTGGACACTGTCCCAGGCCTACAGTGAACACTGCCCCTCAATTTGATGGTACAAAATACAATCGTCACTGTAAGCCGTCAATTGAACCATAACTGATGTTGATTGATATTGATAATATCTAATATATTTCATTGGTTATATGAGAAAATTGGCAAGAGGTGAGTTATATTAATTTCATAATGTAATTTCAATAGTATCGAATAATTTCTCGTATTCGACTACTGGAAAATATCTCAAGTTCATAACTTAATGATAAATTATTTAACACAGGTTTGAAAAAAAATACTGTAGATAACTTTTCTAAGATCGAAGCAATCCACTTTGCAGCCTTCAAAATGTTTGTCAGCATGAACGAAACCCAATTATTGAGTCTTGACAGCATGCGGCACAAGGTCGTCAATGATAGCCAGGAATAGTGATAGGTACATTCGGTTGGATACGTTGCGTGAGCTTGCGCGCGTCAATTCCACCGGGACATATATATGCATAAATTGCATAAATTGTACAAATTCGGTGCCATTAGGGAGTATGATAATAAGCACAACAAATACGGTAAACTCATCCCCCTGCCATTCGAACATTCACCCATTTCATATTAATCAAATACACGTATGATGGAGAACTTGGCCACAGATATGACTTCCAACACCTATAAATTTAAAATTTTTCGCCGAGACGTGAAAACCCCACACCGCGCACTTAATATTCACACAACTTGATGAAATATTATCCAGCGGCAAAATGCAGCGGCAGATTATTCACTACTCGGTTATTATACGTGTCCCGCCATATTAAACTTCATATTTCCTACTTGGCAATAAACTTCCGACGAAAAAAACTCATAACTCGTGCTCCGTACAGCCATTTTACATACTAAATGCATAGAAAACGCAATAAACCAACGATGCTTGACGTTCCTTCACATGACATGTGAACAGTGTACTTTTCGGGGAGTGACTACTGACGCGATGGGAATGCTCGAAAGCCAAGGATTATGTAAATGGGTTCCAAAAGTAATTCCATTTTGAGGTTATGAAAAGTCTCTGGACAGTTGAAATGAATATGAAACATGGGATGGGAATTTTCTCTTATTTATCTATTTATTACATAGAAGAAGATGCCCTAATCTGTTCCCTCAACACAAATATATCACAGTACAAAAAATTTACCAATACTGAGACCATGACATACGCTCCCAGAAGTGACTCAATTCTTTTTCATTTCAAGGCTTACACAAAAAAGTTGTGCTGGCCAAGAATACCGCAAAAATTAGTGAAAAAAAAAAAGATTTTCCAGGTCCTGAGATCTATCAAAAATTGAGATCAATTACAGATGTGGTCCTAAACGCGATGATATACTTAACGAAACGCAAGCAAACGCTTCACCGCTGTCCTCTGGCGGCTAAGACCATAATATGATCATACGTTATTTCTATGCGTTCCAGATGGACTTGTGACGGATTTTTCCATGACACTCGATAATTGGTTTCATTCTCGCTTCCAACCAGCTGAATGGACATATCTTCAGAGTAAAGGAAGGGTTCAATGAAACTGGTATCTCCTTATGAGCACATTCTATCAAACATTGTACGATAGCATCAGTATAATTCTGCAGAATATCTTGTCTGACGTCTACAGAATGAGTCCTTGAGCTGATCCCTGTGGAACACCACACGACCTCTTCAAAATATTTTATGGGATTATATATTGATAATTTGTTACTATGTCATCAATTCTGGAGTGATAGTATATTTTATATGGTAGAAGTTTGTTACAGCAAATGGTGCTCAGAAAGCCATAATATCTGAGAGCGAATATGTTTTTTTATAGAAACAGCAGAACAATATACAACACCCAGTAGGAAAGCTACAGCAATGGCTGGCCAAATGGCAAGAGAATGGCTGAAATGAGCAATGAACACCTTTTCGCAGTTCAAAAGAGAATCGATAGGATCTTCCCAGTCTAAGTTCAGATGGGTCAAGAGAACAGCCCACCTCACTTAGTGAATCAGTGAGATCAATTGTCGGGTGATAAAAATCGATGAAACATATCTACCTCAGTATGTAGACATACATAAATATTTTTGCGCAATTTATTGCAAAGGGTTTGGATGTGAAAGGTCCATGTGAGTTTGAGATCTGATCTGAGACCCAGAATCTTAGTTGTTTTTTTTCAAATGTTTTTTCTGTTAACCACGTCATCCCCCACGAACGACAGCCCTCAGAAGTCGAAATTTGTGCGAGCTAAGGATTAACGAGGTCTTACCTTTCAACGTGCGATTCCTAGCACGAGACCAGTGACCATGCTGGGAATCGAACCCACCATCATGACCATTGCTGATGGGCAAGATTCAAAATGCAAGTCGTCATTCTCATAGATGTTGGAATATTAGGTGTGAGTTCTATCAGTACCAGATTCATGTGCCCACGTTATCACTTGTTCATGAAGAGATTGTGTTAATTATATGACAGCTGCATAGTTTAGCTCCTGATAAATCGTGTCATCTCAGTTAACGATAACATGAACCGCTGAAATATAATTGAAATAATTCATCAGCTAATTAGCATAGGCGGAAAATAGTAAAGGCCCAAGCATGGAGCCTTGAGGAACGCACTGCTCGATAGTTGCTGATTCGCTTGAGATATTCTGAATCACTACTAGTTGGGTCCATCTTTCCAAGAACCACGACTTTATCAATTCCAAAGCGTTTCCTCTCAGATCTTATCGCGCGATGTTGAAGAGGAGGACATTGGTTGAAACAGTCGAAAACGCTAGGAAAATGCCACATTAGGTAAATTTTTTTAGTAATGTTGATTTGCTGATGGGAGTTCATTGGCGGTTAAGAACTATACCGATTTGTTATTGATATTCAGCTCGAAGAGCTTGGAAAAACTGTGAAAAAGCTGCCTCCTCTGTACTCAGTTCTCATGAATGCTGGTATCATCTTTTGTGATGTGAAGTGGTGTTTTCAGTAGTAATATCCCGACAAAATGCAAAATTTTCGAAAAATACTTTCGCCTTGCTGGCACGAAAACTGTGTTGCTTAGAAACACCACGAGAGCTTGCTCGAGTGGTGTTTTGTACAGCAACACAGTTTGAGCGATTAGCAAGGTGAACGTATTTTGAAAATTCTGCATTTTGAAGAGATATTCGATCAGACAATTTCACGAATACATTATATTGTGGACTAAATGCGTATTGCAAGAACGGTTCATCTTGTGTAATCAATGTCAGTTGAAGAGTTGAACCGTCAAACTAACGTTTCTATATTTACCGTGATTGTCGTAACTATGGAAATGTATACACAAGCTAGAAGCGAAACACCGTTTTGGAAATACCACGCGCTGAAGGAAGTGTCAAAAAGTTCTGTTCTCATTGGTTCAGAATGAGAAAATTATGACATTTGATTGGTTTATATAATATGAGGGAAATTGTCAGTATAACTCGGCAAACATTCCTTGTTCAACATACCGTCATGCTTAGGTAATGGATATAAGAACAAAGAGCTGAAACTTATTTTGATATTCCCCTCCATAAATTCCAGTCAATAACTTTTTTGTGTGGAACTTTAATGATGTGAAGAGTGCAGTTATTGATCTTGCCAATTTGAGTTACTTCAAGTTAACCTTCACAAATTGTAAGATGGAAATCCTTTCTATTTTCTGAATTTGAGTTGGTTAGCATAGCTCTTTTCAGTCTGTTCTTCCTCTGACTACGAGGCATTGCGCACATTCAGCAGCATAGGTACTAGGAATACAACCAGAAGTCCTTCAACGCCCTAAAATTCTTAGAAGAAAAACAATAAACGCCTTGAAAATTCTAGAAACACAGAGACTCAAACAGGAGTAACCTGTGAACAAACACATAACTTGCTTCCTTTCTTGTACACTAACATATCGATGATTGGACTTCAAAAACGAGTAGAAGTAATGTTTTTACTTGCTGGGCCAACGTCAACGAAATTTAATTATAGACTCTGACGATTCCAGTCGATTAAATTGCTGACGATATAATATTCAACTGACTCATGTCAATCATTTCGCTTTCAAAAGCCACACCGTGGGAAATTATAAATGCTAATCCGCAAAATGATATCCATTCAAATAAATCTGCATAAATAAGTCATCAATAGACCATAAAATTCGCTAGGCGTTAGGCGAGGAGTATACTCTCGCTTTAACTCGCTTTAACTGGAGAATACCCAAAGATGAGCACGTCCTGACACTCTGTCAAAAATGTGATTTTGGCCCCGTGCCGTTTCATCGGGAATACCGTTTTGAGGCAATTTTGGAGGTTCGAGTTCCATAAGAGCCGCAATTCAAAGTGGGTTACGAGAGTGAATATTTTGAACGTTTTTTTGGAAAAAAAAAATTTTCTACTACCTTACTAAAAATCAAAATTTTACTTCTCTGTGCGATGGGCTCACATTACGGAAGAAATCATCGATTTACATGATAAAAAAAACTACCCCCCTTACCGATCCGTGCTTGACGACTAAACTTTCTGGTGAGGGTACTCCAAGACCTTAATTGTAATTGTGATCTGGTAGAAAAATGGGACTTAAGAAAGTGTGCTATGCCTTCAATGCCAAGCTGATGTTTGGTAGAATAATCTATTTGACAAGATCTGCATTATAAAATTGAAAACCTTTTCTATACTAAGCTTCTACTGTACCGTTTCGGAACTTCCGAATAGAAACATTCATTCAATGCCTAAGAGGTCAGTTTCTTCTTACCACAGAGTATATATTCTTATATAAAACGTCTATACGTGGGTAAACTCCTCACCTATATAGACTTTCATATTACCAATGACGATAACTCCATAGATTAATAAAACGTTCCAATTTTTCGGTTATTATATTAATTGGATTAACACATATATGCATAATGGCATTAATGCTTAAGAACCAATAACCCAGACATGAAATGGAATTGATGCCACTAGCGCACCTGTAACTTCTCGTTCGGTAACTGAATCTATTGAAAATGTGAGAATCAACGTAATAATTACTATGACTAAAATATGAAAACAACAGAAATATTCATACAAATCTTCGTCCAAATACTACAACTAGGTAGCTCAAATTTTCAGCTCTCTTAGAAAATGCGTTTTAAAATATTTATTATTAATTTCTTCTATTGACAAAACTGAAATGTCATTTGGAAAAAAGAAGTGATAGACTTAGTAAACCGGCAAATCGACAGATTCAGAAAATCACTCAATCCTCGATAATAAGAAGATGAGACAGTATATATAGATCAGAAATATCAACCTGTCTAGGATTATACCCGACAGTATTCCAGGCGGAAATTCACGTCATCGATCTATTTGCAAAAAGACTGGAAGAAACCAACCCCACACAAATATCGATCAAAATTTTATTAGACAGTCAAGCGGCTTTGAAATTGATTTGACAATCTTTCTATATTTGTATAGATATCAATAATTTAACTTTTCCCATTCTCAGACTGAGATATATTGAAATCCCGTGAAAAACACGTGGAAAAAGAAAACGGCGAATTCTTTTCTCCGATTGCCACGAAGAGCAAACTCCACAAAATCCAGAAGAGCGCAGATAAATACCGGGGAAAAGAACAATGATAAGGAATCTGTCGTCAAACTGACTGGAAAAAGTAATTTTTGATAAGATAAATCAAACCGCACGGACGCAAAAAGATCGACTGGGAACTAGAAACCGCCAACTAAAACGACAACGGAAAGATGTGATTGAGGTTTCCATCACATGAGACGATGGATTTTTCACGAGTAGGATCAATAAACAGGATGATTTCAAAGCAAAGTGCCAATATCACAGAGGAAATACCTACCGTGGAAGCAGAACGTGTTCAACGATGAATTTTGTGCGATAAAACTTTTTTGACCACGTTTTGTCAACTCGCTTTTTCGTCCATCTGTTTGTTTATCTCATCGATATTTTGGTATCAACTTCAAACTAACTTCCCGATGAGCTGAATACTTTGAAAATAGCTTGAAAATCATAACATTGCTTAAGGAAAATCAGAGGAGATTCGTTTGGGGCTTTCGTGCTACAAGCCTTTACACTGTGACCATTTCAGATATATTGTACCCTCGAAATCGTTTAGAGTTTTCTATATAGGCCCGTCTTCGTTACAAAACTCCATAGGCTTATTTTTAAAGCTCTTGTCCCAGCTTTAGAAACCTTAGCCATGACAATCCCCCCCAAGAGCGTATAGCATATGTATTGAAGTTTCCTCTTCTTCCTGAAAGAACCTACATAGCATTTCTCCTGCCAGACCGATTGTACTCATATGTCTGTTGAGTCTGCAATGCCCTGTGAAGAGTCCTAATAATATTTCAATAGTGCTTCGTTCGTTTCTGTTTGAATAACAGTTTCTCATCTTCAGAGCTCATTGGCAGGTCGTCAGCGGAGTTCTGTCGAACTTTAAGTATTTTGAAGCGGCTTCAAAAATAGAATATGCGTTGGCACACGTTGTGGTACGTCATAAGACGATCGTTTCTGTCTAAATAACAGTTTCTCATCATCAGAGCTCATTGGCAGGTCGTCAGCGGAGTTCTGTCGATCTTTAAATATTTTGAAGCGGCTTCAAAAATATGATATGCGTTGGCGCGCGTTGTGGTACGTCATAAGACGTTAGTTTCTGTCCAAATAACAGTTTCTCATCATCAGAGCTCATTGGCAGGTCGTCAGCGGAGTTCTGTCGATCTTTAAATATTTTGAAGCAGCTTCAAATATAGGATACGCGTTGGCGCGCGATGTGGTAGGTTATGAGACATTTGTTTCTATTCGAATAATAGTTTCTCATCATCAGAGCTCATTGGCAGGTCGTCAGAGGAGTTCTGTCGATCTTTAAATATTTTGAAGCGGCTTCAAAAATAGGATATGCGTTGGCGCGCGACGTGGTTGGTTATGAGACATTTGTTTCTATTCGAATAATAGTTTCTCATCATCAGAGCTCATTGGCAGGTCGTCAGAGGAATTCTGTCGATCTTTAAATATTTTGAAGCGGCTTCAAAAATAGGATATGCGTTGGCGCGCGTTTTGGTAGATTATCAGACGTTCGTTTCTGTTCGAATAACAGTTTCTCATCATCAGAGCTCATTGGCAGCTCGTCAGAGGAGTTCTGTCGATGTTTGAATATTTTGAAGCAGCTTCAAAAATAGGATATGCGTTGGCGCGCGAAGTGGTAGGTTATGAGACGTTCGTTTCTATTCGAATAATAGTTTCTCATCATCAGAGCTCATTGGCAGGTCGTCAGAGGAATTCTGTCGATCTTTAAATATTTTGAAGCGGCTTCAAAAATAGGATATGCGTTGGCGCGCGTTTTGGTAGATTATCAGACGTTCGTTTCTGTTCGAATAACAGTTTCTCATCATCAGAGCTCATTGGCAGCTCGTCAGAGGAGTTCTGTCGATGTTTGAATATTTTCAAGCGGCTTCAAAAATGGGATATGCGTTGGCGCGCGAAGTGGTAGGTTATGAGACGTTCGTTTCTGTTCGAATAATAGTTTCTCATCATCAGAGCTCATTGGCAGGTCGTCAGAGGAGTTCTGTCAAAATTTAAATATTTTGAAGCGGCTTCAAAAATACGATATGCGTTGGCGCGCGTTGTGGTAGATTATCAGACGTTCGTTTCTGTTCGAATAACAGTTTCTCATCATCAGAGCTCATTGGCAGGTCGTCAGAGGAGTTCTGTCGATCTTTAAATATTTTGAAGCGGCTTCAAAAAAATAGGATATGCGTTGGCGCGCGTTGTGGTAGATTATCAGACGTTCGTTTCTGTTCGAATGATAGTTTCTCATCACCAGAGCTCATTGGCAGGTCGTCAGAGGAGTTCTGTCAATGTTTGAATATTTTGACTCGGCTTCAAAAATAGGATATGCGTTGGCGCGCGTTGTGGTACATCATAAGACGTTAGTTTCTGTCCAAATATCAGTTTCTCATCATCAGAGCTCATTGGCAGGTCGTCAGCGGAGTTCTGTCGAACTTTAAACATTTTGAAGCGGCTTCAAAATTAGTATATGCGTTGACGCACGTTGTGGTACGTCATAAGACGTTCGTTCCTGTCTAAATAACAGTTTCTCATCATCAGAGCTCATTGGCAGGTCGTCAGCGGAGTTCTGTCGATCTTTAAATATTTTGAAGCGGCTTCAAAAATAGGATATGCGTTGGCGCGCGTTGTGGTACGTCATAAGACGTTAGTTTCTGTCCAAATAACAGTTTCTCATCATCAGAGCTCATTGGCAGGTCGTCAGCGGAGTTCTATCGAACTTTAAATATTTTGAAGCAGCTTCAAGAATAGTATATGCGTTGACGCATGTTTTGGTACGTCATAAGACGTTCGATCCTGTCTAAATAACAGTTTATCATCATCAGAGCTCATTGGCAGGTCGTCAGCGGAGTTCTGTCGAACTATAAATATTTTGAAGCGGACTCAAAAATAGGATATGCGTTGGCGCGCGTTGTGGTACGTCATAAGACGTTCGTTTCTGTCTAAATAACAGTTTCTCATCACCAGAGCTCATTGGCAGGTCGTCAGAGGAGTTCTGTCGATCTTTAAATATTTTGAAGCGGCTTCATGAACAGGATATGCGTTGGCGCGCGTTGTGGTAGGTCATAAGACGTTCGGTTTTGTCTAAATAACAGTTTCTCATCATCAGAGCTCATTGGCAGGTCGTCAGAGGAATTCTGTCGATCTTTAAATATTTTGAAGCGGCTTCAAAAATAGGATATGCGTTGGTGCGCGTTGTGGTAGATTATCAGACGTTCGTTTCTGTTCGAATAATAGTTTCTCATAATCAGAACTCATTGGCAGGTCGTCAGAGGAGTTCTGTCGATCTTTCAATATTTTGAAGCGGCTTCAACAATAGGATATGCGTTGGCGCGCGTTTAGGTAGGTTATGAGACATTTGTTTCTATTCGAATAATAGTTTCTCATCATCAGAGTTCATTGGCAGGTCGTCAGAGGAATTCTGTCGATCTTTAAATATTTTGAAGCGGCTTCAAAAATAGGATATGCGTTGGCGCGCGTTGTGGTACATCATAAGACGTTAGTTTCTGTCCAAATATCAGTTTCTCATCATCAGAGCTCATTGGCAGGTCGTCAGCGGAGTTCTGTCGAACTTTAAACATTTTGAAGCGGCTTCAAAATTAGTATATGCGTTGACGCACGTTGTGGTACGTCATAAGACGTTCGTTCCTGTCTAAATAACAGTTTCTCATCATCAGAGCTCATTGGCAGGTCGTCAGCGGAGTTCTGTCGATCTTTAAATATTTTGAAGCGGCTTCAAAAATAGGATATGCGTTGGCGCGCGTTGTGGTACGTCATAAGACGTTAGTTTCTGTCCAAATAACAGTTTCTCATCATCAGAGCTCATTGGCAGGTCGTCAGCGGAGTTCTATCGAACTTTAAATATTTTGAAGCAGCTTCAAGAATAGTATATGCGTTGACGCATGTTTTGGTACGTCATAAGACGTTCGATCCTGTCTAAATAACAGTTTATCATCATCAGAGCTCATTGGCAGGTCGTCAGCGGAGTTCTGTCGAACTATAAATATTTTGAAGCGGACTCAAAAATAGGATATGCGTTGGCGCGCGTTGTGGTACGTCATAAGACGTTCGTTTCTGTCTAAATAACAGTTTCTCATCACCAGAGCTCATTGGCAGGTCGTCAGAGGAGTTCTGTCGATCTTTAAATATTTTGAAGCGGCTTCATGAACAGGATATGCGTTGGCGCGCGTTGTGGTAGGTCATAAGACGTTCGGTTTTGTCTAAATAACAGTTTCTCATCATCAGAGCTCATTGGCAGGTCGTCAGAGGAATTCTGTCGATCTTTAAATATTTTGAAGCGGCTTCAAAAATAGGATATGCGTTGGTGCGCGTTGTGGTAGATTATCAGACGTTCGTTTCTGTTCGAATAATAGTTTCTCATAATCAGAACTCATTGGCAGGTCGTCAGAGGAGTTCTGTCGATCTTTCAATATTTTGAAGCGGCTTCAACAATAGGATATGCGTTGGCGCGCGTTAAGGTAGGTTATGAGACATTTGTTTCTATTCGAATAATAGTTTCTCATCATCAGAGCTCATTGGCAGGTCGTCAGAGGAATTCTGTCGATCTTTAAATATTTTGAAGCGGCTTCAAAAATAGGATATGCGTTGGCGCGCGATGTGGCAGGTTATGAGACGTTCGTTTCTGTTCGGATAATAGTTTCTCATCATCAGAGCTCATTGGCAGGTCGTCAGAGGAATTCTGTCGATGGTTGAATATTTTGAAGCGGCTTCTAAAATAGGATATGCGTTGGCGCGCGTTGTGGTAGATTATCAGACGTTCGTTTCTGTTCGAATAACAGTTTCTTATCATCAGAGCTCATTGGCAGCTCGTCAGAGGAGTTCTGTCGATGTTTGAATATTTTCAAGCGGCTTCAAAAATAGGATATGCGTTGGCGCGCGATGTGGCAGGTTATGAGACGTTCGTTTCTGTTCGGATAATAGTTTCTCATCATCAGAGCTCATTGGCAGGTCGTCAGAGGAGTTCTGTCGATCTTTAAATATTTTGAAGCGGCTTCAAAAATAGGACATGCGTTGGCGCGCGATGTGTTAGGTTATGAGACGTTCGTTTCTGTTCGGATAATAGTTTCTCATCATCAGAGCTCATTGGCAGGTCGTCAGAGGTGTTCTGTCAAACTTTAAATATTTTGAAGCAGCTTTAAAAATAGGATATGCGTTGGCGCGCGTTGTGGTAGGTCATAAGACGTTCGTTTCTGTCCAAATAACAGTTTCTTTTCATCAGAACTCATTGGCAGGTCGTCAGAGGAGTTCTGTCGAACTTCAAATATTTTAAAGCGGTTTCAAAAATAGGATATGCGTTGGCGCGAGTTGTGGTAGATTATGAGACGTTCGTTTCTGTTTGAATAATAGTTTCTCATCATCAGAGCTCATTGGCAGGTCGTCAGAGGACTTCTGTCGATCTTTAAATATTTTGAAGCGGCATCAAAAATAGGATATGCGTTGGCGCTCATTGTTGTAGGTTATCAGACGTTCGTTTCTGTTCGAATAATAGTTTCTCATAATCAGAGCTCATTGGCAGGTCGTCAGAGGAGTTCTGTCGATGTTTGAATATTTTGAAGCGGCTTCAAAAATAGGATAAGCGTTGGCGCGCGTTGTGGTAGTTTATGAGACGTTCGTTTCTGTTCGAATAATAGTTTCTCATAATCATAGCTCATTGGCAGGTCGTCAGAGTAATTCTGTAGAACTTTAAATATTTTGAAGCGGCTTCAAAAATAGGATATGCGTTGGCGCGCGTTTAGGTAGGTTATGAGACATTTGTTTCTATTCGAATAATAGTTTCTCATCATCAGAGCTCATTTGCAGGTCGTCAGAGGAGTTCTGTTGATGTTTAAATATTTTGAAGCGGCTTCAAAAACAAGATATGCGTTGGCGCGCGTTCTGGTAGGTCATAAGACATTTGTTTTTGTCTAAATAACAGTTTCTCATCATCAGAGCTTATTGGCAGGTCGTCAGGAAAAATAGAATATGCATTGGCGCGCATTGTGGTATGTCATAAGAGGTTCGTTTCTGTCTAACTAACAGTTTCTCATCATCAGAGCTCATTGGCAGGTCGTCAGCGGAGTTCTTTCGATCTTTAAATATTTTGAAGCGGCTTTAAAAATTCGATATGCGTTGGCCCGCGTTGTGATAGGTTATGAGACGTTTGTTCCTGTCTAAATAACAGTTTCTTATCATCAGAGTTCATTGGCAGGTCGTCAGAGGAGTTCTGTCGACCTTTAAATATTTTGAAGCGGCTTTAAAAATAGGATATGAGTTGGCGCGCGATGTGGTAGGTCATGAGACGTTCGCTTCTGTTCGAATAATAGTTTCTCATCATCAGAGCTCATTGGCAGGTCGTCAGAGGAGTTCTGTCGATCTTTAAATATTTTGAAGCGGCTTCATGAACAGGATATGCGTTGGCGCGCGTTGTGGTAGGTCATAAGACGTTCGGTTTTGTCTAAATAACAGTTTCTCATCATCAGAGCTCATTGGCAGGTCGTCAGAGGAATTCTGTCGATCTTTAAATATTTTGAAGCGGCTTCAAAAATAGGATATGCGTTGGTGCGCGTTGTGGTAGATTATCAGACGTTCGTTTCTGTTCGAATAATAGTTTCTCATCATCAGAGCTCATTGGCAGGTCGTCAGAGGAGTTCTGTCGATCTTTAAATATTTTGAAGCGGCTTCAAAAACAGGATATGCGTTGGCGCGCGTTGTGGTAGGTCATAAGACGTTCGTTTTTGTCTAAATAACAGATTCTCATCTTCAGAGCTCATTGGCAGGTCGTCAGGAGAAATAGAATATGCATTGGCGCGCGTTGTGGTACGTCATAAGAGGTTCGTTTCTGTCTAAATAACAGTTTCTCAACATCAGAGCTCATTGGCAGGTCGTCAGCGGAGATCTGTCAATCTTTAAATATTTTGAAGCGGCTTCAAAAATACGATATGCGTTGGCCCGCGTTGTGGTAGGTTATGAGACGTTTGTTCCTGTCTAAAGAACAGTTTCTTATCATCAGAGTTCATTGGCAGGTCGTCAGAGGAGTTCTATCGACCTTTAAATATTTTGAAGCGGCTTCAAAAACAGGATATGCGTTGGCGCGCGTTGTGGTAGGTTATGAGACGTTCGTTTCTGTTCGGATAATAGTTTCTCATCATCAGAGCTCATTGGCAGGTCGTCAGAGGAGTTCTGTCGAACTTTAAATATTTTGAAGCGGCTTCAAAAATAGGATATGCGTTGGCGCGCGTTGTGGTAGATCATAAGACGTTTGTTTCGGTCTAACTAACAGTTTCTCATCATCAGAGCTCATTGGTAGGTCGTCAGAGGAGTTCCGTCAAACTTTAAATATTTTGAAGCGGCTTCAAAAATACGATATGCGTTGGCCCGCGTTGTGGTAGGTTATGAGACGTTTGTTCCTGTCTAAATAACAGTTTCTTATCATCAGAGTTCATTGGCAGGTCGTCAGAGGAGTTCTATCGACCTTTAAATATTTTGAAGCGGCTTCAAAAACAGGATATGCGTTGGCGCGCGTTGTGGTAGGTTATGAGACGTTCGTTTCTGTTCGGATAATAGTTTCTCATCATCAGAGCTCATTGGCAGGTCGTCAGAGGAGTTCTGTCGAACTTTAAATATTTTGAAGCGGCCTCAAAAATAGGATATGCGTTGGCGCGCGTTGTGGTAGATCATAAGACGTTTGTTTCGGTCTAACTAACAGTTTCTCATCATCAGAGCTCATTGGTAGGTCGTCAGAGGAGTTCCGTCAAACTTTAAATATTTTGAAGCGGCCTCAAAAATAGAATATGCGTTGTCGTGCGTAAGACGTTCTTTGCTGTCTGAATAACAGTTTATAATCATCAGAGGTCATTGTCGGGTCGTCAGAGGGGTTCAGTCAATTTTTATTCATATCTTGAATTGATCTCAAAAATAGGATATCAGTTAGTATATTTAAGAAAATAACTATATAAGAACAACAATTTTTAACAATAACGACGCCTCATACACCTGAACCTGTTCACATTAGATTTCGACCCCGTTCTGAAAGTTCAACTTCCACATTCCCCCCGTAAACGACTTTCCGTTCCCTAACTCGCGTTTTTCCAGCCATCGCCTCCTGCCAAAACCGAGCGGCGAACGAAATTACCCAGAACAAAAAGTCCGTCTTCGCGAAATTAGCTCATTACCGGATTCGACTAGTGGGCGAGGACGAGGATCAAAAGAGTAATCATCAAGGTTATCGATCTTCGCGTCGATGATCGGGCCGAATTGTTTGTTGTACGCGCCGCACTGCTGACAAAAGAAGTTAGTTACACTGACGTAGGTGCAAGGTCGTCGAGAGTTTTCGTTTGACGCGAGACTTGAATTTTATAGCGAAGGTGTGCACAAAAAAAAATAATTCACCGACTTTTATTGATTCAGTCTAGGTGCTGCTTTATACACTGTATACATTTATGTGATGACAAAACTTTGTTCGAAAACATGTGTCGAATAGTATCAAAAAAAAGGAACGAATAAAATAGAAAAAGTCCTCTTGGAAGAACGTTGCACAAATATCCGTCGTGGTATTGCCAGGGAAGTAGTTGTTTTCTGACAGATGTTTGCCTCATTTTCCCACTTGGTGGAAACGTATGTAGGAAAGGGTACTTCGACATTCTCCTAGTAACTTCTTCCCTTCGAAATAATTTTGTAATCACTAATTTTACCATTTTGAGGAAGTTTTTCCGCTTCAGGAAATTTCAATGTTATACGAAAGTCATGGTCATTTTCACAATCGAGTAATTTTCAGTAGCAGAAGAAGTAAACCAACCAAATTATGTCAGTGTATTATCACTAAGAAAATGGATTTTCATTTCCCATAGTTTGTATGTAGTTTTCCGGCTTTGAAAAGAGCATCTCTATTTTTCATGTAAGATTTTCATTTGCTCCAAAAAGAATGCATAACCAATATATATTTGACAGTAGTTCAATAAAAAAATCACAAATTATCCTTAAACACAGGCGGTGTTGCAAAATACGCAAATTTTCACCGTATATCAAGAATTCCAATAATAATACAAATGTATGCTGTCAATAAAAGATTTTAACGTCAAACAGACTTCGAAAGTTACTCGTCAATTTTTGGTTACCACAGTGATGACATTTTATGTTTATTTGTAGAGTTATATCAGTGGCAGCGCTAACTGAATATAAAGTTAGAACAGCCACCCCATATAGAAAAACTAAGAACGCGACAATTTTTGTCGTTCACGACAAATTCTCGACAATTACTGGAATTGGTTTCATTTATTTGAAGGAAGTTTTTGGTAAAAATTTGTTGGTGAAATTGTTAGAACACGGTACCACGTAAAATAATAATAGTAGCTGTGGTATTATTATTATTATTCTTTGGATATTTTTTCCTGACTTGTTAAGAACAAAAAATAAGTATTCACAGTTTGAGCTTTATTTCATCTGAAATTATAGTATTTTTTTTGTTATTTTGTAATTGCTTGAGAAACAAGACAGCTTTCTTGTCAATCTCTATTAGACTTAAAAAAATATACATAGAAGGTCCCGAAATCTACCAGTGCCGTCGGGAGAAATAAAAAATCGACAATCATCAAATATTATGTCGAGGGCAATATACATTACAATGTTGAATTGTAATGATGCGTGATGCTGATAAATTGCATTTATAGGTTGGGTTAGAATGTCACCAGTTTATAAAATTCAGTATTTACCCTCTGACCACCTTGATTTTCGACTCAATTTTTTGAAGGGTATTTATCGAATTATTCCATATAAATTACCACAGACAACTAATTCAATCATATCTTGGTATATTATCTGTAAGTCAACTGAAAGTGTCTGTAGCATAAATCAAGTTGGCTAAATATTTTAGATGATGTTTATTGATTTTTTTCAAATTCCTACTATGATAAACTACACCCATAACGGCCTCCAAATCAGTTAGTCACTTCTCGATATATAATTCATGAATCGTCCGGAAGGGTCCATATTTTAATACAGACACTTCAGAAGATATTTATCGAATTATTCTCTCTAGAAGGCCTCCATTGTCTTCTCCATCATCAAAGTATTCAATTTACCGTTAGATAAATTATTGATAGAGAAATATTTATCGTCGGCAAATGATTAGACACTTTGACAAAGCTTTATGAAGTTGTAAAAATCATTGACATAAATGACGAGTAAAAGCGGACCCAGAACTGATCCCTGTGGCACACCTAGGTTAATCGGTCTCAGGTGGACTATCTGGAAACGATTGTTCAAGTTATGAAAGTAGTGCATATAAAACCAGAGTACGGCAGTTTTACAAGTAGAATGTTGTGGGAAACACAGTCAAAGGCCTTCGACATGTCCAAATGTTGGAAGATGTTTTTCATTGATCTATATCCTGAACTCATATTTCCTTATTTTCTGAGGGGATCAGTAAGATTGTACGGGGCGATGGGAATATCAAAATTTTTCAATAAATTCTATAACAGCAGATATTCAGGCACTCCCAATGTTTCACCCTGTGTATCTCAAAATCTGGTTGTGGCAACACCATTACTGACATTATAATAGTGTTCAACTATTCAAACTAAAAGTTCAAAATTCAAACGACGAGATTTTTGAAACAGGTGATTATAAAATTCGCATTATCACAATTCGTATCATATATCATTTTCATTTCGTATGAGACATATGGAGCTCAAAATATTAAATACAAACAAAATATCATCAAAAAAATTACTTTTTAACCACCCTGAACAAAATTTCGTATTTCTGAACTTTGACAAAATTAAACGATATATGATTGTTGGTTTGGTCATATCTTGATTTTATGGAGACAATAACGATCTGATTTTTGACAAAAGTCAGAAATGAAAACCATACTTTCAGCTGAACTGAATGGCCTATAACATAATTTTGAAGCATATACAGAGTGACCCGTTCAAAAGCTATCAAAAGAATTGCAGTTTGTAAAACTGACAGAGTATATTGGACAAACAAAACAGCTCATAGAAACTAGTATAAATGGTCACAAAATGGTCTGACGTGATGCAGTAAAACCGATGACTATGAGTTTTTGAAAAACATTAATAAAAATACTTACTTAATGAATAAGAGAGAAGGAGAAAATCTACTTTTCAATTAGCATTTCTGGATTCCTTTCCGCAAATGTTATATTCCACAATGAAACCCTATTTGTACTAAATTCAGAGTCTCTACAAGCGGGCCGAATGATCACAAGATCTAATAACAAACTCATTACACGGTAAATTTAATTTTCCTTGGCACTAATTACTTTTTCATCGCCCTTTTCTCCTTCCCAGCTATCACAAGCACACCTACTGACTCCATCCAGTCTGATAATAATTCTCACTTTCGATAATTCTTCCAGAACATGCTCACATTTTCACATTAAGAAATAATTTAGGAGGGTTCTTCGAATTTGGCCAAACAACGTGGAGGGAGGCTGGTAACATGAATATTCAGCGTTATTTATTAGTTTGTACGAATCGATTTTGGTATGGTATTTCTCAAATAACTCCTGAAATGTTCGAGGATCCATTGGTATACAGGGTGACCCAAGAAAAACTTTTCAGCAGGATTTACTCGAAACCTTTGTGTAAGTCATAATTTTATTTTTGTTCGAGGTCTTGAATTGAATTTCACTTCATTTCAGGAAATCCAACGTTTCGTAAAATATATTTAAACATCATCCGGGCCATATGTTTGTTATTTCCGTCAACCGTCTGCACACCCTTCAGAGTACAACCCTGAAAAGTCTTCGAAAGACAAATTTTTTACAATCATCATGTCAAATTTTGGGAAATTTATTAAAATTCACACTTTAATTATTGGAAAAATGTGATAAAATTGTGGAATTCGAGTTTTTTCGTTTTGGTACTGTATATTTTTTTATACCATCAGAAAGTAGAGATTTCAACGATAAAAAAAAACGATTTTTTCATAACGCAGTGATTTTGACATGAGAATTTTCAATTGAAAATTAGGGTGCTTTTTCGATATTAATTCAAAATAAGCAGAAAAAATAAATATTTAGAATCCAATGAATTAAAGTGAGTTTGGGACAGAAAAAGGTAAGTTTCCACCAAATTTTTTGTAAAAAAAAATTTTGAGGGCAAATAATGATAAGGTAAATTTGTTAGTTTTAGATGTTTCCAATCGATATTCGCGCGAAAGATTCAAATATTCAATACGTTGCTAAGTGTTACTGATGAAGAATAATAATTCCGAAATCGGTGAGCATCTGGTTGCCCATTTCAGCCAGACGAAGACCAGTAATTTGTCTCGACGAGCTCTTGCAATTTCTTTCCTTTCAATTACAGACCTTTGAAAATAATATTGAGAAAGCCAACACGGAACCTCTAGGTTTCATTCTCAGTTACTTTTTATGCTATTTGATGAGGATTAACAAGAAATTTATAATTATTATTTACTGGATATTTCTTGGGACGAATTTACCCCACAATAATTTCCAATTCACGTGATTGTCAAGTGAATGGGTTCCATGAAACGATTTGACGATAAATATTCACATTTCCGGAAAAATGTAAGTACCAATTCAAGTTGCATTCACAAATAAAACACGTACCTGGTAATGCGGTTTACTTACCACCACTTTGGTTAATTTTTCACACACGTGGTATCTACTAATTGTTTTCGTTTGTAGGGAATTCTTCATCGTAATTGGTTATTAAATCAGGAAGTGTTGTTAGATGATGGCCGTAGGAATAAGTATGTACGTTACTGGAATTTCTCATGATTATTTGGATTCAAGTAAAGTGACCCCCCGTCGGGGGCCGTCTTTGTTAATATTATACTACAAGCTCTATCGTGTGATGTAATCAAGTAGTGTTGTGCCACAGAAGACATTAGATATAAGAGGATTGAATAAATGAGTATTTGGAACATTTGGTGTGAAAAAATTTCAAGAAATAGAAAATACCGAAAATACCAAAATTATGTCAATTTCATTCGACATGTTATCTTGTCGATCGGCTTCAGCATCACAGGATATACTAATTTCACTCACTATTCTGAATCAATTGGCTTTTGCAGAATTGGTCTATCTTGAACCGTTTTCGAAAATTCATCTGGAGTTGTGAAGGGTCCTTTCCACCCAAAACATTTTTATCGAGTTTTGCCTTCTCATATTCGTAAAATTCAATCTTTTTTGTATATGTACAACGAATCAGAAGTCTGTTCCGACTCAATTAAGTTTGCATAGGTTTATTACGGAACCTCTGCCTCAAATTCACAGAGTATACTAATTTCACTATTCTGAAAAGATTAGCGATCGCAGAATTGCCGTATCTTCAACCGTTCTCGAATTGAAAAATTCATCTGGAGTTACATTTTCTTTAAGTTTTGTCTTCTCATATTTGTAAAATTCAATAATTTTTTTTAATTTTTCACTCACATTCGTAAAATTCAATCTTCTTTCAATGTGTTCACCAAATTGGAAGTCTTTTTCGAGTCAATTAAACATTTCATACGCTTTTTTCGAAACATCTGCAGTTTGGAGATGAAAACTTCGTAAAATTTTATTTTTCATTTTTAAAAAATCTCATCATTCTTCTAAGATGTATATCGACGAGCTTATTTCGTATCGTACCACGAAAATCCATGTTGATGAAGGACTGATAAAATAACAGCAAATTACTCTCATATACTCTGTGTGAGCACCTTCGTCAGAATTTCGACTAATCCGCGTTGTGGATTGGTTATCAAAGCGCCTGCTGCCTTCCTTGGATAGGGTCGCTATTTTTTTCAGGCTCTTCCTCCGGAGATTTTTTTTTATAATGAATTGAAAACTAAAAAGTGAAAAATAAAATATAGTTTAAAAATATAAGCACACGCTATTATAACACATTGATCTAAGAAGTAAAAAATAATTGTTTATATAGGCAGAAAATAATAATAATTGAAAAATATTGGTACCACTGTGAATGAAGCGTGGGGTGCCCGATATAGGTACGAAAATATGAAACAAAGCGACCCATGCTTTTTTCACAGTAATAGTAATATTTTTCATTTATTATTAGGTATTTTCTACCTATACAATTATAAACAATTATTTTTTACTTTTCAGTTTGAAGTGTTATAATGGCATGTTTTTTAGGTTTTCTAAACTATAAATATTTTATCATGCTAAACCATATATTTTCGGAATCAGCATGACATTTTGCTCATGTATTGCACATTTTGAGTAAATCTTATTATTTTGTATTTTCCATGACTTTTAGGGGGACTTTTTCGAATACTTTGTGTGACTTGTAGTGATCTATCTTCATCCGTTCTCCAGTTGAAACCATATTAATAACAATAAATGCACAAGGAATGAACAAGGTGTCATCCCATTATCCTGTTCTATTTCTCAGAATACGAGTACCTGATTTAGTTTATTGTTCCAATATAATTCATTTAATCCTCCGAATCGTTAAATACATCATTATACTTTTCAAGCGAATACAAATCATTACGATTACGCGATTATATTTCTCCAGCTACACCACATCCGCATACTACTTATATGAGAAGCGCAAATATCGAAAAGACAAGGAGACGGGGCTCCTCGTTTTTCCAATAAATAAGACGTCGAAACCAAGGTTATTTATCATTTGTTCCGAGATCACGTGTTCGTGGTAATAATCAAAAATGTGGACATAGACGAGACGAGGTATCGAATTCCATTAGAACCAACCAGCTAATTCATGTGCACGTTCTAGATGTACTTATCGCAAATGCAATAGATTTATTACGATCAATAATCAGATTATTAATTTGTTGAACTGATTTCGAACCCTACGCAAGTCAGACTGAATGCGTTATATTCGACGAATGTTACATCAAGATATCGCTGGAGGTTGACATAGCAATGACCGATGACGGTCACGAGAGTTATACGGGGTGGCCCATCCATCATGAAGTTTATTTGCCAAGTATCCGCATGATTTCAAACTTGCAATATCCATAAGGTCCAAAACATCCGCAGTAATATTTGCTTGCAGCTCCCTACACCGAATTCATCACTCACAAAAAAATCAATAATATATGAACGCCTACAATTATATAACCACTTGCCCAGTGAGGGTGAGAGAAATAATGACAACAATAACAATTTTCGACTTTCGAAAACTTTAAACCTTTTATTTTTGATTTTTTTTTGTTTTTCATCATTTTCATTTTTCATGTTTCCTCAGGATATATTCGTCATACATACTTATTTTCGTTCTACGGGATATGTCTTTCCTCTTATACGGCCCTACATACGATTTCAACTTCAGAAATCAATAAAAGTTTTGAAAAGCACTTTCCCCATAGCCATAATGTGAATGTTGCCTGATGTTTTCTGACAGCCGTCGACAAATATTTAGACGTTCGAAATCAGGAAAACGAGATTATGAGGTAACTTTGAAACTATCTTCGTTGCGAAATACTGTTTGATATCTTTTCAAAATTATTATGCTCTTTGAAGAACTTAGGTACATGTTGTGATTGTTTTGTTGATTTTTCTCCAAGCAACTTCATTGAGATCATTCTACACATGTATAGGATAATAATAATGTAAGTACTTTATGATATTCCACACCACCTCAAGTGGAAAATTTGAGAGGAGGCATAATCGTTTTCAGTTTATCTCAATGTCACCTTCATATCATCATACGAAGCCAACTGTTCCTTGAAAAAGGTAGACAAGAAAGTCTGTGAACTTCCTAATAAAGCCAAACGGACTAAACAACGCATGCCTACATCGGGAACACTGTGTCAGCATGGAGGATATACAAAAAGAGCATTCAAGAAGCACTTGGACACTTTGAGGACCCAATCCACAGCACATTAATTTGTATCGGTCCATAGAGACCTTTCCACTTTTCAAAATAGCAAATATATCCTAATCTCCTGTTTTCTGAAGAAATTCCGCAGCTGTCTCGCATACGGATACGTTTCTGAGCATTGAAGGACAGCCAAGGTCATCTTCATTTCAACGCTAGGCAAAACTATTAAGAGCCATCAGATTCACGTCTTTTCTTCTAAAGACAGGCTGGTGGACAGGTACATCAGAGAGAAGGTACTGGAGCTAAATTCATCGACGTAGAAAGAGCATTTATTTTGACAACACCTTACTTGATTCTTTATTTCATGCAACAAGGGAAATGGGGCGTGATCCCAACTATAATAATAACATGGATTCACGGCATGTTGTCCCAACAAATAGGTGAAGCAGCTACAATATTTTTTGTATGTGCTGTATGCGCATTTTGCTGAGTTTGTTCTTGTTGCCATTTCGAAACCAAGCCAGTTTGGTTTGAATTCATGTTAGTTTCTTATGAAGATAGGAAGTTCTCATCTGTTGTAACTTTAACGTAGGTAATTTCAATAGTATTTTTAACGAAGTAGCACCCAAACAATGCAAATAAATACTTATGGATTCGATGACTGAAATTAGGACGAGAAATCGATACCCCGAACGAACAAAGCCGTAACTAAAATTACAGCTATTTTCAGTTATAGATGTAGGCGTATTCAGATTAAAAAACTGATGCTGACGATAAAAAAGCCGTATCTCTAGACCAAGTATTTGCGAAGAAATGTACTTGAAAAAAGTTGTATTTCGACTTGAATACTGAAAAAAAATTCAGTATTTCGGCTCTCCTGAAATATGATAAAAAATGAGTTATGTCTTTGTTCGTTGGGAGTGTCGAAATAATAGTTAGCATCTGATCAACTTGATATGTAGGAGTATGTAGGACGTAAGTTATTGAGTTTTGTTTTCTGAAATCGCAATGGTGAACCAGAATGAAAATAGACTATAATCAAACTCGTGCGAATTTTTCGATTAAAAGTCACACAAAAACAATTGAATATAAAAATGACGGAGAAGTTATTAAATAATCTAAGATCAAATACTTAGTTGGCGGTGTAGATTCCGAGTGACCAAATCAAAAAGGTTAGGTTTGTGATTACAAAAAAGTAAGTGGATTTTGGTGTTAGCTATAGTGGAATTAGGTAGATTAGCGCCCGAAAAAAGTGTCTATCAAGAAAGGAGGCATTTTGTGCCTTTTAATCGAAGAATTCGTGTTTGAAAATAGTCGATTTTCAAGATTCATAAGGGCACAACTCAAAAAGTAATTGAGACCTCTTGAATTTTTGCCGGATTCGTGTTCAGGAGACAAAGCTACGTACGTTAGACTATTTTTATTGTAAGGCGGAGCTCGATACACTTGCGTTTACCAAAATATGATTCATTTTGGTAGAACTCCGTTGACTACTTAATTGCCACAGGCTATCAAAAATTTTGGAACAGGTAATTTGGTCTTTTGAACAAAAAATACCAATAGCGGTCTCAAATAATTTCGGAGATATGGGCCTATCGTGATAACTGACGTTTTTTAGTGCGCATTCCTAACCCGAAAAAAAAACAGTAGAAACACTCAAAACTCTTCCTTTTTATCAATAGCAGAATGTTAACACCCAAATTGACATGTTTCACACTTTTCTTTATTGAAAACAGCACTTTTTATGAAAAAACTCACCCTTCTTTTATGACCACATAGGTATACAACAAATCTAGGAAAAATGATTAGTGAATTTTATTCATGTGAAGTGGGAAAAAACGTGAATGAATAAGTTCCTACTCATGTTGAAGTTAAATGGCTCGTAAAGTTGGCAGTGCAAATATGCAAAGATCAACGATAGCAACCTAACATTCTGCATAAAATATGTTGTTTTTGATGTTGTCAAAATAAGATTGAATTTTTGCACAAACAGTGCCGTTTTTAATGAAAAAATAGTGTAGAACAGGTGAATTAGAGTGCGTGTACATTGTGCTAGTGTAAAGAAGGAAGAAATTTGAGAGTTTTTTCCGCGTTAGAAATATGTCCTAAAAAATGCCAGTCACCGCTCAGAAATAGGCCCATATCTTCGAAATTACCTGAGTCCACCAAAAATTGTATTGGGATTTTTTGTTCGGGAGGCCAAATTGCGTGAGTTTCAAAATTTTTTTGACAGCTTGTGGCTATTGGTTAACGGAATTTCACCTTCGTTTTCATTATGGCGATGTGAAGTGAAAACAGAACTGCCCGATATTATGTCAAAACATCAGTAAACAACTCTTGTATTGGTTGAAATCAGAGTCTTATACTGACATATTATAAGTTTTCAACACTTGACCGACTGAAGTAAGATCAAAATCATCCATTCAGTGAATACCTAGGTACGTTTTCTAATACAAAAAACTCGATAGATATCTACAATAATCAGTTGTAATGGCACATTAGAACAGAGTAAACAGCTAAGTAAATACTATTGTGAACACTCATTAACAGGGCTCAATTTATGTTATGTAAATGTTTTATCAGTGCCAAGTAGGTAAATAAACAATTTTTCCGTACATTCTAACCTCAATCCAGACCGAAACTACAATATCTAGTCGTTACTAAACGAATAACAAATTCTATCCACACACTCGAACGCAATCGAAGAACTTTGAGGTTAAACGAAAAATATGAACTACTTCACTACTTGCCTAATTTGTTGATGAGTTCGATACACTGGGAGATGTGCGGGAACTGCAGAATCTTCCGCCACTTTTTGCTCTTGCCCTTATTGTTATCGGAACCACCTAGAAAAAGCAGGCAACATAGTAACCTTAACCTTACCCTTGTCCGGATCGAACTCACCCTCTCTCGCTTTTAGATAAACTGTATTCGCGACTATGTTTTCTAGTTCCATGAGTTCCAGCTTGAAAGTTTTTAAAACCCGCCAAGTCGGGTCTCGCGAGACCCGTTTCCATTAATTCACTGGGAAAATTTTGAACCGGAAAGGGGTGTCCCATGCACTTGCCTCTATCACTGACGTTCGTTCACGGATAGCAAACCCTTAACGCGAAAGCACAGAAACACTAAATCGGAGCATTCATCACACACGTTCACTGTGTGGACTTTGGGGTGTGTCTGAAATTTACCCTGTACACTTTGCACCCTGTGATGTGTTGTAAGCACTGAGGAAACCACTACTTTCTCTGCAGAATTTACACAGCGATCGGCACAGCACACGCGTTTTCGCCTCTCGTATGCGCCACAGACTCGGTGATGAGTGACAGGGAGAGTGGGATTTGGAAAGAGATGCACGCTGCATGGTTCACGCGGATGTGTTTTACGGAAATTTCGGGCAGAGGCGGAACGTCGATATGGGCATTTGGGGTGTAATTGTTTTCGATGAGTAGTTTGATTTTTTCATTGAAATGATTGGTAGGACCTCATCAACGGTTATAGCTTGGATTTATATTTTTTATCGTTATCCATTTTGTTAACAAAAATGAACTATAGTCGAAAGTGTGAGTTACAAGTTACGAATTAATGTACCTAGAAAGGCATGACAAATGGTTCAAATGAAAGCAGATTTGTTTTCCTTTAAATACATACATGAATATTTCATTTTCCAAAGAACAAATGGACTCTGCTGCTACAGCAAGAAAATGACCTAAGACTACCCTTCTTATACGAGTATTTCGGTAAAATTTACTGAAATTTTAATGTGTTGTTGAAGGCGGCCTACTGAACACTGTAAACTGCCATCTCTGGTCGAGGGTCCTGCATTTATACCCACAGTAGACTTCTTTGGTCGCTGTTGTAGAAAAAAAATATTTCCCTGCCACCACATAGGCATATAATGTACTTATATCGCACTTTAGAGTACAGGAAAGTGGCTTATACTCGTACGGAAAGTTACTTTCCGCTCATGTACGGAAAGCAAATCGCACGTGTGCGAAAAGTAAATCGCACGCGTGTGGATGAGCTGTCAAATGCATGATTTCTGTTTAGATAAAGTTATCAAATCTATAATCTCTAGCACAAAAACAATTCATTTGAAAAGAATATTAGTTTTCAGTTTGAAAAATAAAAATTGACTCCGGTCGGCTAATTGGTCATATCTGCTTCATGTAGACTCACAGCTTATGAAAGAATATTTCATATTTGTATAATGATCATTGATAGTAAAATGTGTCTAATCATGATCTTGATCTCTCAGGTGTAATATTAAAGAAAATAGGGTACAATACCTACTTGTTCGAAAGTGATTTTACGCCTCGTGCTATAATATTTCCCATTCGCTTGAAAAATGTCACTTTTCGCACTTGTTGTTCATATACTATTCCCACCCTCAACTGGGGGGTCGCATAAGGGAAAGTGTGACTATTCGCATTTGTTGATAACTATTTTATTACACCTGCATTATGATCATTTGCAAATGAAATAAAAAAGACTGTTGCTAGGTATTAAGTTTTATCAAAGGTTATACCACGAGTGCTTAAAATTTTTTCAATAATTGTTTATTTTTCACAAAAACTTTTTGTTTAAAATAGTAACAATTAATCAAGGCCGTGTTATATTTACGAAGGTTATTTCTTGAATCCAATTCTTTATATCAGTTAGGAGAAGTAGAGGAGAGAAAGTATCGAGCAATGAATGTTATGATAGCAAATATTAAGGAATCGTCCAAAACCAATCACATAGAAAGATTAAATGAGGAGAAAGAAACCGTACTAAATATCCTCAAAGATGTTACCCTGACAGACACGAACATAAGACTGCAAAGAATTGGCAAGTTTTCAAAAGATAAATGTAGACTTCTGAAAGTAACATTTAAAAACCCAGCTGATGCAAAGGAAACTCTCGAAATTAGTAAAACACTAAACATAGTAAAGATATTTGGAGATCAAACTGTAAAACAAAGGGAATATTATAAAGTAGTGAAGAAAAGGCTTCAAGAAATCATCGCAACTGGAGAGAACTCGAAAACTCAAGTACATCAATTCTATCCCTACAATAGTAGAACGACATATTGGAAGTGAAGAAAAAACCTGTGATTCCTAGTATACAACTCAACCAGGATATTGTTTATGTAAATGTTGGAAGCTTAGTAGCTCATAAGTTTGATGTTATTTTAAATATTTTAAGTTATAACCCAGCACTGATAATTCTAAGTGAAGCGAGAACAACTCCAGATGTTAGCGATACTGAAATATATATAAATAATTATAATGTAATCCGATGTGATGGTAGCAGCAGGCACACTGGAGGGGTTGTCATATAAATATATATATATATATGACAACCCCTCCTTGTTGTTGTTATATATATAATCAATCAATATATCAATATATATATATATATATATATATATATATATATATATATATATATATATATATATATATATATATATATATATATATATATATATATATATATATATATATATATATATATATATATATATATATATATATATATATATATATATATATATATATATATATATATATATATATATATATATATATATATATGAAAACTAAAAGTTCGGGTTGAACCGCGTCTGGAATTTGTTGAAATTCGACGTTTCGGCTCCGATTTTGGAGCCATTTTCAAGAACTGAAAAAGAAAGAAAATAAGAAAACGTTACGTTGAAACGTAATTCTACGCTGAGGTCTCAATCTGCCTACTCCTCAGGTTTAATTACGTTCGGTTTTTGTGACTTGACGTCGGGGTCTCAATCTGCCTACTCCCCATGTCTCGTCACTGGTTCTCTCTAAGGTCTCAATCTGCCTACTCCTTCGAGAGAACTGAGGAATTGTGGGTTGAGGAACTGTATTTATAGTGGACGTGGCTGTAATGGCCGTGTGCAATGTATTGGCGCGAGGTGAACTATGGGCGGGAACTGAGTTGGCGCTAGATGAGCTGTGTGCGGGAACTTGGTTGGCGCTAAGTGAGCTATGTGCGGGAACTGGGTTGGTGGGAAATGAGTTGATGCGTGCAATGAGAGGCTTCCAGGTATTGGGAAGTCTACGTCCGTCGTCGCGAGTGTTGAGGCAATTGGGGCGCTTCTCTATCTCGAGGGCTTCTCGGATGATCCTGGTTTGCAGAGTTTTCTCGGTGGAAATTGTTTTTGTGTTTTTGAAGTCTATTTTGTGACCTGTGTCTTCTCGATGTTTATAAAGTGCGGAAGTGGAAGATGCCTGACGCACAGCAAGTTCGTGTTCGTAGACTCTGGAAGTTACTCGTCTGTTAGTCTGGCCAATATAACTTCTCGGGCAGTCTGAACATGGTATTTCATATATACCTTGAGAATCGTTTGGTATTGTGTCCTTGGGAGATCTGAGAAATTTGGATATTTGGTTGTTGGCCGTGAATATTGTTTTTATCTCGTGTTTTCTCAAGATATTACTGATTTTGTCTGTCACACCTTTGATGTATGGTAGGAAAGCTTTGTGTGGCTGGATACTCTCTACTGGATCATTTGTTTTTGGAGGACGGGTCAGTTGATGGCGGATAGACTTGTCGATTAGCGAATTGTTGTAACCATTCTGAAGTAAGGCTGATTTCAGTTTGTCCAGCTCTTGTGGTCTATTCTGGTTGTCGGTAAGCTGAATTGATCTGTATATCAGGGAGTTCAATACGGAGTTTGTTTGTGCTGGATGGTGATGAGAGTTTGCGTGTAGGTATCGGTTGGTGTGGGTCTGTTTCCTGTGTACTGTGTGGGTGAAAGAGTTATTGGATTTCGTAATGAGAACGTCCAGGAAAGCTAGGGAGTTGTTCATTTCGGTCTCCATTGTAAATTTCATGTTGGGATGGATATCGTTTAGGTGATCTAAGAACGTGTTTAAGATTTCGTAACCATGAGGCCATATGACGAAAATGTCGTCAACGTATCTGAACCAGCAAGTAGGCTTGTGGTCAAATGCTTCTACAGCCCTGGTTTCGAAGTCTTCCATGAAAAGGTTTGCAAGGACTGGAGAAAGGGGGGAACCCATGGGAGCACCTTTCACTTGTTTGTAGTGAGTTCCTTGGAAGAGGAAGTACGTATATATATATATATATATATATATATAAGAGATAACATAGAATACAAGGTAAAAAAATTTTTGGTCAATGAACCTAACTGCTGGATTCAATTTGTTGAAATTAAAATCAATGGCAAGAAATGGTCAATAGGAGGTATTTATCATTCGCCTAATGAAAGTCATTCTGTTTTTCTGGACAATCTGGAAAACAATTTCGAAAATTATTTCTATAACAAAAAATGTACTCTGTATAAAATACAAAAGAGATCTTGTGAAATCCAAATATTTTCTCCAATTTTCTAACCTACAATTCATCAACCCGAACGAGTATAACAAGTTTATTTCAAGCTTTGAGTGTATTGTTAAAATCTAAGGTAAGAATCCATTTTATACACTTTTCTTCTGCCTAAACAATGAATCTGACTATAGATTGCCGTTTTTTCATAGTTGTTTTTTTTCCATTTTTCCATTGCATGTCACACTTACCCCGAAATTAAATGTTATTGGGGATAGTGTGACCTATCTGTCGGGGTAAGTGTGAACCTGGTTCATTTGGCCAATCTAAACAGTAATATTTTCTCAGCTATAGTACGATATTATAATATACGGAAATCTCAGAGAGCCAAACAATATACCTGGCCAGATGTGGAAGACATTGATACTCTTTCTGAGGATGAAATATCAACTGTGCTTCCATCACCACTCGTCAGAAGATGGGGATCAATGAAATTCTCATTCGATTTTTCAGATTTCTACCTGTAAATTTTTCTTTTCAACAAATGTTCACTTTCACGATTATTTTATGTTTTTCTCCAATGGGGTATTTCAAATTCAATATTAAAAAGTTGCTAACTATGTTTTGAATAAAGATATCTCGAAACAAATAAATTGTGGTGAAAGTTCCTTTACTGTTTACTCACACCCCAAAGAGAGATTTACGTGCATTAATATCTTTAAGTTTGGCCAGAATCACACTTGCCCCAAATTTTCGGGGAAGTGTGACCTATGGAGATGTATATCTGAATATATTAATAAAATTCATAGAATACGTTTTTCAACAGTTTTCTGTGGCGTATTACGAAGACTGATCTTCGAAGTAAATACCTGCAAAATTTCATTGTTATATTAGATGGACTAAATTCAATGCGAACTAATGAAAATCACGGTCACACTTACCCGAGCTTACCTTATGCATTGATTTCTGTCACAGAAGACAACCCAAAACGAGACATTTCAATTTTGAGCGACTGAGTTGTCAACGTTTGACATTTATACAAACAAAAGAAAGCTTTGTTTACTTGAATAGCCGTGTTTACCTAAATATCCGGTTGTTTACCTGAATAGCCGCTCATATGCATATTACGAAGATTGCAAATGCCAATGAAAGTTCAGGAACAGATGGGGGTGGCTGAAACAAAAGTAAAAACAGTTGGCATATCCACCACCAGCCTTGATTGTTTGGTTCGAAACCGACTCTGTATCTGGTTCGACCATAAAACCGTCTGGCTGGAACGGAATAATCAAAAACAAATTTGTAGATTTTATTGCCCAGTTATTTAGATGTGTCTACGTCCTGTTCTCAAGATAATGGAATCGTGTTTTGAAAGCCTTAAATTGAACAGTGAATGCCAACAATGCAGCCGGTAAACCGCAAGCGAAGCAGACATTCACTGAAGGAAATTCGATAAAGCTAAGGTAGTTTGACGCAAATGGAAGAGGAAACCACTACCAGTGTTCGAGATTGCTCGATAACGGAGTGAATAGACGGAATGATTATCAACACTGGAGTTATGATTTCATTATTCTGCTTGCTTATTATCGAGACCACTCCTACAGGTTCACTTGGCGTGGGTTGATGAGGATGTTGATGTATTATCAGCATTATACTGGGTACTTAGTATTAGTGATACGAAATATACAGAAAGAGCAGTGAGATAGGTTCATAGTCTGATAAAAATGCACTTAACGATAATCTTAGGAAATGAAAAAATAACCCAATACACCAAAACAACGTCAATACCACAACGCGCGTTTCGCCTACGTAGTTGGCATCAGGAGCTCGAAAAAGCGTATTAACTACTAGATAACACTATCGTAATATTATTTTTCTACGCCCATGTCTGTAAACGTCAAAAATCACACTGTCAACATTCCTTGTAAATGACATTTAACAATAACATGCACGTAATGAGATCTCATAACATACACGTGCGTTTTGAAAAGAAAACTTAAATTTCTTGGTTTCATTGAATTACAATCAAATTTTTATTTACGTGGTCTATTTACACAAATTTAGTCAATTAAAAAACATAAAAACTTTTAGCATTAGCGAGATATATTTAGGATTGAAAGAGTGATGCCCCTAAATGTAGGCAGCACGTTATGAAGTTTCTTCATAAATAGGACACGTTTTCTTAAGTGGCATGCTATGAAAATAAATGTCATGTCATTTATATTGTCAATTTCTTGAACAAAATATAATTGTATCCGAACATTTTCTCAATTCAACCAACAACTTTTACAATAATAATAATAATAATACTCCCTCGTAAACAATCGTAGAGTGTACCCAAAGGCATTGCCTGTGCGGGTAGAGGATGGCTATTATTATTATTTGCCGTGGCGCTCCGGGGCGACTTACTGATATTGTCGGTGGTGTATTCACTTTTCAGCTGTAGGAAAACCCGGTTGGTCGGTGCGCACTTCAAGCTAGCACCAGACGTCGGCATCTAGGCAACTCACGTCACACTTGATTCACAACAAGGCATGTGGCCACCTAAAGAGACCCGTGTACTTGAGAAAAAAGACTCCGTACCCGAGCGTCGAACGTCTGTCTGATGCGAGCTAGAAGTTCCACTGCTAGAGACCTTAGCTACTGAGCCACCGACCGACCTAAAGTTTAAATAATTGCAATGTTTTTTATTTAATGGAAGAAAATGAATGGGCGTAGAAAAAGTATAGTACGTTACACGAGTTTTAAGCCCATTACGCACAAATGAAATTTACGCATTCGACGTGCGTAATGGATTACTTACAACTCTTGTTACGTAATGAACTATTATACCATGCATCTAAGAGCTAAATTGCACTCATTACCTGACACTGTACCTGATTGCATTAAATTTTGTACCTGCTAAAATTGTTTACTGAATATTTTCTATATAGTTCACCTGTTATAATCTATTTCTACCTTATGCTTTGAATTCAATGACAACATTCTTGGAATTAATCGCCAGGATTAAATAATTTGCCTCTCATAAGAGGCCATTATTTGCAAAACTTGCTATTTGCCCGGAAGAATAAAAAAAACGTTTAACAGCTTAGTAAAAAAACATATATTGTCAATAGCCAGTTTTGAAATAATTATCGAGTATATAAAAAAACAGTTTAATTAAATACCAAACTCAAGACTTCTGAACTGAAACGAAACAGCAGTCATTCTAGGCATTTTCCAATCGATCAACGGTTTCTTCTGGTACTGTAAGTAGGATAGCGTGTTCGTCACGTGGTTCGACAAATAACTGTGATATTTGGACAGTATTTGCAAAGGGTTTTGATAAATTCCGATTTTATCATTCGATTTCTCTGTAAAAATTGAACGAAACTTAACAAAAAAAAAACAGTTTCCGAGATTTTGTCGAATAGCGAGTTTTGCAAATAATGGATATACTCTGTGTGAGAGCATTCGCCAAAATTTTCAAAATCCTCGTCGTGGATGGGTAATTAATGCGCCTTCTGCCTTCCTTGAATCGGGCCACTAAATTTTTTTCAGGTTCTTTTTCCGGAGAAGGAAACATTTTTAATAATAAATTGAGAACTAAGAAGTTAAAAATATAGTTTAAAAAAACTAAAAAACACGCTTTTATAACTCATTGAACAATAAAATAATAATAAATGAAAAATATTAGTAGTAGTAGTAGTAGTAGTGGAAAAAAACGTAGAATGCTCGATATACGAAAATATGAAACAAAGCGCCCCACGCTTTTTTCACAGTGATACTGATATTACTCATGTATTATTATTTTCTGCCTAGATAAACAATTATTTTCTACTTTTTAATTCAATGTGTTATAAAAGCGTATTCTTCAGTTCAGTTAAACTATATTTGTTTTAATAATTCGAAATTAAATTTTGATGGATGATTCTGAATCAGCTCATCAGAGCATAAAATAACATATAAAGTAGTGGTCTGCTTGTGCCGCCTAGTGAAAGGTTTCCTGAGTATAGTGATTAAAAAAAAACGTTTGAGAAATTCTACGAGCTGTAGTGCCGCCCACAGTCAAACTTTCTTATAATATGCTCTGCGAGCTCATCGAGATTGAGAGAACCTTGCGGTTTTCTTTCAAAAATGAAGAATATGAGTTTTGTTACTTTAGTTACGAAACCTCATAGCAGAGCAAACACAAATAATATACTTTCGAAATCATCATAATATTTTGCGTATTTAGTGTGAATTTTATGTGAATCTGATGATTTTGTATCATCGAAATTGTTTCGTGTTATTATTTTCATTGTCGATCGGCCACAAATTCATAGAATTCATAATTCTGAATCAATTGGCGTTCGCAGAATAGCTCTATCTCAAAGCATTCTCGAGTTGAAAAAATTATCTGGAATTGAGAAGAGTAATTTTTCTTCAAACATTTTATACAATTTTGTTTCAATGATATTCGTAAAATATAACTTCTTTTCAATGTTTTCACCAAATTTGAAGTTGATTCCGAATCAAATGAAGATTTCATAGGCTTTTTAAGTATACGAAACCTCTGCAGTTTCGAGTTGAAAATTTTGGATTTTTTTTTTTCACATATTCCGACGAATTAATTTTTGTGGAATGATTCGGAATCAGCTCATCGAGATACATTTGAGAAAACTTTGCAATTTTCTCGAAAATATGGTTTTTAAATTTTCAAAAATTCGATTTTGCCAGGGAATTTTCGACGTTTTGTTCCTTTTTATGCCGAACCTTATATCAGAGCAAATACAAATAATATATTTTCGAAGTCAGCAAGAAATTTTGCATATATACTGCGAAATTCAAGTGATTCGGATGATTTTCTATTTTTCTTGTTTTTTTGTACTTTTTCCAAGCTATTATTTTGTTCCATAAATCTGAATAGATTAGCGTTCGCAGAATAGCAGAATAGTTCTCGAGTTAAAAAGTTTATCTGGAATTGAGAGGTGCAATTTTCCCTCAACCATTTTATAAAATTTTGTTTTAATGATATTCGTGAAATATAACCTCTTTTTAACATGTTCACCAAATTTTAAGTTGATTCCAAATCAATTGAAGATTTCATAGGCTTTTTAAGGACGAAACCTCCAGTTCCACGTAGAAAAATTTTGGAAAATTCCAACTTTCAGTTTTTCAAAAAATTGATAATTTTGTACAGGCGACTTTCCATTGGTTGATTTCGAATCGTACCACGAATATTAATTTTTATAAAGGATTAACGAAATGAAGGCAATTTTTCTTGTCAAAATTGCAAAAATTTCCGTTATTCTGTTCTTTTGACATATAAATCAATTTTTGTTGAATGATTCTGAATGCGGAGGAATTTTCGACGTTTTGTTTCTTTTTATGCAGAACCTTTTATCGGAGCAAAAACAAATAATATATTTTCGAAATCAGCATGAAATTTGGCATATATAGTGCGAAATTCAATTGATTCTGATGATTTTCTATTTTCCACGTTTTGTGCTACTTGCACTTTTCCAAATAATTTTTTTTGTCGATCTCCTTTAAATTCACAGATTATACTAATTTCATCATTCTGAATCGATTGGCGTTCGTAGAATTTCTCCATCTTCAACCGTTCTCGAGTTGATTAGTTCATCTGGAGTTGAGAGGGGTCATTTTCCTTCAAAAAATTTTTTGGATTTTCTTTCTCTCATATTTGTAAAATTCAACTTTTTTTTCGTGTTCATCAAATGTGAAGTCGATTCTGAGGCAATTAAAGATTTCATAGGCTCTTTACGGAACCTCTGCATATTCGAGTTGAAAATTTTGGAAAATTTTAATCTTTCAGTTTTCAAAAAGTTGCAGATATTTCTCAAATGAATCTCAACGAGCTCATTCCGAATCTTCCCACGAAATGATGTTTATGAAGGATTGACGAAATATCGGCAAATTCTTGTCGAAATTGCAGAAATTTCCGTTATGTTTTGTTAATCCATCATCGAAATTAATTTTTGTACTGAGTATAATTCGCAGAGCAGGTGTAGAAAGACTAGAAATGTCACATGTTTCGCTGTGTTTGAGAGAAGATAAACCAAATCTTCGAGTAGACAGGTTGCTCAAACATTTGCTAGATGGCAGTAATGGTAGACAAATCATAAAATAATGGTTTACTTTTTGTAATCACCCTACTTTTAGCATACCTTGATACATGCGCATTTGTAACATATCCGGGTACATCATTCACTAATGTACAAAAATAAGGGGTCCAATAACTGATCCTTGGGGAACACCCAAGTGCACAGTATATGCATTTTATGTTACATCGTTGCTTCTCACTATCAATTTTTGATTTGTCATTTAAGATTCCACCCAGTCAATAATGTTAATAGTAAGCCCAAGAGATGATAGGTTAATAACCAATATTTCAGAACACACGATTTGGAAAGCGTTCGATAGATTTAGTATGACAGATATTACAAACTCATTGTTATGAAGTTGTTGATGAACATAACTGAGCAAATGACATAAAGCAGTTTTAAGATGCCTGAAAACCCTGGTGTGTCGACTGATTATATTTTGTTTAGATTTTTTTGAAGACAAAAAAATGAAATCATGGTCTATTTCTGTAATCGGATCCAGAGATGGCGCCTCGTCCTCATGTCAATATTCCAGGGACATAGTGATTGTGATTGTTTTTGATTGAATATGACGGAATGTCAATAAACTTTTGAAATATCATTCTAAAGCAATATAGTTTCCATACTCGAAGTGGAAGACCAAATTTTTGGAAAAATAACACCACACAAAATGTGTTATTTTTTTAAAATAATGTAAATACCGTTTGAAAGTCAAAATAGTTGTGGCAGAATCAAAAATTTCGTAGTGCAATATTATTGACTATTAATGATGTTCGTTTCTTTATATTTCTGTATTTTATATTATTTTCCTAAATAAGTTGACCATTATCCGTTTTTGTGTGGACAAAATTCAGAGAGATGAACACAATAATTCATTTATGTCTGGTACCGAAAGTGAGTACCTACTACTTAAAATCTGTAAAATATACTTTGGAACCAATTTGGAACTTACATTTTATTTCTTAACTCGCCATGCTCTAATAAACATGGCAAACATGTTTTCAAATCGATTCAATCAACTGGGTGCGTGTTGTTATACCCTACTGTTTCTTTAAATATTCCATAAGTTCAAGTTGCGAAAGTTCGTGACAAAGTAAAAAAAATCACCACTTCTACTGAAATCTATCAATTTTGCATATATCATCAAGCTTGTTTAGGTTTTCTTATTTTACCATTCGTTTTCGTAAAATCTTTTCAGTGTGGTTAGATCATCCAAAAATAAATTTTTAGTCGAGAAAGAATTGCACAAAAAAAGAAACATCTTCACTATTACATGACATACAGTTTTTAAAATAGCAAAAGACCATTGTAACACACAACTCATCACACATATCACTTCTGAAAAGCAATTAAACTCAAAATAAGCTACAAAATTATTACTTTATATATACTTTATTCTAGAGAACTTTAAAAGGAAAACTCGGATACAATGGCGCAGATACTTGTGCATGCGCATTTGGGCAGATGTCAGATAGGCACAAGCACAAGATTGACAGGTTCTGATGGTGAATTTCCATGCAGCTGAATTTCAATACTTTTATGTGAAATGTGTGATTATTATTTATTCCAGTAAATTGCATATCAGCAAAATAAAAATTATATAATAAGTGATTCTGTGAATTTGAATGATAATGTTGATTTCTTCATTTCATGCTCGTGCGCAATACTTGAAGCTTCTGTTCATGAAAATTCACCCTAACAAGTAAACCGACGGTAGCGGTTCACGAAGTATCGCGGGATTTTTGGAAAATAGACCGCGATTTCATTTGTTTTCTCATAATCAAGCAAGCGAATGTCCACCGTTTTATTCTACAATTTTACAGGTATGAGTCCGCACACCAGGGTTTTTAGGCATCTTACGCAGTTTCAATAGATCTGCTTATTTTGAACCCATGACGATTCTTTCACAAAAATCAATCAAATTCAATTGTAGCATTATTCTGTTTGTCATGATTTTACAGATGATTTTATTACTGAGTCCGAAAGTGATATTTGTCGGTAATTCACGATGTCTTTTGGCACTTTTTCATGGAGTGCAATATCATGTAAGTATGTAGGCGTTCTTCAAACTGCTTAGTCCTAACTTATTCAAGTAAACCCGAGATCACCTGAATTTCGAGATCCTAAGATTGAAGTCAGGATCCCATATAATCACTTAGAACCGACCTTTCATCAAATGTATCCATGAAATTTCAACTAGCCCACCATAATTTAACTTTCGTGCCACCAGTGGCTGGATCTCAAGTTTGTACAAGAACCGATAAGGTCTAGTTGGGAAAATGGAATAAATCAAATTACATGAATAGTTTTATTAGTCATAAATAATTAAACAATGAATTATTATTAAATAACTGTAATGTTATACCTCTATATAATTTCTTTTTAACGTTCAGATATATACATTATTACTCACAATAATTGTTTGTTGACGTTCTTAATTACAATAAATATCATATCTGAAGAGGCCGATTCAGATACACGCGTGCCCACCCTGCATGAAAAATGCATGCCTGTTGACGTTCTCACTTGTGCCTGTTGGCGTATGTTATAATAACGCAGGGTTAGCACGCACGTAATTAGGAGGTTCTAGTTTAAATTATAAAAGGTACAATGAAAGAAACGTCGAGATTATATGAAAAATTCAAAAGACATCACGTCAGCATTGACAAAATTATTAAGGAACCAATAGTATATTACATTACTAGTGCGGAAAGTGACATTTTTCACACGAGTGGGAAATATTGTGGCACGAGGCGTGAGCTGAGTGCGGCAATCACACGAGTGTGAAAAATCACTTTCGCACGAGTAATGTACACTATTTTTCCTACGACCACATAATAATTTTCCCAAATAATATATTAAAATATTTGACGTTTCACACAAATTTTTCAAAGCCTGCTTCTTATATACAAAAAATAACTAACAAGACGATTACAAGATTGCCTGACTAAAGTAGAGATTTGATGTATGAAACTGTTTAACGAAAATAAACATGAATTTTGAAAATTCTTTGCTTTATTTAGATGATTCAGAATGCATTTAAATAGATATTTGTTGAAATCAAACTCCAATGAATAAATAAATAAATAAAAATATTTTTTATAAAATTAACAATACAAATTCCATCAATTTCTACAGTCCATTACAAATTTCATTCCCTTCTTTCTTCGCCTCACGTAGGCTGGACGTCAGGGAATGGGAATTTGGACGCACGGAGAGCCGCCTCCCCCTCCACCCCATTGCTGGGGAGGAGGGCGAGCGCTTGTGCCAAGTGGTGCCTAGGGCCCCGGTCAAGGGACGCTCACAGCCGCCTCCGCTGATGTTGGCAGTTGGTCGAGCTGTAGAGCTTGTATGGGTTGTAGGTTAACTCCAAGAAATATATATGACATTGACATGTGTCCAAGAAAATTGAATGATTAGTCCGACTGAAAACCATTCCATTTGAAAAGTGTAATTTTTTCAATATCATAATGAAAAAAATGTAGCCGCGGGCGAGGATCGAACCCGCGTACTCTTCGTTAGAAGTCAATACGTCTCGGTGCTTTTCGAACTGAGCCAACGGAGCGTGCGGAAAGTTACTTTCCGCGCCTGTGCAGAAAATATTTCGCATGCTTGTGACATAAGCCTCTTTCCGTGTAACTATATAGTGCGATATACGTTACTTTCCCATGTGGTCGTAACAAAATAAAATATGGCCTTGTCATAGGAACGCAAGTGAAAGGCAAATATGTGAATAGTCATCCCGGTTGAATTAGCATCAATAATCATTTTGTGCGTTGTGATAGTTTTTCGTTTTTTTTAAGTCGCCAGAGTTGTGTTCCTTTACATACCTGTTTCAAAAAGAGCCTACTCTTTTTCCACATACTGAAGGTGACATATTTTGTCTAAGTCCCCATTCCCGGTTTTATATCTGAATATTCATGATCCCGTCTCTATTTCCAGCTTATGAATTCGTTTCTGTTGGGTTTATTGTAAGCTTGTTCAAGGAATACAGATTTTGTGGCGACAGGGAGAGCTGGATAAAAGCGTCGTAGGAAGCTGCATCCAAAAATTCCAAGAGAGAGAGAGAGAGAGCGAGGTTTCGGAGGGCCAGGATCATACGAAGGAGGTGCTAATTAATTTAACAGTAAGGTCTTATCTTATCAACTGCGCTTGATACTGAAGACCCGAACCAGAATTTCAGAACAATTCTTTTGTCCAGTCTGAGAATATTATTACTATATTTTGTTGGTGTATTTGTCTCATTTTTTTGTGTGAATAGTATATTGTTGTTTCGTATGTTTATTTGGTTTGTCCACGTTCGTGTCCTTTCTATTTTTCAGATGACTACTACATTACACAATTTTCCATGTTTGTTTGCCTGATTCTGCCTTTCTTTGGTGTGAGTCTGTCTGTCAGTTGTCTTTTTGTATTTCTGAGAGATTACTGTTTTCCATGATTTCTTCTGTTCTGTCTTCTGTTTTGTCGTTTTGTGATTCTGATTATTTGAACCTTTTTGTGTTCATTTCATTATTCATCTACGTCCCACGATATGCATGATTCTGGTCGCTTGGTTGTTAATCTTTATTGTCAACCGGTTTTTTGTGAATTTGTCAAGTTAGGTTCTTTCTTCCGTCTTTCGGTCAATCATTTCTTGTATTTCACCTGTTCGGAATTTGAACTCAAATCTTATGTATATTTCAGTTGTTTCCTGTCTTTTCCCCTCGTTATTTTGTCATCATAGTCTGTCTCTCTACATAACTCCCACTACAAGTTTGTTGGATAAGCTCTTGATTGTCTCTGTTGGAATGTCGTTCCATTTTTGCGTATTTTGTGCTGTTTTGTGTGTCTTTATTTTCACCCATATTTCTAGACTCCTTAGTGTAGTTTAATTCTTCCCCAATTTTCTTTCGTTTCCCGTATTTTACCCTAGTTTATCAATAATATTGTAGACAGCCCAACCCTTCTCACCATTTTCATGGTCCTTGTTGGTCTGTATATGTAGTTGTCTTTTTTTTTGGTTGGTAATTAGATATTTATCGTTTTCTTCAATAAGCTATTGTTTTGTTTTTTGTATTCGGTCTACCGAATGTATACCCATATTGTCCTCCGTTTCAAAAGTCTGTATACCTTCAACCTGTATCACTATTTTCATGATCATGAACCTAAGCTTATTGGTATGTATTTTATAGTAGTCTTTTTGTTTATCTGTTCTTTTACCTTTTTGTTATTATGTGTATCCAAGAGCTTTCTATTTTTTGAGTGAGTATGTTATGTTCATATGTATATCATAGCTTTCTTCCAGTGTATTTGATATGCTGCTGTATTTTCAGAACTTGTTTGTCGTTATATATAATTTTGTTGCTTTGTTTTTCAAAGTGTTTTTTTAATCTTATTTGAATACATGGCTGCATTTCAGTCATTATCGTTTTTAGCCTCCAAATAAAAAATGTTCGTTTGTTAGTCTGTTTTTTTTTAGTTGTATTTTCGTGTAATTGATATGCTTGTTGTTTGTTGGTATATTGTATTGTTGTATTGTATTTTTACGTGCCCAGTCCTTTATGTGTAGGTACCCATATTTCTTCAGATTCCACTCAAGTTTTGCTCCGTTTATTATTTTTCACCCTAGTCCTCATGTTATCATTTAATAGCCTGATTCTCTATTTGTTAGTCTGAATTTTATAGCCGTCTTCTAGGTCGTTTGGTATTTTCACTGAGCTCTTGATCGTCTGTTCTTTTATTGTTTTGTGTTTTTGCATGTTTGTAGAACTCGTTTTACTATTTCTGAACTCATGTTTTTTTGTCTTTATTCTGTCTTTTTGTGTAGGGAGTAATGTCGTCATGAGTCTTTGTTTGATGGTATATCGTTATATTATTTCCTGTTTTTAGGTTATTGTTCTTTTTTTTTTTCGTCTGTCTCCTCTATCTGTATTTGTTTGATATCATTTCAATGTGATTTTCATGTCTCTTGTTTGTCTTTTTACCTCTTTTTCACACTCGTCATTACAGTTGTCTCATTTGTGTTCAGTATGTGTGTATTTTCAACAATTGTTTGTCTGTATTTTTATGTTGTCTTTTTGTGTGTTCAGTACTTCGTATGCTTCAATAATCTCTAGTTGGTCGGTTGGTTTTGCATTTTCTAGTTCTGTGACTTGTTTGGGGTTCTGTCTGTGTCGTTTTCACTCCTGTATTTTGAACTCAGTTGTTTCTGATTCATTTTTATCCTGTCCTGTCACTCTTATTATTTCATAAAATATGTTTTGTATGTTTTATGTTTGTTGGCATATTTCTCGATGTTCTTTAGTGCACTGTGTAGTTACATTATTCTCATGTTCGTTTGTGTATTTTCTGAATGTCTTTTGGTGTGCTGTTGTTTTCTATATATTTCTGTGATCTGTTTGTTGGTATATCGTTTTGTAGTTTTACATTTTTTGCGTGTTTGGTTATTGTTCTGTGTTCTTTCCGACTTCCTTTCAACTCAATTCTTACGCACTTTTGTCCTGATTCCTGTCTTACGCTTTTTTCGTATCATTAGTCATTGTCTTTGGTGTGCAGTACTATTTCATATAATTTGTTGAACCTTTGTTTGTCTGTTGGTGAATTGTTTTGATGCTCAGTACTTTTCTGTATTGATATTTTTGTGTTTGTCGCGAAATTTAAAATTTCAAAATTGTCAAATCTTGATTCTTATGCATTTTTGTCCCGTTTTTTGCCTTGTTGTTTCATTAGTCATATTCTGTTAGTGTGTTTGGTATGCTATATGTATCGTCTGGAATATTTCATAATTGATTGAGGCCCCGTTATTATGTTGGTATATAGTTTTGTTGTTGGGCATTTTTACATGTTCGTTTATTTTTCGTGTATCTCCATTAGTCATAGTTTTTTGAATTCGTCATTTCAACGTGCTTTTTATGAATTTTTGCCTCGTTTCCCGTCTTGTACCCTTGTTGTCTACAGTCTGTCCAATTGAGCTCCTGTTGGTCTGTTCGTGTTTAACTTTGTTGTTCGATTATTTTTCGGTGTATCCCCATTAATGTTTTTTATACTTGTCATTAAAGTTTGTTTATTATCCATTTTTGTCTCATTTGCTGCCTTATTTTCTGTCTAATAGTGTACGATCTCTGTTTGACAAAATTTGAAGATTCTGAAATCACGTTTGTTGGTTTGTATGTTTTTCGTTGTCTTTTAGTAGGTTTGTTCGTTTTATGTTCTTGCGTTTAGGAGTTTTTTCATCTTTTTACGAAGGCGTAGAAGGGTCAACAACAAAATATTTTTCAAAATAGTTGGAATTGCCACTTTGAAGTGTCACTTTAAAGTGGCAATTGTCACTTTGAAGTGGCAATTGTCACTTTGAACTGGCAATTGTCACTTTGAAGTGACAATTGTCACTTCTATCTGACCATTGTCACTTCGAACTGGCAATTGTGAATTTGACTAAAAAACAATATTTTTGCATGGAGTTGTCGAAAAATGTGCCAGTTTGAAGTGACAATTGCCAGATCGAAGTGACAATTGTCACTTCAAAGTAACATTTGCCACTTCAAAGTGACAATTGCCAGTTCAAAGTGACAATTGTCAGATAAAAGTGACAATTGCCATTTCAAAGTGACAATTGCCAGATCAAAGTGACAATTGTCAGATCAAAGTGGCAATTGTCAGATGAAAGTGACAATTGTCAGATCAAAGTGTCAATTGTCAGATAAAAGTGACTATTGTCAGATGAAAGTGACAATTGTCAGTTTAAAGTGACAATTGCCAGATCGAAGTGACAATTGTGAGATAAAAGTGACAATTGTCAAATAAAAGTGACAATTGTCAGATAAAAGTGACAATGGTCAGTTCAAAATGATAATTGCCAGTCTAAAGTGACAATTGCCAGATCAAAGTGACAATTGTCAGATCAAAGTGTCAATTGTCAGATAAAAGTGACAATTGTCAGATGAAAGTGACAATTGCCAGTTTAAAGTGACAATTGCCAGATCGAAGTGACAATTGTCAGATAAAAGTGACAATGGTCAGTTCAAAATGATAATTGCCAGTTCAAAGTGACAATTGCCAGATCAAAGTGACAATTGTCAGATCAAAGTGTCAATTGTCAGATAAAAGTGACAATTGTCAGATGAAAGTGACAATTGCCAGTTTAAAGTGACAATTGCCAGATCGAAGTGACAATTGTCAGATAAAAGTGACAATTGTCAGATAAAAGTGACAATTGTCAGATAAAAGTGACAATGGTCAGTTCAAAATGATAATTGCCAGTTCAAAGTGACAATTGCCAGATCAAAGTGACAATTGTCAGATCAAAGTGTCAATTGTCAGATAAAAGTGACAATTGCCGCTTCAAAGTGACAATTGCCGCTTCAAAGTGACAATTGCCGCTTCAAAGTGACAATTGCCATTTCAAAGTGACAATTGCCAGATCAAAGTGACAATTGTCAGATCAAAGTGTCAATTGTCAGATAAAAGTGACAATTGTCAGATAAAAGTGACAATTGTCAGATAAAAGTGACAATTGTCAGATCAAAATGGCAATTGTCACTTCACCTTTCATTCCAAAACGTATTATTTTTTTAAAATACAAAGTTAAAATACATCTATGTATTATATGCAAATTATGAAGACTTTAAAGATTTTAAAACTATATTTACACAGGCATTTTTTGTGATAATAGTAACTTCCGTTCGATGGGCCGAGTTTAACAACAGAAATCTATTTTATGTATGATAAATACAGTATTTTGAGGACAATGCCATCGTGAATATTATTTGCATTCAGCGCCTTTCTTGTTGAGCATGACCTTAATTCTATGGTGAAATCATTTTTTGCGGCACCTCAAGATGACGTCAGAAATAATTTACCAAGCTGTACCTAGTGCGAGCAACTTCAAATTGTTCAAATTCCAGTAATAATGCCGTCAGATGATTTCAGTACCTACTTATTAGGCACCTTATTATTATAGCCAATAACTCTATGATTCAGGATGAAATTGGTCGACATTTTTCGATCCACCCTGAATATAACCACTATCAGTATTTCACACCACCCTGTACATAAGTACAAACGAGCTCTCGAAAAAGTTCGATAACGAATCGCCGGCTAATATCGTCAAGTGCCATCTGTTACAACAATCGCTTTATGAACGTAGTTCGTTTGTAACATGAGCGCTGGCCACAAATAAGCCCTTATGATGTCACTGCTCCTGGACGACGATTGGTGGAGCTGGTGCTTCTCCGGTTGCAATCGGACGGAGATTTGGAAATCTGTAACAATGGGTTCATTCAATTAGGTCACTGAGATGATTATTTCGTTGGAAAAGCAGACTAGTTATCAGAGACGCTGTTATCATCAACCAGTAATCAATTCGAAACGTGCATTTCATTTTCTGGGTGGGGGTGGGAATAGAACATCAGGAATTCAGAGGGTACGTGTTATAGTACGAAAGCGCGAAAGTGCCTAAACAATTGATACTTTAATTTTAAAACATTTTCCTACTCAAATCTCGGAATTACGAGCCATTACATCTCGGAATTACGAGCCATTACATCTCGGAATTACGACTTATATTTCGGAATTCCGACTCTGGTATCGAAATTTTGACTTAATCTCGGAATTCCGACTGACATCTCCAAATTCCAACTCCTTACATTTCGAAATTCCGACTCACATATCGAGATTCCTATTTCTTACTTCCAGAATTCTCCACATTTCGGAAATCCGACTTACATCTCGGAATTCCGACTTCTTACATTTCGAAATTTCTAACTTACTACTTGGAATTCCGACTTCTTACATTTCGAAATTCTGACTTCTTATATTTAGAAATTCCGACTTCCTACATCTCGGACTGACAACTTCCTACATCTTGGAATTCCGACTCACATCTCGGAATTCCGACTCATTACAACTCGATATTCCAACTCACATCTCGAAATTACAACTTCTTACATCTCGGAATTCCGACATCTTATATTCCGAAATTCTGACTTCGTACATTTAGAAATTTCGACTACTTACATCTCGGAATTTCGACTTTTTACATCTCCGAATTGCGACTGACATGTCGGAATTGCGACTTAGATCTCGGAATCACAACTTTTCACATCTCAGAATTCCGACATATATCTCGTAATTCCGATTTGTTACATTTCGAAATTCCTACTCACATCTCGAAGTTACAAATTTTTACATCTCGGAATTCTGACTTCTAACATTTCAAAATTCTGACTTTTTACATCTTGGAATTCCGACTTCTCACATCTCGGAATTGCGACGTGCATCTTGAAATTACAACTACTTAAATCTCGGAATTCCGACTAACTTCTCAGAATACTGACTTCTTACATTACAAAATTTCGACTTTTTAAATCTCGGAATTCCGACTTTTTACATCTTGAAAATGTGACTCTGATCTCGGAATTCCGACTTATATTTCATAATTACAACTTTTTACATCTCGGAATTCTGACATACATCTCGGAATTTCGACTTACATCTTGGAAATCCAACTTCTTACATTTCGAAATTTCGACTTAAATCTTGGAATTCCGACTGCTTACGTCTCAGAGTTTCAAATTACATCTCGGAATTCTGACGCAGATTTTGAAATAATGGGCCTTGTAATTTTCAGGGTGCAACTATAGACAAAGCTAGTAAGCCAACAGATGTTAGGAGAGTAGATATACCCAGGGTTGAACCTAGACTAAAATTGGGAAAATGTTGAAAACGGCAAGGACATCACCAACGATAGCCCCGTTGGAGAATATTGGGTAGAGCACGAAAAAAAATTGAGAACCATAACACTAGGGCCTTCACGAAGAGGAAGTGATAATCACCCACATACAACACATCGATATAATTTGAGGAGAGCAGGTGGAATCCATAAGAAGGCAGAACAACATGAATGAGGATAGCAGGGGATGGCAAAATAGACTCATGGGGGTCTACTTGCTTGGCTGTGGAAACAGCCTCGTCATAAATACTACTACTAATAGGATTTTCTCGCATAGGAAAACCTAGTGAGAAATCTGCAGAAGTTCATCAGGAAATCCAAACTACTCACGGGATAGACCTGCCAATGGGATGCAGAATTACCTGCATTTTGGCGAATATCCACCAAGTAATAATGACAATAGTAGGTACCTAAAAGGAAGAATACAGACTAACTAACTCATCATGATTACGTGGATGACGAAAAAACGATTTCCTTGGCTTTTTCACAGTGGCAATATTTGGGGACTCATATTCAGTTTTAGTCAGTTTGGGTCACAGCTCATTTCATGTCATGAAATTCCTGCCAAAAAACGACCGCAAAAATATTTCAATAATGCAGTACGGTACTTAGGTCGTTGGTTCCGATTGCATGGAAATGTACTGAGCATGGAGGTTTTTTCTAGAACACTCAATAAACGGCTTTGATTAGATTTCCCGATAAGTTCCACTGCGCTAATTAAAATTTCAATAAAAGCGCACTGAAAAGTGTCAGCGGCATAAAACAATTAGGAAATGGAATTGCTATCGATTAGATTTTACTCTCCGCCGAATAAAATTTTATGTTTCTGATTTGAGTACATTTTTATGTACACCCGTGAAAATGTATTCAAATCTGTATCGACACGAGTTTATTATCAATAATTGCAATCGAAGAGGAATGCGTCATTATCGTTTTGACGGTTCATGGTTATTTCGTCTGAAAAACTATCGACATCGCGAAATGATTCGGTTGTGCCCTATTCAAAATGGGAATTGGTGACAAGCAGGTGTATATGAACTTATTTCCAACCAAATGTTCTGCTGGAGTTATAACAAAGCTCAAACGTAGTTAAATGGTGGGTTTTATTGCCGAATCGTGGTAGTTTTCTGAAACGAACTCGTAAAACCCAGTCTGGAAGTTCAATTAGACTCCAGTGAATTACGTTTATGTTCGGTTTTTCCTATAAGCTCCAAAGTATCCCACATTCGAGAATTTTAAAGTTTCGTTAGTAAAACTTTAAACCTTTCAATTTGGAAAATTTAACTATAAAAAACCACAATTTTATTTTCATTTCACGAAAGTGAACAACTCAAGAGCTAGTTGAGTAGCTCAAACGAAGAACAATAACTTGACTCATCAGACTGTCAGAAATTATCTAGGAGTAGCAATGTGATCAGGGAGTCAATCATAAGGATACACAATGACCATGGCAAGTAAAGAGGCATTTCTTTGAGAGTGGCTTCAAAGCTCCGGATTTGCTTGTGGAACCAGTTGAAGGGCATGAGAAAAGCGACTACAAACACCTTCAATAAAGCCATGAAGGAGGGCAACGGGAAGCTTTGGAAGTGTGTAAAACTGCGATAAAACTGCAAAAAGGAGCTGAGAAAACGTCAAAAATCCTGCTGAAACAGTGAAAAAATCTAACGGAATCCACTAGACTCATAAGAATGATAAGCAACTACGTAGATTGTTCCATAACAATTTCGAAGAAACCAGATGGGACTGGAAAACATCCTCTGAAGATTTGCTGGGACATCTGCTGAAGGTGCACCTCCTGGACAGTGTCGACGACGACACAAGGGCTCTGCCATAACAGAAGGATACCAATGACACTGACACAGATTCATAAAAGGTAGCAGGACCTGATGAAATGTTCCCGAAAATGTTATAGAGGGGTTACTAATTTCTGAACCAATATGGATAAGATTCTACTAGAGAGGGGTAGACAACCTTTGACGAGGAAAATTCAAGTTCATTTGATGTTACTCTTAGCATCATCATCCATGATCATCTAATTCACCTTTGAATGACATCATATTGTTTTTTTGACGTATTCATTGCTAACTGGTTTGAATCACACCATTTTTTCTCCTCACTCATATCATCCTTGATTATCTCAGGATATGAGGAGGACGTTTTGGGCCAATATAGTGCTGGGGAATGTTTCATAGATCTGAAAGTCATTCCCTAAACTAGAAAGATAGAATATACAAGTCCATAATGGGCCGCAGTGGTCATGATGGTAGAGCGCTAGTCTAACAATCAGAGAGACCTGGGTCGATTCCCAGCATGGTCGCTGGTCTCGTGCTAGGAATCGCAAGTTAAACGGTGAGACCTCGTTAATCCTTAGCTCGCACAAGTTTCGACTTCTGAGGGCTGATGTTATTAGGGGGATGACAGCTGGTTAACGGAAAAACAATTTTAAACAACAACAACAATAAGGACTGGCTGTGTGGAGAACTTTTTACAAATGAGCGTTCCATATGAGTTTTTTATGAAAGGTGACCCCTTGATATTTTACTTCTGCTGCAAATGGAATAACCTTGCCATTAAAACAAATTAGAGTTAGGTCTTCCAGATTTTTTTCCCGGCAAAGGGTGTCATCACAGTTTTGCTTGGGTTGACAGACATATCGAGTGACTCAGTCTTTTGACTTTTCTGGCTAGTACGCGTATTGTCGCACACTAAGAGATATTTTCCGTGAATGTCTCGTCCTTTATAGGTCGGTAAGATTTGAATAGAATTGTAGGGTATGAATACTACTTTCTCCATGTGCAATATTATTGGTATGTATCTCTAGGCTAGGTAATCATCGAAGAATTTCAACAGATGTGGGATTAGCACATTTTGCTCATTTTGTAGGAGGACAGGGTGGACACCATCCAGTCTAGGCGATTTTAATGAAGAGAATTTGCCTACAGCCTATCTAATCGTGATTTTGGAGAGTAGATCCCGATCGTCTGGCATGGGAACTGAAATCGATGTGTAGTTCGATGTGGAAAGGGCCTTCAACAAGCCGAAAACTGCCGCCATACAGGCAGCATTAATGGCCAGAGGAACTTCTTATTTGGTGGTCATCTGAGTTGTGTGATCGCTAATGATGAATACTGTTGAGCCATACCTGGGGGACCTCAGATAAAAGCCGAGTAGAACTATCCTCAGGAGCTGCCTTTCTCTCCATCTGTGGTGTTCAGTCATGGTAGAACTCTTGAGTGAACTTTCAGATGGATGTTTCGAGGAATTATTCGCAAACAATTTGGTCTCAGTCAGCGGACTATTGACATTGAAGCTGTCTGCGATCTTAAGCAGGCCGTTTACCTGCACAATTACTGCAAGCTGGTGCAGTGGAGCATGATACTCTCTGAATCCGAAATAAAAAAAAGAATGATCTTGCTCGTCGAACGAAGAAAAAAGACTGGGAGAAGAGAACATACTTCATGCTTTATGAGTAGTTAGAAAGGCATCCTGTCATGAGAATGCCATTAGATATGGCTTTGGTACACCTTTCGAAACAAGTATAACGAACAAAGTCGTATGGAAGGAAATATCTCCTGATAACACAGAAATCGATGTTTTCACGTATGGCTCTGAAACTGAAGAAGGTTCATAGGTCGATATCTATGGAGCCAAACCAGAGACAACTATTGTCTTAAGGAATGAATGAGGCAAGAGTTTGCAGGATGAGGCAAGAGTTTGCAGGATGAACCAAGCGGTTTCAATAACAGTTCAATGAAAAAATTACAGAACGAGACAGTTTTAATAAAAAACCGTTGCCAAAAATATCTTTGAGGAAAATGAAATGAAAAAGTAAATTAATAAGATTCAGTCATATCCCACCTGTATCCAGTTCATACGGTGGCACCTGGCACACCAGGACCCACGCTACCTTGGCCGCTTCTCCTGCGTACCTCTTCAGAGCTTGGCAGCTTTCCAAGCACTTGTACTCCTTCAGGGTATCGCAAACTAGACCAACCACCTGGTTCTCGGCTTCTTCCAGAGGAAAGGATTCTGCGGAGGCGGCCAGGCATCGCAGGACTTCCTGGCGAAGTGGCAGACTCGAGGAGGAGCGGTGGTCGATGTGCAGGGTGCGGCAGGTTTGGAGGAGCTTGTGGTCGCGAATGGTCTTGCATGTCCTGAAGGCCAGCTGAAAAAGATTTCTCTACATATAACTGAGCCTTTGATGGATACAAATAACAAATGTGGGTTAATTTTTTCCAAATTTTGATATGTTGTAGTTCCTGGTATCCTCATTAATTAGTCCAATTTACAGTCGATCCTATTACCAGTTTTCGAATAACAGGGTGTCAAACGTTCTATTTCTGGGGAAAGGAGTGGAGAGGGGGGAGAAGAGGAGGGGAGGAGGGGGAGGAGAAGGGGAGGGGAGGAGGAGGAGAGGGGGGAAATGAAAGAGCATTTTTTACCAGTTATTCAATGCGGTATCACAGGTAGGGATTTCTATTGAAAGTGTTCGAATGCGGGTGGCAGTTAATCAGGGGGGTGTGTAGGTGGTAGATGAAAATGTGTTGGAGGGATGAAAGGGAGGATTATTGTATTGATCATTTCATTTTAACTTTCATATCCTAGTAACAGTTATGGACAATTCGTAATAATTTTATAATTTTGTTCATGAGATGGAGCATTCAAAAGCATTTGAATTGCCACCCTGTACATGGAAAACTATATGATGTTCTAGCCGTTTGTTTTTAGTTTTAACGGACTGATTGAAAATCAAAACGATTTTGGTATTGATATTTACTTATTTCAATGAACATTGTTTCGCCATACTGTAATGCAACATTCTTTGTGGAATATTATTATTTCAATAAAGGGACCCATGAGCTTCAACTAAAATGCAATGAGTTCATTTCTAAAAAAGTTTAAAAATTTTAAATTAGAGCACAAAAATCAAATCGATGTATAATACCCAAAATAACAAAAGTCGAATTTTTGACACTCTGTAGCTCGAAAATTGGTAATAGTATCGAACTGTTAATTGAAATACGGAATGGGGATGCCAGGATGTACCACATACCAGAATTTGAGCGAAATTAGCCGAAAGCTAGTTCAGGTAGTAAATGTGCGGGGTTCCTTGCAATACTTGAGAATAGTAAAACCTCAGATAGTTAATACTATTGAGATATGATGAATATAGAAAAATTACTAAATGATTTTTACAAGAAGCACTATACAGGGTGTTTCAAAATTCATACCTCTGAAATGTATATCAGTAGAATTATAAACAAATTATGTAAAGAATTTCGAAATTATCAAAAATTATTGTATCCAAATGGGTTTTTCACAGAAACGGAAAGCAGCAGATGTGTACTTGTGCAGGTTCGAAATTGATCGAATCGGGATTTCTTCAGACTAAGATGCCCAAAAACCCTGGTGTGCCGACCCATACATGTAAAACTGTAGATTAAAACGCTGGACATTCGCTTGCTTCATAATGAGAAAACAAATGAAATCTGTCCGCAAGCAGTTTTATTAGATAAATTTTCGACTTATTATTTAATTTTTATTTTGCTGATATGCAATTTACTGGAATAAATAATAATCACACATTTCACATAAAAGTATTGAAATTCAGCTGCATGGAAATTCACCATCAGAACCTGTCAATCTTGTGCTTGTGCCTATCTGACATCTGCCCAAATGCGCATGCACAAGTATCTGCGCCATTGTATCCGAGTTTTCCTTTTAAAGTTCTCTAGAATAAAGTATATATAAAGTAATAATTTTGTAGCTTATTTTGAGTTTAATTGCTTTTCAGAAGTGATATGTGTGATGAGTTGTGTGTTACAATGGTCTTTTGCTATTTTAAAAACTGTATGTCATGTAATAGTGAAGATGTTTCTTTTTTTGTGCAATTCTTTCTCGACAGAAAATTTATTTTTGGATGATCTAACCACACTGAAAAGATTTTACGAAAACGAATGGTAAAATAAGAAAACCTAAACAAGCTTGATGATATATGCAAAATTGATAGATTTCAGTAGAAGTGGTGATTTTTTTTACTTTGTCACGAACTTTCGCAACTTGAACTTATGGAATATTTAAAGAAACAGTAGGGTATAACAACACGCACCCAGTTGATTGAATCGATTTGAAAACATGTTTGCCATGTTTATTAGAGTATGGCGAGTTAAGAAATAAAATGTAAGTTCCAAATTGGTTCCAAAGTATATTTTACAGATTTTAAGTAGTAGGTACTCACTTTCGGTACCAGACATAAATGAATTATTGTGTTCATCTCTCTGAATTTTGTCCACACAAAAACGGATTATGGTCAACTTATTTAGGAAAATAATATAAAATACAGAAATATAAAGAAACGAACATCATTAATAGTCAATAATATTGCACTACGAAATTTTTGATTCTACCACAATTATTTTGACTTTCAAACGGTATTCAAATTATTTAAAAAAAACACATTCTGTGTGGTGTTATTTTTCCAAAAATTTGGTCTTCCACTTCGAGTATGGAAACTATATTGCTTCAGAATGATATTTAAAAAGTTTATTGACATTCCGTCAAATTCAATCACAATCACTATGTCCCTGGAATGTTGACATGAGGACGAGGCGCCATCTCTGGATCCGATTACAGAAATAGACCACGATTTCATTAGTTTTGTCTTCAAAAAAATCTAAACAAAATCTAATCAGTCGACACACCAGGGTTTTCAGGCATCTTACTTCAGACTGAATTCAGTAGACCGGAAATCAATTCTTTGGATCAATAATTTCGATATGGTTTGATATTTTTTTATGTGATTTTCAATGAATAACCAAATCAATTAACATAATAAGATTAAACTCAAGTATTTTGTAAGTGATACGAAAGTGACAGTTTAGTTGCAAAATATATTTCGTAAAATTTACATTTCACTTTCATAAATAGGTGATTATTGAAAATGATTATAACTGAACAAATCATGAAGATTGAAGAACCACATTACCAACCAACAGCTTATTTTATTACAAATAACACATTTTTCAGTCGTCATGTCCAGTCGTTAATGGTACCGATATAGACATTTGTTGGTACTTTGAATATTCTCATTACTTCAAAAGTCCACTTCTGCCACAATAAATTTCTTTGAAAATCTCATAAGAATCGAATATATGCTGGAATGAAAATCCAAAACTCTATAGTCGATATTTTTTGTCTACTGATGTCCAGTCTGATGAGATACGGTTTAATATGGGGCAGTTTTACTCTTTCTGATCAAGAAGCTATTTGATGTAGTAAAGTTTCTTTCTTTGATATAGTCCATTTTCACTGTGCCCCCAGCCACCCTTGCCCCACCCTAATTACGGCACCATTCAAAGGCCCCATTGTACTTACCGATGTGTTTGAAGCGCGTATAGATTCCCCAAAATAAATGAAGAAAATTTGTAAATAAATGTTATTAGAGGTCTTGTGCAGTTTTATAGTTCTTAGAAGTTCTTTTCCTTAATCTGAAACCCGAAAGTACTGAATTCATTGATGTTATGCCCTACAGATATAAACTTTATAATAATTAGCCACATTTCAACTTCGGAGTTCGAAAAAGTTATTGCAGCTGGGTACTCTGAAATCAATACTGAGCATAATTCACCCTCTGCTTGGCAGAGATGTTGGCGTAACATTATATTCCATTCACTTCAATAAAATATGTGTTCGCATTAGCTTGTCTCTCCCCAAAGGCCAAACGAAAAGAACGGATCGTTTTCTTAGACCACGCGGAATTTAGCTCCACACGCGCTGGAAAATCTCATGAATTTTCTCTATATTTTATAGTATATTTTATTTCGACGCACAAAGTTCACAAGGGTATGTGGGGGTTGGGGGTGGGGATGGTATACGCAGGGGACTCGGATGAAACTCAATATGTTCAGGTTTTGAAATTCCAGTGGAAACGAAATAGTTGCAGCAACACATTCTATTCGGAACGGAATTGCGTTATTGGAATTCCGGAAATGGATGTCGTTTGAAGACGAGATTGAAGATAGTGTATGTCGAAACTGGTTTTGACAGTTTCAAGGACAGGTAACTTTGGAAAAGACGTTATTTTACAACTGAGGTTTCTCAATCAGTGGCGAATCAACTTGTCCTATGCCATAGTCTGTTTTTTTCATGCTGAGAGCGAACTTACCAACATTGGCAACATTTTATTAGACTAAAATGTTTGTAAGTTGAGTGAACCTTGATTTAGAGTGCACTGGAGTACGGGTTTTGGAATATGATGTATTACAAGGATCGGTACTGGATTTTTGCTATCAGCCAAAAGAAATTTTTTTAAAAATTAAGGCGCATTGGTTTTTTCTTGTCAGAGACTGACATAATGATTATATTCAAAAGAAGGCTATCTCAGAATAAGTTTATCTATACCTACATTCAATAGTTTCCGGGATATTGGCGAATTGACAGAAAATCACGTATTTCTGAGTTTAGTTATTCTCAGTTGGCCATGGGGCTCGCGGTTGCGTTAAAAACAATCAACTGCCATAAAAATGTAATTGTGAATGATTAGGCAAGCATGTTGTTGTTGTTTTTGAATTGTTGACGGTTAATTCCATTTTTATGATGAATCTTGTATCTGAGCATGAATAAATTTTCGAAAATTTGTTTTTCTGCAATATCGAATTATCTTATGAGAATGTTACAAAGTGCGAAATCAACTTGTATTTTTTAATTTCTAGTGAAAATCCTGATTTTGTGGATAGGTGTATTCTTTGAGAAATGAAAAAAAAACTTCCGAAAGTTAGATGGCATGAGGGAATTTTTGACGTTTTATCCCTTTTTTATGTTAAACCTTGTATGTAAGTATAATACAAATAATTCATTTTTGGAATAAGCATGAAATTTTGCTTAAAGAGTTCGAATTTTAAGTGAACCTGATAATTTTATATTTTTCATGATTTTTAGGGGTCTTTTTTCAAGCTATCTTTTTTGCCAATCAACTCGAAATTCACAGTTTAAACTAATTTCATAATTCTAAATCGATTGGCATTCGCAGAATTGATCTATCTTTACCCGTTCGCTAGTTGAAAAAATCATCAGAAAGTTGAGAGGGGTAATTCACCACCAATTTTCTTTTATAATTCGGTATCAGGTCATCAAGATACATTCGAGGGGGGTCTGATTTCTTAAGAATACGAAATCAGTTCGTATTTTTGAATTAGAACCCATTATTTATTTTAGAAAATGCTAATTTTGTGGATAGGTGCATTTTTTCGACTAGAAATTCTTAGAAATTTTGTTAATTTGTCGTCAGAATTTGGTATTGTGGCATTATTACTGTATTGAAATCACTAATTGAAATATGAATCCTAATATACATATAAAAATTAAATTACAAGTCCTAATTAACAGTCATAACATATTACGAACAAGTAAACTGCTTAGTATGATTCACCCCTTTATAAACAGTAATATTTCATGGGAATAACAAGTAAATACACAAATAAATGAATATACATATTTTTAACAAATAGATGATATAAGCATGTGATAAATAATTTTTAGTTCTGACACTGTTCAAATTTGGTACTTTGATTTCAAATACTCAATCGAAACATCCTTGAATTTTCCCACCGAACAAAACTGCTTGATTCTACTAATTAAACTCCAGAAAACCTCGATGAAAGTTCATTTGTTGTGAATTCCGTGTACGAGAAACATAAAAATGTCAATGCGACTGATTTTATTTTGAGTGGTGATGATCATTGCTTTAGTTTTTAGTACAGTTAAGCTTGAGTTTGTTTATATCGAGAAAAACAGATTCCTACTATATTCAAAATATGGTTGATTTCCATAATAGCTTCAGATAATTGTTTATACTTACAGTCAACAGTGTGTAATCGGCAAACAGATTCATAAACTCACAATCTTCAATGAATTGTATGTCAGTTAGATAGAGAGTAAAAAGAAGAGGTCTTAGTACACTCCCATGTAGAACACCTGTATCAACATATTTAACACTTGAAAGTGTGTCATTAATTTTGGTACGTTGAGACCGATTTCAGAGATAACTTTTGAACCAATTTAGTACCCTTCCTGTTATACACTCCAGTTTAGGGAGCAAAGTTGGAATATGAATTCTTTCGAAGGCCCTCTTGAAATACAAGAAAATGCCAACAATGTCCTCATCACAATTTTTTTCCATTTTGAAACTATTAGCTGCAACGCTGTTTCACAAGAATGCTTATTTCTGAATCCTGACTGAAAATCCATTTTTCTATATATTCATGAATTTGATCGTACACTATTAGTTCGATAACTTTTTCAATTGCACGAAGGGTATTAATAGGTCTTGAATCAACATCTTCATTTGTGTTATTGATTATTGTTATAGGAATAATTATACTAGCTTTGAGCTCTTGTGGAAAACATCCTGGTGTCAAAGAACTATTGACAAAGTTGAGGATTATATGACCGATAACTTGGAAAATTCTTTTCAATACTCTATGATTCTATTATGATATGGCTTCGAAGAAATCGAGATATTTTATGACTGAAATTAGTGAAGATCTGATTCTGTTTTGTATTTATAGACTTCAAAAATTGCCAACCTATTCATCTTGAAACATGTTCACTCAGTTCTACCCTTAAGCAACTGACAGAAACGACGAACTGAAAATACCATCGGAAACACCGCAAAATCCGATGCACCTTAAAATCACATGGAGTATAAATTATGCTAAAGATTCTCCATCATCGACGGCACGAAAGTGAAATTACGTCTCCCGGGGAGGTCGATGTTCCCCGCGTAAATCACAAAGCCCCCGCCGGCTTTCTCTAATGCTTTTGACGCCGTCGGTAACCAAACAACTCCGCATTGTCTGAAAAACTCCTGATGATTCACGATAGGCCTAATTTGAATAATTGGTGAATTCGCCGGTCCCAGCATTTGAACTCTGAAGCTCATCTTCGTGCCGAAGTCTGCGTTAATTGAATTAATTAGAAGCACGACTCATTTGAGGCTGCTGCTAGATGGATAGATAGTCGAATTAGCAAACTTATCCCATTAAAATTTCCGAGGAGGTTGCGACAATAGTGGGAATGCCGGCAAACTTACGATAATATAGGAAGAAGCTAAGGGAATGATAGACACAGCTGGCGAGAACAATGACTGTAGTTGTACCACAAATTGACTCAAACTTGAATATTACGTTCTGAGTTTTGACCGCACTATTTGAATTCTTATTCGGTGGTAAACGTCAGTTGAAAATCCTGGCAACCGTATTATGAGTCAGTTTATCTAAAGATCCATTTCTTTAACGAGTTTTCAAGCTACATCGAGTCAAATATACGATTTTGGCTGGTTAGAAATAAGAATCTGCAAGATCTACTGCATATCAATGGGACCCCGCACATTTACCTACTACATAAAATGGCTTTCGGCATATTTTTCCCGAATTTTGATATGTTGTGGATCCTGGTTTCCTCATTAAACAGTCCAATTCACAGATACATCCTATGATTAGTTTTCGAGCTACAGGGTGTCATTCGATTTTTGCTATTTTGGGTATGATGCATCGATTCATTCCATGAGTCATATCAGATTAATTTTCATATCCCAGTAGGGCTTCGTGAGACCAAGAGACTAGTCTTGGTTTTGTCTTGGTCTTGATACAAGACGAAGACCACTACCAAGACCAAGACTTAATAAATCTTCTCAAGTCCAAGACTTGACTTCCGAGACCAAGACCAAGACACTATTCCAAGTGTCTTGGTCTTGGTCTAGAAAGAAAAATAATGAAATTAAATCTACTCAATTTTAAGAAAAATCTGATGGAAAATGTTATGGCATTTTATTTCAATTATTTATTTTTCGTTTGGTAGGTTTTCAATTGTTGTTCATTCAACATCGAAAATACATCTTTCAAATCCAGTATTGCAGTTTTACAGTTTACAACAAATAGGTGTATTTTGTAAGGTCGCAGTGGTTAATAAGTATTGCAATTTTCTCAGGATTTCGATTCCACCCCTCTGCCGCAAACGCATCTTACTGCTCATCACAAAATAATCCATTGTAAAATGGTCAATGAAATCCTAATGAACCTTCCGACCATTTTGACCCTTTTTTCTGGCCTGTCGGGCGTCGGTCTATGTGCTGTGTGGGTCTAATTTAATCTTTATTTGAAATTTCTTAAAAATTATATTCTTGTGGTGAAATGAGAAGTTCATTTCGCTTACTTTACTCGTAGAAATTGAGAAATGTTGAAGACTGAGAAATCGAAATACCTATTATATGCATATATAAACTGTTAGATAATTGAATTGAATAATTCAAATTTCTAGATGCATTTTGATCCAAGATTATCAAGACCAAATCCAAGACTGGGCCAGTCTCGTCTCGGTTTTAAAACAGCAAGACCAAGACCAAGACTACATTTATTTTTCGAGACCAAAACCAAGACTGACCAGTCTTGGTCTTGGTTATGGACAATTTGTAATAGTACCATTTTTTTCAAGAATCAAAGCATTTGTAAGCATTTATATTGTCACCCTGTGCATGGAAAACTATATACTGGTGAATAGATAATCATAGAATCCCCATGGAGTTGATGAAGATCCATTCTCTTTTAAAAAATTGGCCCACTTTGGCCGTTTTGAGTGAAAATCAAAATGATTTAACAAAATTGCCACCATTTTTGCGATTTCGACAAAATTATTGCTCTATTTCGGTTTATCTTTCATCCAATTAAATTTTTATGGCATATTCGGAATCAGCTCGACAAAATACGATTGAGGGCATCTTCCGATTTTTTTTTTATGAAAAATAAGAAATTTCTAAAATTCGATAGTACGAGAGAATTTTTGACATTTAATTGCTGGTTTGTGGTACATATTGTATATGAGCATACGCAAATCATATATTTTCGAAATCAGCATTAAATTTTGAGTATGTAGTGGCAATTTTCTTTGGATTTTTTTTTTTCACTTGAAAATTCACAGACTATACTAAATTAGTCATTCTGAATCGATTGGCGTTCGCAGAATTGCCCTATCTCCAACCGTTCTCGATTTGAAAAGTTCATCTGGAGTTGAGAGCTGTGAATTTTTGACGCTTTATCTTTTATTTATGGTACATGTTGTATCTCAGCATAAACAAATCATAAATTTTCCAAATCAGCATGAAATTTAAAGTATATAGTAGTAATTCCAAGTGAATCTGATGATTTTGTACTTTTCTGGAAATAAATATTGTTCCACCGATCCACCTGAAATTCACATACTATACTAAATCAGTCATTCTGAATCGACTGGTGTTCGCAGAATTGCTCTATCTCCAACCGTTCTCGATTTGAAAAGTTCATCTGGAGTTGAAAGCTGTTATTTCCAGCCTATTTTATTTTATTTTTCAATCTTATATTCATATGACTCAATCTCTTTTGTATTTGCACACCTAAATTTGAAATCGATTTCGAGTCAATTGAAGATTTCATAGGCCATTTACGGAACGTCTACTATTTCCAGTTGGAAATTTTGAACTTGCCAATGTGTAAACTCGATTTTTTTTTCTGTGGATATTTTTATTTCAAATCCATAGAGAATACTGATGTCGTCATTCTGAATCGATTGGAGTTCGCAGAATTGCCCTAACTATTCTCGATTACATTTTTTTTCTCTTACTTGTAAAATTCAATATATTTTGTATATTCTCACCGAATTCGAAATCAATTTCGAGTTAATTGAAGATTTCGAAGGCTTTTTATGGAACCTCTACAGTTTCAAGTTGAAAATTTGTGTACAATTGTGACAGTCTTTAATTATTATTCCTGAACCCGATGGACGATCAGCAGATCCATCTAACATTAATTCCCCCCTCGATTTCTCTGGTAGGAGATTCAAAGTTACAATTTTTGCACTTTCTGCAACATCAGGAGGGGTGTTTGATAATTCACTGTCACTATTATCAATCATCATGCAGAAACACGTTGGAGAAGCGAGCGTTTTCGAAATATTTTCGCTCTAGAGCGCAAATGCTGTCACAAAATGATATTTCACGGAAAATTTTGCGTTGAAATCTGAAAGCGTCAAAGGCTACTGTGTTAAGCGTTTGTAGAAAAAATTATTTTCTGTTTGACGTTTGCCGACAATTCTATGCAAGGCTGGATTATTTATAATCGATTCCCATTTCGTCAAGTTCACCCAATTCCACATTAAAATATTTTTCATGATGAAATAAGCCATTCTGAATGACTATTACAGTTCACTACCCAGTGTTCGAGATTTATGATACATTTTTCACTATTTCTGTAACACCAATATTCGCAGCTACACTTTCACGAAAATTCGTCTGGAATTTATCGTTCATTTTTTACGCATCCATTTTATACGAACCCATAAAACGTATCTCCAATTTACTCGAATTGAAAGGGCAGCATTCGTTTTCCAAGGCAGACCATTCGTCAGAGATGTCTTATTCGAGAAGCAAACATTCGAGACCGTTTCAGGAAAGATGCGCTTTATTGTCTATTCAAGACCGAGTGGGGTGTGGAGAGTCAGACATATTTCATGTCTTGTTTGCAGTTCTGCGTATACGATTTATATTGATGGACATAAAATACGCTTACGCCGTATCGTGGCAATTTATCAAAATCATCGGTCGAGATTTTCTTCAGTATTATATGAAATACGATTTTCTTTAGAAAACTATACAGCAGATGCGCACCCAGGGGGGTTTTGGGGTTGCAGCACTTCTATCTATCATCTCGAAGATCATGGAAGAAGCTAACAACACTAAGCGTATGAGGCTTATCTAGCTTTTTTCTCAGACATATTTCTTGATGAGTTGGTTGATGGAGTTCCATCCGAAAGCCTACCTGGTGTTCTTCAGGTATCAATTCTGGCACCACCACTGCCCAGCGCACAGCTTTGTGAATCGTAGAGCCCTTTATAACGATTTCTCTACCGAATCTCCGATATCAGCCAGATTTGCATTTCAATTTGTTTTCACAAATCACCCAGGTTTTCGGAGACAACCCCTCAAAAGCAGCACTTGTGCGAGCAAGGAAGATCCAGGGCCTACAGCTCACGTACCACTTCAGTTCAGTGGCAGGCGGTGGATATTAAAATGGACTGCCTGGGTGGGAGGCAAACGCTCTAACACAGTGACCACTTCGCTTCTTACCACGTGATCAGGTATGTCTGCAAGAAAAAATCTTCATAATTGGAACTTTTATCCAGATGATGCCGAACGCTTTCTGGATGTCCAGTAGGACCATAACTGTGCCAAATCGATTGAAGCCTTCCCTCACCTCGTCGACAATCCTGGCTACCTGAGGAATCGTTGAATGACCTCTACTGAATCCGAACTGCTTCTCCGGAATAAGAGAAAGAGCTCTTCATCGATTCCTTGTAATCTCTTAGATAGGACTCCACATAACCATGGCCACCATACTGAGCAGCGTGATGGGGCAATAGCTTTCGACCCCCTCTTCAGTTTTTCCGGATTTCAGACAGGAATGATCTCCGCGACCTTCAGTCATTTCGGAAAGTGCGGCCATTATACTGTTTATTATGTATATCAGTTGAACTAGCGATCGTCTCGGGGGTCCCTGAGCAGAACTGCATCAACATTGTCCATACCAGGTGCCTTGTTCCTGGGGAGCCTTTTATCGTATTCCGAACCTCTTCGAAGTTTGTCATCAACTTTGGGAAGGTTCTACTCTTTATACATTCTTTTTGCCTATTCCTGAATTCACTGGATCCTTGCAAAAAATCTTCCTGCTCCTGGATGAAGTCAGCACCTATCTGGAATGCACTCTCGAAGTGCTCCCCAAACATTATCATCTTTTTTGGATCCATCACCTCTTGTCTTTGACTATTGCCCACGGCCTGGATATCCTTGTGCCTCCTCCTGAGGCGTTTGGATTCCTGACATAGAGAATGGTCTCTGACATTCAGGTTTTGTAGCTTCCTCTTCCAGGTTTCATCCCTGTGACTGAATTGGGTCACCAATTTCCCACCCCATGCTCTTTTAGGTTTTCCCTGTGCCTGGGGTTTTGGATGCTTTGCCAATTCTTCCTTTCCTCTCTTTTCGCTCAATTAGATCAAGGGTGTAGCCTGGAAGAAGATCCAGGTCTTCCCTTACAACCATTTTCTTGGTGGTGGCTTCTCTTGCTGCCTGTATATCTCCAATCCACCTCTGAGTCCCTTATTCTATTCCCTCATTCTATATTGTTTTGACCCCACTGACTGTGAAGAACACCGGGTCATGATCAGATATGATTTCAGAGCAGGTTCGGAGATCCGAAATATATTTTCCATTCCTATTCACCACCAAGTTTGAGGTTGAGGGCTTGTAACCATTCGCGGGGAAATATGTGAGGGTATTTGCGAAGTCAATGACAGCAATGTTGTCCAACGAGTTCTCCCAAATCGTTCTTTCATTTGAGTTGAGTTGGTTGACGCAGTTCAACTCAAGTTGCCTCGAGTTTAAATTTCCAATGAGCAGTACTTTAAGCCAGCAGTTACAGAGATTATCAATATCCACCGACATCAATCTTTTTTTCGTGTAGTTGTACCCCGCATTATATATCCTCGGTTCTTTTTTGAGCTGTATTCTGCGTGTTCTATTGAACACTGAATTTGTGGAAGGGCTATTTGCAAGGATGACGTTTTTTCAACAAACGGCGAAGTTTTGGAAAGCCCTGTTTCATAAGGCCTGCAATATTTGGACTCTTGTTGGGAATAAATATATATTAGTCATGAATCATGTCGTATTCACAATCTTGTCAGAAGTGCTCAACGTCCACTAATGAAGGATGTATTTCAATGGCGTACAAGTTGAAATTACGTCGACTTTATTACTGCCTGGCGTTATTGATTTCTTCAGTATTTCTCTGATATGTAAACTATTACTTTTCTTTTCCAATCGTGGTTTTTTAGAATTTCTTTCCTACATTTTTCTTGCGCAAGAGGCTAGCTTCTTCAGAGTTTTGTCCATCTCCGATGTTGATCGAGAACTGACTCTCAGAACGGACTGGTACAAATTTGACAACAATACTTCGAAATAATCTTACCAGTGTTTATTCATCAAAGGATCTTTTGTAAAAATGTATTTCGAAATGTTCTGTAGTTAAAGGTCTAGTTTTACGACCGGAGACAATATTTCATAGTGTCCCTGGATACTTTAAATGATATTTCTGGTCTTATTGATTCAATCTATGCGTTTGGACAGGTTACAAATTTCTAATAATAACTCATGCCCCTCCCCCTGAAAAACTTTCTAGGTCCGTCAGTGGTTGAAAACGATAAAGCTCTTCATTCCAAGAATCTCTTATTTTTTCTTACGATTTCTGAAAATTTTCTTTGTTGCCCTCCTATAATCCTAAATCATTCCGGTCAAATAAAAATCGAACTTATCTTCAACTTACCACGACAACGGAGAACAAAATTTTCGATTTGAGTTGTGTAGCGTGCACCAGGTCGGGAAGGGCGTCCAGAGCGTCCAATGCCCGGGGTCTGCACTGGTGATAGAGGGCCTCGTATCGACTGACTGCGTCTTTCCTGTAACGAAAAGGATCGGATGAGAAGAAGCGAAAAAAGATACGAACGGGATGCGAAAAAACGGAGGGAATAACCGCGATCAGCGACCGGAAAGCTTTTCAATGAAGCCATAAAGTGCATTTTATTTTAAAGACATTTCTGTGTAGCTGACGTGATGCGGGAGTTTACTGGACCGGCAAAAGTTGCGTTGCCGAGTTTGTACAGTTCGTTTCCCAGGAGTATTTTAGTTCGTTGATACTGTGATTGTATTTTATCACAAAGCGGAATGGAGCAGTTTACAGAATTTTGTTATCAAGTAAATATACTACAATTTTCAGTTTTAGTCGGAGAGCTGGTGGCGAATGTGGAGAAGGTATTTCAGGCATTCTGAAATGATAAAAAACAGTATAACAATAATAATAATATACCTAGGGGTGTAACAACCCCACAACTAAGAGGTAACCATTGTTTAAAATCACTCCGCGTTAAGTACCAGCATATACTCCGACCAATTTGGTTATCAGAACTGTCGGGGAAGAACAAAGTTGCTGCAACTATATGCTTGCAAGCGCACAAAAAAAAGTTGTGAAAGTACTAAGTTCTCACACGATATCTTTTCGATATTTCCACACAAACTCTGCCGGTGGGGATGGAGTAATCTTAATGAAGCATGGTATCGTTGCACACAGCTAATGATATGTTCTGGAAATCATGTTTTGTCTTTTATCAATCCGAGATTTTTAACAGAACCAGCAGATTTCAGAAGGGATCCGTTAATATGGGACCCAGAACAGTGCCTTGTGGTAACCCATATTTTATAAACCTCTGACAACTTTTCTTGCCACCCACTATCACTGTTTGTTTTCTGAAACTTAGGCAGCTCTCGAATACATTCAGTATATTACTACGAATACGTATCCTATCAATGGATTCTTTTCTAGCAGACGGTGTCAAATGCCTTACTCAAATCAATGAATAGACACTGAGAAGGGTTGCCCTGTTCTATATTTCTATTGTCAAGTCCAAAACAGCGTCAACAGTTGATTTTTTTTATTTAAAACAGTACTGCTAGTCAGATAACAGCTGGAATTTTATTATGATATTTCTTAGGCTGTTCTTAATCAATTTTTCAAGAATCTTTGAAAAAGGACTAATGAGTGGAATTGGCCCATAATTACTCACACGTGTTTTATCTCCTCCTTTATGTACTGATTGCAATTTTGAAAGCATCCGGCCAAATCCCCCTCTCAATGCATTCATTGATTATGTGTATGAAAGTGATCTTGCATCTTTTTCAAAATATTCCATTATAACGAAACAGCAGCTCTGTAGGTTAACAGAGAGGTATCCCGTCTTGTTGAAAAATCAAGTGGTACCTTTTCTCGTGTGCACTTAGTTGAAGTTGACGAATTTTTCGAATGTTTCTGCAGTTCAAAATTTTGTCTTTTCTGCGAAAAATTTTGAAAAAAACACAAATTTCTCAATAATACATATTCAGTCCAAAGGTAACTGTTTCATCAACTGTTTCAGATTGATAGACTCGACATTAGAGAAAAGTTATTTCCTCCAGGAAAAATGACTTTCGGAACCTGTTAATTCAATGAAAAAGGTTGTTCCCTTCCAAAAATTTATTTAAAAATCATCCGACAAGGAATGATCGTTGTCACGTCGAAGAAACCCTGTAGAATACCTTGAAGTATTATAAAAGACATTTCATCGAAGAAAGTACCCATGTTTCTTCCATCAATTCTCTTTTATTCGCTTCCATGTCCACTTGTCCATGTGTAAAATTTATATGTCTAGATAGTAACGACATTTTTATTTCCCCATTCTGGTATTTTCTACTTTTAGAGCCCAATTCGCGAAAAGGAAACTCATTTCCTGAAACATCTCTCCCATAACTAACCCCAAATCCAAAGTCAGGCGGAGAAAGGGAAAGTGTGGGGCGTATACTCCACTATTCACAACCTTTGGTAGTTGTAAAATATTTTATCACTGTCGTTTCGAACATAAGTTACGTTTGGAATGAAGGAATTTTACAGGTTTTCAAACAGAGTAAAAAGACTGACACCTTTCTTAGAGTGAAAGATCCCAATTGGGTGGGTAATAACTTCATACGACCCTTACGAGGAATATCGTAAAACTCGTGAAGCAGCGTGAAACTCAGATTGCACGTGAAGGATAAACAAGCTCCAATTCAATTCAAAATAGTCTGTTCCACTGTTATAATTCCCCAGATAGCGGGGAGGCCGTGGACTTTTGAGTTTGGAGTGTCTACATAACAGAATGGTACTGGATAGAGACTGTAAAGTCATCAGGAGTTCAGATCCCCCTGTCTGCTTGGTATACGATCATAAAAAAGCAGGGATTGGAGCATTTCTAGCAACCCGGGCAGCCGATGAACTCGGTCTCGTATTCCAAACTCTGTCACCGAGTTGGAACCCGTCAAGCAAAAAGCCCACGTTGAAGCTGCGGAGAGTGAGAGTCTTCTGCAGCTACATAAGGATAAGCCAATGCATGGGGTCTTCTTCAAGAACATTGAAGACCTTGGCTTATCCAGAAACCTGACATTCGCTTTTCTCAGGTCAAGTGGGCTGAAGTCGGAAACCGAGGGATTCATTATGGCCTGTCAGGATGGTGTCTTCAACACCCTCGTCTACCGTAGTCGCGTGATGGGTATAGAGGTCCCTAACACTAGATGCAGAGCGTGTGGTGGAGCAGCTGAGACCATAATGCATTTGCTTTCAACTTGTCTAGCTTATGCGGTCTCAGCCTATATCCACAGGCATAACGCGGCCCTACGAGTGTTGTATACTACTATCTACGACACTCGTACGGTGTAGACGAGACACCGGTGTTGCCTTATGCTCCGGGGGATATTGAGTCCGTTGTGGAGAATGTGAAGTGCCGAATCTATCGGAACTACTCATTCCACACCCTCAGGCAAATACAAGACAATAAGCCTGATGTAGTCCTCCTCGACCATCAAAGTAGGACGATTTTCGTCATTGAGTTCAGCTCCTGGCGAAACGAACATTGTCCGATAAGAGGAGGAAAAACGGACTAAATACCGAGATTTTCTCTTCAAACTCCGCAGGCTTTATCCAAACCACTCTGTCAGGATGGTGGTTCTGATAATAGGGGTCCTCAAATCAAATAATACCGGCTTGCCATTATGCTGCAGAAAACTTGGCCGAAAGAATGCAGAAGGTTCACTCCGTCTTCTCAGGGCACATGACTCTCGGACCCAGTAATCACTCACCCCACGGACGTGGGGAGTGTGTACTGGGGTTAATTACATACCAGCGCGCCCTACAGTTGTATCGGAGCTCCGGAGACAGAAACTGACTGGTACATTCCTTATGGAAAAAAAATTGGTGTTAACATCTGGACAAGTCAGAGTCCAAACAGAGTAGGTCATCTTCAGAAGGGGCGTGTTTCAGGGAGACTCCCTCGGCCATCTTCTCTTCCGCATCTCACTATTGCCATTGTCCGTTGCATTACGGAAAACCCGCGGATACAACTGCGGCACCCCCAGCAACCGGAGACATAAGGTCACCCATTTGTTCATTTGAATAGGCCTTCGGAGAAAAAGATCTCCATCAGTCCTTAAGGGTGGTGCGATGGGTAAAGCCCTGACACTAGATGCACAGCGTGAAGTGGGACAGCTGAGACCATGATGCATTTGCTGTCTGCTTGTCCAGCTTATGCGGTCTCAGCCTATATTCACAGGCATAACGCGGCCCTAAGAGTGTTGTACTACCATCTACGACACCTTATGCTCCTTGGGATATTGAGTTTGTTGTGAAGAATGTGAAGTGCCGAATACAGCAGAAATTTTAGCCGGACGTAATTCTTGATTCATTCCGCCTACTCGGGGCACATGATTCTCAGACCCAGAAATCACTCGGACGTAGAGAGTGGAGTGAAGGGATTTCAACAAGCGGTCAAGAATAAGAGTTTCCACAACATTTATTGGTCCAGGAATATTCTATGAACTAGAAAGCTCCTACTTCCAGCAGGAAGTAGATAGTGAGGAAAAAGCACCAAAGGAAAAATGCATCATCAGAGGCTTCGAATCCTGAGGCAAGCCGAAGATTCCCTCGGTAACTTCAACTGAGAAAGGTCTCAAACACTAACTAGCCACAGCAGAGTTACAAATACTTGAAATAATTCCTCACATGATACTATAGTAGCGAAAACATTAGAGGAAGCTAGAGGAGAACAGTACCTGTAGCTTCTGTGGAGAGGAACCAGATGTACCCCTCCATGAAACTCTGTTTCATTCGAGCAAAAATGGAGTAACAAAAAATATTCTAATGAGATGTGACGCTGTTCATCACAAATATTGAATGAACTGGGATCAATTCAGCTGAGAGTGGAGAATATTCCACATATGAAGCCCCTCAAAATGCTCAAATTCCCCAGAAATTGAAGCTAGAGAACTGCTGTGAGAAATCAGAGGAGGGACACAATAGACCTAGTTTCATCGTAGCATATCAGTAACCGCCACCAATTCCAAATATATGGTTCCATTCTTCTCTGACCCATTAGCTTGCCCTTCGAGTTTTTAGACGATCCTCATGTTTGATATGGTGCTGGTATGGCAATCCTGATATAACTTCAAGAGCTCTAGTTGGTGCCTGTCATTCCCAAGCAGGTCAGAATTTGAACTCTGCTCGATTCATTTCTGGCCTTGCTCTGAGTTGGTCTGACGTCATATTTGGGCGAAGGGTTGCCACATGTATTCAATGTAGGATCTTGGGTGTCAGACCTTACGTACTTCCGAAGGCTCTGTATGAGCATGTGTCATTGTTTGCCTATTATTGTCGCTAATTGCTTTTGCTTCGGAAGAACGGATCAAATGATCTACAAGAAGTAAACTTTTGGTTTGGGTTACTTTGTGACTGATACAAGTTGCTAAAAACAATCGTTTTCTTTGCCGTTATGTAAAAGTCGCAAATATGTTCCGCCAATTTTCGAAATCACTGGTGTATAAAAGCTTCGACTTCCTTTCGTCAAACAACCACTTCGTCCGTATGCTCCACCATATTCCCGGCATATTTCATCACCATAAATATCCCCTAATTAGAATTTAAACTTCTTCGGAACTTCTTGCACGTTCGGAACTTCATTTTCCGGATACAATAAGACCATAAAGTTTTACGAAGCGTATACCTTAGATGAAACTGCGACCCAGTTTCCTGGAAAACTCCCTCAAAAACAATCCAAACGACATTTGGAGAGGAAAACAACCGAATATGACTCCGATGTGCATCAAATGCGAATGCATCGGATTCTATTATTCCACACTGGAGTTTTTGCAGTTGTTCCAGTAAATAAGTGGTGCACAATAACCGTCGCTTGGATAGAGGGTTGTTATAAAGTTGACAAGAGTTCCGACGAGGGTTCAAGGTTGAAATCCATATATGTGTTTTGTGACTTTATTCCACTAGTGGATAATAGGTCACTATGTATGCTTCATACGCGTGGATAATGGGCCACTTTATACATGGCTAATCGTTCCAACGGTTATACTCATAATAATGATATAATAATGAAATTTCAAGGTAGGAAATAAACGGATGAAGGCTCCTCAACTGAAGCGAACTATTTCTCAAAATTTCATTATCATAAATACAACTGTTCGAATGATAAGAGGGGTGGAGGGGACTCATGAATCCTATATACATGAGTGTGGATTACTCTCCTATTACAATGTGATTGTGGCTGCAAATATTTATTGATCAGTCATAATCGCATCATAAACAGCATCACAATGTCATAATATAGAATTACTTGAGAATGAAAAAATCTACAGAAGAGCAAGTCTCATTATCTCGAAGCATCATTAATGACTATAATAAATATAAATATGACTTATAACTGACAATAAGGAATACTCTATAAACTAAATCACATAATATAAATGAAGACATCATTAACGGCAATAAAGTTGAATGCGCTAATATAATTTTTATGGATCAACAAAGTTTTTAGTCGATTCAATGAATAATGGAGAATAGTTGATTAATTTTCGACCTACTTGTATGAGAGTATTACAACTGCATTTAATTGTATCAGTTCTAATAAGGACGAAACAATTTTTTTTCCTGGTGTTATATTGTCACGATACATTTTTTTTGTTCTGGTTTGTTTTCATACTGGTGTATTTCCAATGTCATAATTCATTTATGAGTTATCAAATATGAAATTGATTCGTTTTTATGAGTAAAGTATAACTTGAGTGTTTGATATATGATTTTCAATATTATTGCGATATTGAGGATTCTGGCTATAGAAAAAACTGGACAATTGTTCAATTACACAACTCTTTCATTATTTATATTTATTTAGAGCATCTAGAACGACTAGAAATATGGAAGTAGAACAAATGAGGAACATATCTAACAGAAAAAAACGGTTTTTCTGGGTAATACCACGACGCTTATTGACCTAAATCTGATAGATATTTATGCAAGGTTCCTTAAGAAAGGCACCATTGAATATGGAAGTTTGATAACAGGTGCATTTACAATAGTGTCCTCCTCTCCAAATCTGTTGATGAAATCAAAATATGAGTACGGGACAACATGTGCTTTACCATGTATTATCTAACATTACTGATAATATTAGTTGGGGTCTTCGAAAACACTTAAAATTCACCACTTCTGCTCGGGTTCAATCAATACCGGGAGTCACCTCGATCAGAGGAATTTGTGAGTAAAAAAATCCCATTCCATACAGTCAGAAAGCTAGGCTAATTCATTGATATGAATTTTTCTGGAGCAAAAAAAATCCCGAAATATTGAAAATAATAAAAAAAGTGAGTTAGCGTTAGGAAGACAATCAAAAAAATCTTTTGATGACGTACAAACAATGATCCTTTCCGTTTAAAATTTGAAAAGTAATATCGCCCCTATAACTTCAATATTTTGCCAGTTGATAGTATAGTTGATATCATTGAATATAGTATTTATCCGAAGCCTCCATATTGCCTGGTTCAAAACTCATAAGGTGGTCCTTATATATGCTCGCACTGAATTGAAATGGATATCTTCCCTGAAAAAAAACAAGCCTGCGCTTATTGCACCGCCCTATGATTCAGACCTGGATTTTCCAGGACTCCAAACTTACTACATAAACTAAAGCTGTCAGCAGTTAGTGCCATAGTGCATGATAAAGAGAAGGTCGAGCTTGATGAGAAAGGGTCCATTGGAAAACGTGTTGAACGTAATTAAGTGTTGATTGCCATCGATATGGGTAATATGATGCTGTGGTTTGAAGTGTGAAATACGGCGATACTGAAAGTATACCGAGTAAAACAGTTTGGAGTAATTATAGAGAGAATGACGATAGTGTTCACCGTTTGAAAGCGATATTCATTTTTGAGAGACTCTTCTGACAGAAGTGAGGGAAAGAAGAATAGCGGTATCAATGGCTGGAATCCGCCCCGCAAATAACCGAATGTCAATATGAGACAAAATCAATACTTAGATAATTTTAGGTCAATATCTCAAATCGTTACTATAATCATTTGATGATAAGGCACGTACCTCATCTAAATGAGAGGCCTCACCAACATTAGGGTACAAGATAATGCACTGGACATATTCCAGGAACTTAAGGATCATCAACTGTCAAGTACTACCTTATTTCTTCACTTGTTTCTGCTTCTTGTTTTGTTTAAGTAGTTCCTTAACAAGTCCCCTTATCCAATATCTATATCGAATGAATCTAGATCATCATGCATACAGGGGGCATTTATTCTCATAGTTACCTTCTGAATATCTGAAAATGTGTTTAGACCTCAGTAACACCAAGTTCGTGGGGTATCCTGATAGCCATCCAATATTGCAGAAAGCACCATTTTTGTACATAACCAAAAAAGGACTTTTGATTGATATTCTGACACGCAGTTATTCCTTGTGGAAAAGCAGTCCAATAATATCGGTGATGGAACAAACTGTTATCCCAGTCTAAAACTGGATAACCTCGAATATATCTTCTTAACGAACAAGTACAAGGCATCAGACAATGCCTATGCTGTCTATATGCGGCCTTTATGAATGTTTGGAATTCGGGATCACCCTTATGAATATAACCTGTAGGAGTAACTCTATCTCTTGGCCGAACACGCCGGCAGAGTAGACCCTGTTCAGTTCCCTTCGTTTGCTTAACAGGATCATCGGCCGTCCATGATTAAGCACCATGGGTGGAAAAAGAGGCAGCTTCCCTGAGAGCAGTCTATCCCACTTCGGCGCCTTGTCTTTCCTCGATATCTGAAATCTGCTGTTGGTTTACCACTATGCAAACCCAGCCTCTTTAATAAATGGTTTCATCTGATCACTAGTGTCAAAAGCACCTTCTTTGACAAACAATTCCAGCGTTACCTTTTTGATCCTTTCCACTACAGTGTGGAGGGCCTATTCCAACGCTTTCTTTCTCTGTATACACGATCAAGACCTGATCTGAGATAGACGTTTAGATGAACAAAATTGAATTGAATTCTGAGAAAAGTGCCTGAGCTTATCTGATAGATCCATAGAAACCAAATCAGCTGACGATTGTTCCACAACAAGCACCACAGATGTGAACGGGCGCTTATAATCCATACAGCGGAATCGAGAAAAGTCATCCGACTGAAAATTGGGATGAAAGTGAAATCAGATATCTCATTAGGGCGATATGGAACAGGGTCGGATGATTCGCATCGAGGGAGCTGATCAATAAGCCTTACGTTTGCCGAGCTATAATTTATATCCAATCGGGAACTGATAATTGGCGGTATCATAAATAACATATTACATTGGAGTGGGACTGTTATAGGATGATGGATTCGGACGGTGGATAAGTGATAAAGGATGAGTGTCGGCGTAAACGTGTTTTATTTGATTTGATTCGATTCAGACAGTTATTACCTTTCTCCAAACAATCCCCCTTCAAAAAATAGTACGGGGGCTAAGTAATTATAACTTGAGTCCCAACCACTTTCTTTTTCGCTCCCACAAATCGTCATGAGCTTAAAGAAGAATTTGCTGCAACAAAAAACAAAAATGGATTTGGCTGGGATAAAATATCTATAAAAATTCTAGAACAATTACCGGGGAGTGCACTCTAGCTGAGGCAATAAATAGTTCAATTAAGGAGGGCATATTTTCATATTGTTTAAAACACGCTATTGCTATTCCAATGCATGAAGGGGGAGATCATAATGACCCTAGCAACTTCAGACCTATCTCTCTTCTTCCCACTCTCTCTAAACTTATTGAAGACTTGTGAAGAGAAGAATTCCATCGTTCGCGAGTGAAAACAGCATTATACCATTGGCTCAATTTGGTTTCCAATGTAACAAACCTACCAATGATGCCATATTTGAAGTTCTCGAGCCTCTTTATCTGAAGATTGATGGTAATGAAGCTGGGACAGTGGTATAAATCACAGAATACTGCTAAGTGATGTGAGTGAACTCGCAGCACTAGATATTGTGGGTGGGTTCACTCTGCAGATGATACCACCATCCTGTGGCACAATTATTGAACAGAATTCAAGTTGTCTTACGTCTGTTGATTTTATTGCTAGTTATTAAGGCTGACATGTGGTTTTTCCATATTCTTTCATTTATAATTCTATCTATGATCCTATGCTTTGTCAGTAAGAATCTCATTCTTTGCACAATAAACTATTTTTTGATTGATAGATTCATATACAGCCCTTTTCGATTGTCTACGTCGAGTCATAATTTTTTGAGTGCCGCCAACTCTAATTTTGCACTATATCGTTTATATGAAGTATTTTTAAATAGTATGATAATGATTATTGAAAACAACAACTTTTTTGCAAAGAACTCAAAAAAATCAACATCCGTACTCTCGAATGCAACTAAAGTTTTTCCTGATTACTAAAAAAAGTGGATCGGTGTGGAGTTAGCAACGAATTCTCATCCACAAATTCTAGCACATGAAAAATTTCATGTTAGATGAGGTAACTACTGTAACTGGAAATGTTTGTTAGTTATGGAAGCCACAACAGTTTAACAGTTCTTATTATCATCCACTTGGATAAGTAAATATCAACGACATAGTCGGGGGTAATAACACTGAAGTGACCGAATTTTCGTGATAAGTCTGTAGATTCATTTCTAAACGAAACTAAGTTGCTTGAAAACACCACGAGCCCGCAGGTTTTAGAGTAAGCTGCTTCTCCTCCGCGCCAAGTTAATTCAAACGCCATGCATATGCAATATTACATTCAATTCCTCGATGAAAGTATCTGGCTCAAATTTATATCTCTTTGCATCGCGAAACGTAGAAAATTGTCGCCAGATGATTGCGTCGAAACTAATGTCTAATGTCAGCGTTCGTATACTTGCCGAATCGATTCATTGTTAGTGCTTAGAAATTTGAAGTTGTTGACAAACACATCAATCTATTTATTTTGGCAATCAACACCGCGATAATTGATGAACAAATGAATAAGTGAAAAAACCACTAGTGCATATGTCGCTGTAAAAGTTGCAGCTAACTTTTGGCGCTGTCAAAGTGACAATTGCACTGTGACTTATGAGACTTTTTATTTATTAGCTGAATTATCAATGAAATTATTTGATGGTTTCACTATTTATAAGGATTTTTTCGAAATAATTATGAGTTTCTTTATTTTTTCGAAAAGGAGGAGGGGAATCGGGCCCCGCAACACTCTTAATTTTTTTGAGTGATTTCCAACGTACAGAATTTTTTCATAATTTCTACGCCTCTTCTAACTAGCCTTTGGTGGGGCAGGGGGTTTTAAATTCCTGTATTGTCATCGGCTCAACACAAAATCACAGCTCAATCGGATGCCGGCAAGTGCTCGAAAAGTAAACATCCATTTTTTTCTAATGGAAAAACAGACAGAAAAACAGTCGAACAGAGCTAGTTGAGTAACAGCTTGTGAGAATACAGAAAATGAGCTGCACTGAACTTCATTCAGTGACACCATTCCATGACCATATGATATTTTTATTTTCCATGTTTTTCCATTAAATACATGATGAGGAAAGTGGCTTAATGCAGAAGCTGGCTCGTACAACAACAACAAAGTGTTCCTTCAAAGCACTTCCCCGTATTTTGTTCGTACTCCCATTGTTGCTGTGTTACGGAACATCTTTAGTGTCGTCCTCTATTACAAGCCTTCCGCCAAACTAGCTTTGAGTAGCGGGTGTTAAAACGTCCTTTGTATTCCATACTTTATTGTTGAGATTTCACTTTGCTCGACATAAATCTCTTCACGGCCATAACAATGAAAGAACTAACCGCAGAGTGAGACAATGTACGTCATTACACGTCAGTTTGAAATAGCGGTATCATGTTTCTGGTCAAACCGGGAATCCAATACTCCATTATGGTAACGCACTGGTGTACTTAGTATTTTCATTTGGGAACTAGTACTTTATTTTCAGTTGTGCGAAAGCGGAATTTCTCATTTAAGTGTACAAGAGGAAGGTAGGATTTTCTGATGGAGAAATAACTGAAATTTTTCATGATGAACTCGGTTTTTCATCTGCCCCCTTCAGTTCCTTTATTCAGTCCTTGAGAAAAACGTCACTGGTTTGTATCTCGCGACAGCTGAGCTCCTTTCACATTCTCTGAGATATCCCAGGTAACAAGCTGACCCAATTTAGAGTCATATTAACGTTATTATGACGTTATTTCGAAGGTCATTCTGACGTTAGACATGAATAAATACAGATGACGTCAGCTTGTTACCTGGAATCATTTTTACAAATTTTTCCGAGAACACACTGCCTTAGAGAAAGTGTTTTTTAATTATTAATGGAAAATAAATTTGTCGTTTTATTTGAGTGAATGAACTTGAACCTACGATAGATTTTATCATTCAGAAAAATACACACTGACGTCGATTGAACGTCACACTACTTACAGTTAGGACGTCATACAGAAATCATCATTTTGACGTCATAATAACGACGCCTGGCTTCTATGACTTATGAAGTCATATTAAGGTTAATATAACGTCATCGTGGAGGTCACTCTGACGTAAGACATGACCAAATAATATTTTATGAAAATTTGGAAAATCTGTTATAATGAATATGTACAATGAATAAGAGAGGAAACACTGTTTGGTACAGTTCCAGAAGTCGTCTTAGTCTTTTTGGGCCGAATTTTTTCATGGTTCAACGAGAGCACACACTTTTCTTCGATCAATCAAAGTCTGAGGTGTGTGAAGAATAGAATGAAATTTGGTGTCGAAAAATGTTTTTTTTTTCAGCTACAACAAGCCATGCCTCGTGAGTAATAAATCATTACCCACGGGCAGTGGTTAATCAGCGACAAGTAGATTAATTACTCAACAGTTGTACACAAGTTGAAAGTACTAGAGAATATTCGTAGGTTAGTATAGAGGTTTCGTAGCACAGGAGAAGCGGCTTGACTCAATAGCATTAAAATCATTTATGTGGGTAGTAGCCAGTATTACACGCTTGTTGAATTATTCAATAATTCTACAAAAATAATTGTAGCTCTCCAAATGGTGATTTTACAGGATTTTCCGAGTTTTCATACAGATGAAAAGTGAATACACTACAAAAAATCAGTGAGTTACCACAGAGCGCCAGAGCAAATAATAGTAATAATAATAATAATAGCCGTCCTCTACTCGCACAGGATGTCCCTCTGGAGTTTATGAGGGAGCATTATCATCATTCCAATCACTATAAAATGCAGCCACTCTCAACTACAAATTCCAGAACGTTCGTCGTGCGAATTACAGGAAAATAATACCTTTCCTCTTGACCCGAAGGCTTCCACTCTAATATCCTGCGATAAAAAAGTACGATAAGGTTTCGATTACAAAGTTCATTTTTGTTCTCGTTGCCGGCCATCGCAAAACGAAGTGCCCTATATTCATGAATTACTTTAATAGCCCAGTTAGAGCCATAGCATTTTTAGGCCAAAGCAATTCTGTTCCTGTCTTTACTGGAATTGTTACAATTACTCCAGTTTGGAATGTAACGAACGAGGACATTATTTGCCGATGGAATAATCCACATATTTCGACTGCACTGAATTCTATCCGTTGAAACTATTATGGCGTCATTGCCATAACTCTGGATGACTAGAATAGAGCTTCTGTCTTTGCTGTAATATTCAGTATGTTCGATTGAACTTGAGATATTCAGATTTACAGGGTAATGATTCGAGAATGAGCAATAGATTGTTACTTCTGAACGGGGATAGATAGATAAAACTGCTTAAAATCCATTTGACAATTGCAAAAGAAATGTATAACGAGAATAATTATATGTAAGCTGAACATTTCTTTTTTTGTAGTATCCCCGTTCATTCCCAAAATCCTCTGAAAATATTGTACCATATTCCAGATAGATAAACATTATTTTCCTGTTAGGAATATCCCAGTCAGGCCCTGTCTCCGGAGTTCCGACTCTTCTGGAGGGCGCGCTGGATCATTTATCCTAATAACCACTCCCCACGCCGTGGGGTGAGTGACTACTGGGTCCGAGAGCCATGTGCCCCGAGCAGGCGGAGTGAACCAAGAATTACGGTATTCTGCATTCGTATGGCTGAGATTTCTGCCATATTACGGCAAGCCGGTATGATTTTTAAGTTTGAGAGCAGTGTATCCATCATTCCACCAAGGACCCTTATTATCAGAAGCACCATCTTGACAGAATGGTTTGAGAAAAGTCTGCGGAGTTCAAAGGGTAGATTTCGATATTTAGTCCGTTTTTCCCCCTCTAACTACATCAGAATTATTGGCTTGTATTCGCCTTGGGGTGGAGAATAAGTAGTTCCAATAGATTCGGCACTTGGGGAAACCCGGTGTCGCATCTACACCGTACGAGTGTCGTAGATGGTAGTACAACACTCGTAGGGCCGCGTTATGCCTGTGGATATAGGCTGAGACCGCATAGACTGGACAAGCTGAGAGCAAATGCATTATGGTCTCAGCTGCCCCACGACATGCTCTGCATCTAGTGTCAGGGACCTCTATACCCGTCACGCGACTACGGTAGACAGTATTACTATTATTATTATTTTACCATTAGGAATTTACCAGTCAGGCCCTGTTTTCGGATCCTCGATACATCCGGAGAGAGCGCTGATGTGTCATTAACCTCAGTAAACACTCTTCTTGTAAATTATTTCTCATTCTTGTAAAATTATTAACACAAAAATTAAAGCTTCGAAAAAAAAAAAGGGAGATAGACGTTTAACTAAGTAAATGATAGACTTCTTTCACTACTAAGATTAAACCACACAGAATTTTTTTTTATTATTCTTATTTTCATACACTCCATCAATCAAAAAAAAACTGACTCCTTTCTTTCTCAGGTATGGAGACCATTGAGATTGTTCAATGTGGGAAGTGATGATATAAGAAAAGGGTCTAGGAACAGGGATGGTTGCAAATTTTCGGAACAATATTATTGACCTTTTCTTATAGCTGCTCTGCCGAAATAGTCTGAAAACAGACTTGGAAGCATTGACTGTAACATGATTTTTGAACATCATTCAGGCATTCATTAATATGTTGACAAGCTATAATGAGAAATTTTACATATTCTACAATATTTATGAGGCATTCGCATACCTTCAAAAGTTTATGAGGTGCGAGCATTCCGGAAACTAAGAAATAATAATTATAAATAATAAATAGTAGCGGGTCGAGAATGGAGCCCTGTGGAATACCGTTTCTTATGTGGGTAGTTGTCAAAAGAGCGGAGTTATCGCCTAGATTCCTAAAGCCATCGCCGTAAAAATTTGTGGATTGAAATTTACAGTTGGGTTGTATAACATCAAAATCTGTTAATGAACAATGTTTTATTTCCTAAAGCGAATGATAAAAATGTTTCCTATATGCCGCCAACTCAAGTGAATACACTGTATGAACCTGTCATTAAATTTTTTTCTGAATATTGAAAATGATATGTGATTGAAGAAGCTGTTCATGAAACAATTTTTCCATGACAGCAAGCTTCTCGAAAGAATATCCTGAACTGCTTCTACAGAGAGGGTTTACAAACAAATCTAACGGAACTAGGTATCCCGCAAAGATATGTATTGGGGCCCTTTCTTTTTCATCTTGATACTAAAATAAGAGTGGATTCACAATACTTGCAAAGTTTGAAGCAAAAATCACCAACAGTGATGAGGAGCTTCTCTAATATAATAAATAACATTGCAAAATGTGTCTCTAGAACTCTTCGAAGAACAAAGCGTTATAAACTCGTAATTCACCCGTCCCGAACTTGAATATAATAATAGTCTAAAATAATAGTTTGAGGAGGTTGGAAAAGTATCCAAAACTCAAAAAACATCAATTCGCCTTCTCTTTGATGATGAATCATGCAGTGGTGATTTTGCGAAACATAATAATCTCATGCTGAGGGAGATGATAACGAATGAACTTAGTACACTTCAGATTTGATAGAGACTTTGGTTTCCTCTATGATTCAAGACGAATTATGTGACTGAGTATTAACGATTCTACAACTGAAGCCAACCCTGTACCGGAAAGGAGAAGCGCTAGTGTTCGCTTGTACGCTCATCGAATACAAAACCAGATACCTCGCGATGAAAACGATATCTCCTCGGAACTTCCTCCATTTTCCATTTTCATAAACTAATCATGACATCCGAATGCGTGGAACAAAACACCCTCCGGCTGTTTCTCATATTCGGCATATTTTTCACGAAGGGTGAAACCATTGAATTCAAAGTTGTGCCGCTCCAGCTTGCCCCAGGTCTCTGAAACTTTCCGCATCAACCTCGAATAAGGAATGCCTTCAAGAGTTTCGGTTTTATAAAAACTTTCGACATTGTACTAATGTTGTGGAATTACTTTTCAAACTTTCCTTATTAGCAATATCTGATGTTTTTTAATTTCCCCAGTTCCGGTTCGAACTTTTCAGAATGAACTTTCTGTACTCTAATCAAGGCCGTACCCATAAATGTATATATCGGGGTGAACTATGACCAGAAATAAAACGGTTTTTATGGTCTATCCTGTGATTTTACAGCAATCCTTGATGATTTATACACTTTTTTCGGTCACCGACCTCCGAAGTTGCGCCACTGAATCAAACACCACGATTCTCCACCGCCTAAGTGCTTAGGACCTAAAATCACTTAGGACTTGTGGTAGCCTGAAATGAAGCTGAAACAGGGGTGGTATTTCTATAGTCGACAGTTATGTCTCTTTCTCTCCCACGAATTCAACAATAATGTCATCTCACTTATTCTGTCTACTATAGAATTATATGGTACACGGAATTCCACCCCAGGCAAAGAATAAGAAATAAAGGAGTATTGCCTGCCTGTGTATCACCAGAGTTATTAACAGCACTCCAATCACGTATACAATCAGGCGATTACAATTACAAACTGGCCACAGCAAAATCATTCTTGGAGTCAACTTTGTAGAAGAGATAATTGACGTAAACGGAAAACTGTTCAAATCACAGCTTAAGTGGAAAAAATTATGAAGGGACAGAAGACGTTATATTGGGAGTGGGGTCAAAAAGGAACATTACAGTTCCACTCGACAAAAACATCACAGATGAATTTCGAAAGTTAGTACAGAAGATAACACTTCTACATTATGCAATGAATCGCTAAGGTGGATGCAACGAATATCTCTGGTTATATGCCAAACTCACATCGAAGCAGCAGAATTGATATATCTAGGGGTCACCTTGATAAGAAATTCACATGGAACGCTCATTTGGAAAAAGGTTTTCCACAAGTCCTTATGGACTAATGATCTCAAACGGTGCCATTGCTTGGTAGCCAAAAACTTCGCATCGAACGGCCCAGGTGAAGCTCACAAGTTTACAGAGACAGACTTGGTGCCATCAGGACCACACCGTCAGCAGCTATGGAAATCCTACCTGACCTACCTCCTGTCCACATCTTCCTGGAGAGGAAGGCTAGATGAACAGCCTACAGAATCATGCATATTGCCAATTGCATGCAACAGACTTATACAGAACGCAGCAGACTGCTGATTCACACTAAAAGTCACAGCATTCTGGGGATGACCTCTGATATATTGCCTTCAGCAGTAAATTTTGACCAGCCTAATACCGTTCTAATTCCGAAGAGAGACGATTGGGTCCTTCGAGAAGAAGAACTACTGTTGGTTCACAGATGATTCCAAAACACCCTCAGGTTCTGGTGCAGGTTTAAACAGTCGTATACCTAGAACAGAAATATCAACCTTTCAATGCGATAGTATTCAAGGCGAAAATTCACGCTATCGGTCTGTGTGTAGAGAGACTGGAAGATCAATCAAAATTTTCTCGGACAGCTAAGCGGCTTTGAAAGCATTTGGCTCGTATTGATCAACGTCTAAGCTGGTGTCAAACTGCCAGAAAAGACTCTCCTGAATAGACAGACAACGTTATCGAGGGTCTCACTATCGCTGTGTATAACCAAAGCGATTGTTTTTGAGTCCTCGTCCCCATGTTTTGCCGAAGGACCGCTTTGGGAGTGATTTTTCAATCGGCAGACCAGACTGTGAAGCGCAATCTGACAGGATTTTCCGAGTTGATAGGCGTATTGGTATTCCGAGATTTGTTATTCCTACTGATTTTTTCATCGTTTTGAGCATGAACGATGAGAGGCAAATTGGTCTGAATGACTTGGCCTAGGCATAGGATGGTTTCTTTGGATTCGGTTAACCATCTTAGACCTTCGCCAGACATTTGAACCAGTTATGGAATCAAAAGGTCTGCTTCTCGCTGTAATAGTACAGATTGGATTCCATCTGGCTCCGCTGATTTGAATTGACTGAAAGTTTCTGTAGCCCATTCTACCTTTCTGAAGGCGATGACTTTTGTCACCATTTTCAGTCTAATACTATAATTTCTATTGAATAATATTGTTTATAATATTGAAGCTACACACATATCAACCCACAGACAGGCATGACATCCAAAACACCTTGTGAATAGACTAATAAACCTTGGAAAAGATAAGTCATATTGATGACAGAATAATACTGTAGAACTTGACTTTTTTCATTGCTAAAGGACACTCCAAGGGTAAACTCGGTATCTTATCGGGGGTAATGTAGAGATAGGATAAGAATGAAGAGGAATAACGAGAAGTCCTTGTGTTTAAAAAATTAGAACGGTTCTCCTGGGAAATACGTTACGTTCATTTATTTACAGAACAGAGATATCTTGAGGGATATGAAAGGTCTTCTCCCAAGCTTCCTCGCGGCTTTCCTTTGATCACAATTTCCTTCGATTTAATTTTTCCGACGATTTTATGGATGCTATTAATTGAATAATTTCAAGGAAGCCCGTTTTGTTTCCTGAAATATTAAAGAGGCGTTTCACATAATTTTGCCATTTATATTTGATTCTTGTTTTCAGATAAACAAGAGAATGCAATCATGTATTTTCTCCTTACGTGTTTTTCGTTTGAATTTGCAGTGCCAGTTAGCAAACCTGCTACAACTCTTAGATGTACTCTACTAGTTTTCACTGGTTTTTCAGTTCCTGTTTCCTCGTGTAGCCTTTTTTCGTCATTACTGGTCACTTTGGAGCCGAGTCCAGGTTACAAAATGCCTCGGCCGGCAGCTTTTGTCATGGTGAGCTCCACATGCTCCGGCAGCGTCAGCAAAGAATTCTCCAGAGGTCACTATGGTATGGACAGAAACACTGTGGGTAGGAAGGCCGACTGTACTTGTCTCTGCTGGACTCGAACCTGAGTACCTGATGCTTTGAATTGTAATCTGTCCCTTTCTTTGCGCAATTTACTGGTCGAAGCACTAGTTTGCCCTTGGCTAGTAGCTGTTTGGTGGTTGGTTAGTTCGTCTTTTCTCGTCTCTTGATCATCTTTTATTTGATAGTTCGCTGACTGCTTACTTTTTGGAGTTCTAGAAGAGTTCTAGGCTTTTCTGAGGGGTTTTGGGACATTCCAGATTACTGATTGAGATTTTGCCTGAATTTCAAATTCGTTAAAAAATCATTCTGATGAAACTTGCTCGTGGTCTTGAGACATTAGCATTCATTATGTGTACAGGAATATACTTTTTATTATTTTTAAAACTGTCTTTTGTACGTACAATGTCATTTTAAAATATCCCATCCCAAATTTCTATCAACCAAGAAAAATGGAAAATTACCAGGAACGTCGATTTTTATTTTGAGAAACAATTGATTTGGTAGACACGCCAGGTCAACATGTGAGACATCATTGTGAAGGATATTCAATTTGTTATATAACAGCACAACAAAATTGGAAATCTATTAACATTTGTGTAGGTTATACATGAAAGAAAACTTGCTCGTTTGAACACTGCTTTCCTCAATATGTTATACTGCAATAGTCTCAATTCTCTGCCATCTGTTAGTTTTTCTTTCACATGCATTAGCACACGATTCGTCAGCTGTAGATGGGTCCCATTGCTGACTGTCAGCTACATAAGGACCATAATATTATTGGTTATAAAATTCAGACATATGCAAAACTCAGGAACAGGTATTACATATCGATATGGAACATCAACTACGCTAACAAATTCTCTTATATACCTCAATGTAGTTGATGAATTTAATGTTGGGGTTCATTCAGAAGTGGGATACGGTGACATCCCACTTCTCTACAAATACTGCCCAAAACCATTCCCATCCAGCATCATACACCACCAGAAATTTTTTCTTTGCAAAAACTCCCCTTAGCCTCTATTCAAATGTGGAATCCAAATCGCAACTCACCCTGTTTCCTGGTCTACTTCCGTTTCGGAGTGATATCCCGTGTCGCTATGGCAGGGACTATGTGGTATCTGCATGAGGTCCAAGAGGGCGCCACATCCCCGCGAGAAAGACATCAATATCGTGGCAACGGGAATGTCCTCGCCGACAGGTTGAAGCCTGGAATTCGTGAGGGTTACAATTAATCAAAATGGGTTAATGAGGGGGGAGAGGGAGCTCGTGTCAAGGGCGTCAAAACTCGACTACTACTGTGTGCGGTATGAAGGACAATGACGTGTTAATTGCTGATTTGAATTCAATTATTTGTTAATTCATTGGGCTTTCTGGTTGAAGAAATTAATGTAAACGCTGACAAATATACGACACGACATTGGATGTGCAGTTAGCATAAAGTAACTGTCTTTGAGAAAAATCGAACATTATCAATTACCGCCTAATAATATTAATAATGAAATCGTAAACTTGCTGACACTCTGAAATCAGTGATTATACCTATATTTTAGTAGTAATCAGTTGAAGTGTAATTTATTGAAGATTCAGCTTATCAAATTGAGTATGGCAGTAGTTATTGAATTAATTGACAGAACCAGAATGAAAGTTTGCGTATGTATAATGTAAATTTCAAGTGGATCTAAAAATATTGTATTTTTCTTGTTATTTATGGGTCTGAGAACTTTTTTTCGAGTACTTTTTTTGGCGATCGACTTGGAATTCACAAAGTATACCAATTTCATCGTCCTGAATAAATTGGCGTTGGCAGACTTGCTCTATCTTCATGAGGACATGAAGATTTTGCATTTTTGTTGATTTTTAGGGGTCTACTCTACCCCTTAGCCTTTTTTCCGAACAATTTGTTTTCTGTCAGTTGACTTAGAATTCACATGTTCTACTAATTTCATCTTCCTGAATCGATTGGAGTTCGCAGAACCGCTCTATCTTGAAATGTTCTCAAGTTGAAAAGTTCATCTAGAGTTGATAAGGGAATATTCAACTTTATATCTCTTTTTATCTGTTGGAACATATATCTGAGTATATATGAATCATATATTTCAAGAATCAGCATAACATTTTGCGTTTATAGTGCAAATTTCAAGTTGACCTGAATATTTTGAATTTTTGTTGATTTTTAGGGGTCTACCCCTTAGCCTTTTTTTCGCGTAATCTTTTTGTTCTGCTTATCAACTTGAAATTTACGAAATACACTAATTTGATCATTCTGAATCGATTGGCGTTCTCAGAATTGCTCTATCTTCACCCGTTCTCGAGCTGAAAAGTTCATCTAGAGTTGATGGGGAAATATTCAACTCTATATCTCTTTTTTTCTGTTGGAACATATATCTGAGCATATATGAATCATATATTTCCAGAATCAGCATAACATTTTGCGTTTATAGGGCAAATTTCAAGTTGACCTGAATATTTTGAATATTTGTTGATTTTTAGGGGTCTATCCCTTAGGCTTTTTTTCGCGTAATCTTTTTGTTCTGCCTATCAACTTGAAATTTACGAAATTTACCAATTTGATCATTCTGAATCGATTCACGTTCGCAGAATTGCTAAATCTTCAACCGTTCTCGAGCTGAAAAGTTCATCTAGAGTTGATAGGGGAATATTCAACTCTATATCTCTTCTTTTCTGCTGGACTATATATCTGAGTATATATGAATCATATATTTCCAGAATCAGCATAACATTTTGCGTTTATAGTGCAAATTTCAAGTTGACCTGAATATTTTGAATTTTTGTCGATTTTTAGGGGTCTACCCCTTAGGCTTTTTTTCGCGTAATCTTTTTGTTCTGCTTATCAACTTGAAATTTACGAAATACACTAATTTGATCTTTCTGAATCGATTGGCGTTCTCAGAATTGCTCTATCTTCACCCGTTCTCGAGCTGAAAAGTTCATCTAGAGTTGATAAGGGAATATTCAACTTTATATCTCTTTTTATCTGTTGGAACATATATCTGAGTATATATGAATCATATATTTCAAGAATCAGCATAACATTTTGCGTTTATAGTGCAAATTTCAAGTTGACCTGAATATTTTGAATTTTTGTTGATTTTTAGGGGTCTACCCCTTAGCCTTTTTTTCGCGTAATCTTTTTGTTCTGCTTATCAACTTGAAATTTACGAAATACACTAATTTGATCATTCTGAATCGATTGGCGTTCTCAGAATTGCTCTATCTTCACCCGTTCTCGAGCTGAAAAGTTCATCTAGAGTTGATAGGGAAATATTCAACTCTATATCTCTTTTTTTCTGTTGGAACATATATCTGAGCATATATGAATCATATATTTCCAGAATCAGCATAACATTTTGCGTTTATAGGGCAAATTTCAAGTTGACCTGAATATTTTGAATATTTGTTGATTTTTAGGGGTCTATCCCTTAGGCTTTTTTTCGCGTAATCTTTTTGTTCTGCCTATCAACTTGAAATTTACGAAATTTACCAATTTGATCATTCTGAATCGATTCACGTTCGCAGAATTGCTAAATCTTCAACCGTTCTCGAGCTGAAAAGTTCATCTAGAGTTGATAGGGGAATATTCAACTCTATATCTCTTCTTTTCTGCTGGACTATATATCTGAGTATATATGAATCATAAATTTCCAGAATCAGCATAACATTTTGCGTTTATAGTGCAAATTTCAAGTTGACCTGAATATTTTGAATTTTTGTCGATTTTTAGGGGTCTACCCCTTAGGCTTTTTTTCGCGTAATCTTTTAGTTCTGCTTATCAACTTGAAATTTACGAAATACACTAATTTGATCATTCTGAATCGATTGGCGTTCTCAGAATTGCTCTATCTTCACCCGTTCTCGAGCTGAAAAGTTCATCTAGAGTTGATAGGGAAATATTCAACTCTATATCTCTTTTTTTCTGTTGGAACATATATCTGAGCATATATGAATCATATATTCCCAGAATCAGCATAACACTTTGCGTTTATAGGGCAAATTTCAAGTTGACCTGAATATTTTGAATATTTGTTGATTTTTAGGGGTCTATCCCTTAGGCTTTTTTTCGCGTAATCTTTTTGTTCTGCCTATCAACTTGAAATTTACGAAATTTACCAATTTGATCATTCTGAATCGATTCACGTTCGCAGAATTGCTAAATCTTCAACCGTTCTCGAGCTGAAAAGTTCATCTAGAGTTGATAGGGGAATATTCAACTCTATATCTCTTCTTTTCTGCTGGACTATATATCTAAGTATATATGAATCATATATTTCCAGAATCAGCATAACATTTTGCGTTTATAGTGCAAATTTCAAGTTGACCTGAATATTTTGAATTTTTGTCGATTTTTAGGGGTCTACCCCTTAGGCTTTTTTTCGCGTAATCTTTTTGTTCTGCTTATCAACTTGAAATTTGCGAAATACACTAATTTGATCATTCTGAATCAATTGGCGTTCTCAGAATTGCTCTATCTTCACCCGTTCTCGAGCTGAAAAGTTCATCTAGAGTTGATAGGGGAATATTCAACTCTATATATCTTTTTTTCTGTTGGAACATATATCTGAGCATATATAAATCATATACTTCCAGAATCAGCATAACATTTTGCGTTTATAGTGCAAATTTCAAGTTGACCTGAATATTTTGAGTTTTTGTCGATTTTTAGGGGTCTACCCCTTAGGCTTTTTTTCGCGTAATCTTTTTGTTCTGCTTATCAACTTGAAATTTACGAAATTTACCAATTTGATCATTCTGAATCGATTGGCGTTCTCAGAATTGCTCTATCTTCACCCGTTCTCGAGCTGAAAAGTTCATCTAGAGTTGATAAGGGAATATTCAACTTTATATCTGTTTTTATCTGTTGGAACATATATCTGAGTATATATGAATCATATATTTCAAGAATCAGCATAACATTTTGCGTTTATAGTGCAAATTTCAAGTTGACCTGAATATTTTGAATTTTTGTTGATTTTTAGGGGTCTACCCCTTAGCCTTTTTTTCGCGTAATCTTTTTGTTCTGCTTATCAACTTGAAATTTACGAAATACACTAATTTGATCATTCTGAATCGATTGGCGTTCTCAGAATTGCTCTATCTTCACCCGTTCTCGAGCTGAAAAGTTCATCTAGAGTTGATAGGGAAATATTCAACTCTATATCTCTTTTTTTCTGTTGGAACATATATCTGAGCATATATGAATCATATATTCCCAGAATCAGCATAACATTTTGCGTTTATAGGGCAAATTTCAAGTTGACCTGAATATTTTGAATATTTGTTGATTTTTAGGGGTCTATCCCTTAGGCTTTTTTTCGCGTAATCTTTTTGTTCTGCCTATCAACTTGAAATTTACGAAATTTACCAATTTGATCATTCTGAATCGATTCACGTTCGCAGAATTGCTAAATCTTCAACCGTTCTCGAGCTGAAAAGTTCATCTAGAGTTGATAGGGGAATATTCAACTCTATATCTCTTCTTTTCTGCTGGACTATATATCTGAGTATATATGAATCATATATTTCCAGAATCAGCATAACATTTTGCGTTTATAGTGCAAATTTCAAGTTGACCTGAATATTTTGAATTTTTGTCGATTTTTAGGGGTCTACCCCTTAGGCTTTTTTTCGCGTAATCTTTTTGTTCTGCTTATCAACTTGAAATTTGCGAAATACACTAATTTGATCATTCTGAATCGATTGGCGTTCTCAGAATTGCTCTATCTTCACCCGTTCTCGAGCTGAAAAGTTCATCTAGAGTTGATAGGGGAATATTCAACTCTATATATCTTTTTTTCTGTTGGAACATATATCTGAGCATATATAAATCATATACTTCCAGAATCAGCATAACATTTTGCGTTTATAGTGCAAATTTCAAGTTGACCTGAATATTTTGAGTTTTTGTCGATTTTTAGGGGTCTACCCCTTAGGCTTTTTTTCGCGTAATCTTTTTGTTCTGCTTATCAACTTGAAATTTACGAAATTTACCAATTTGATCATTCTGAATCGATTGGCATTCTCAGAATTGCTAAATCTTCAACCGTTCTCGAGCTGAAAAGTTCATCTAGAGTTGATAGGGGAATATTCAACTCTATATCTCTTCTTTTCTGCTGGACTATATATCTGAGCATATATGAATCATATATTTCCAGAATCAGCATAACATTTTGCGTTTATAGTGCAAATTTCAAGTTGACCTGAATATTTTGAATTTTTGTCGATTTTTAGGGGTCTACCCCTTTGGCTTTTTTTCGCGTAATCTTTTTGTTCTGCTTATCAACTTGAAATTTACGAAATACACTAATTTGATCATTCTGAATCGATTGGCGTTCTCAGAATTGTTAAATCTTCAACCGTTCTCGAGCTGAAAAGTTCATCTAGAGTTGATAGGGGACTATTCAACTCTATATCTCTTCTTTTCTGCTGGACTATATATCTGAGCATATATGAATCATATATTTCCAGAATCAGAATGAAATTTTGCGTACATAGTGCAAATTTCATGTTGACCTAAAGATTTGGTATTTTTGTTGATTTTTATTATTATTTTTTTTGTCAGTCGATTTGGGATTCACAAGGTATACTGATTTAATCTTTCTGAATCGATTCACGTTCGCAGAATTGCTAAATCTTCAACAGTTCTCGAGTTGAAAAGTTCATCTAGAGTTGATAGGGGAATATTCAACTCTATATTTTCCAATATATGTTTAGTATGTCTTGAATCATTGATTCTCTCTACTATTTTCCTATGTATATTCCAAAAATTATATTCTCTTGCCAAATATTTGCTATCGACATAGTATGGACTACCACAAGGATCTATATCAGGCCTAGTTCTCCTTTCACTATATATCACAGATTTCAGTAATTTCGTTCAAAATTACTACCTACGAATACGCAGATAACATGCAGTTGTATAATCATTTTCCAGCAGAACTGACCTCACAGACTCCCGAGAAAATCAACAGTGATCTTACACTTCCAATGTAAGTTCTATATTAATAATATTCGAACACTGACTAGCCATACATTTGAATAAGACTCAATAAAAGATGAAATCAATGACAAATTTGAATGAATATCCCTCCGATATTGTACCTATCCTATTATGATGTTTTCTCTGTGTAAATATACCCCCGCTCTCCGGATTCGAATCGACCTTTTTTTCCATTTGGGCTGCAAAAAACCCTAATAATGAAGCCGCACAGTAAATAAATATCGCGGAAAGTGCAAAACACCAAGAATAACTTTTTGTAGATTTGGCCGCGGTTGAATGACTTGTGGCGGTAGACAATTTGGATGATTCGACTGATTTCTGTCGGAGTTTGTTCCGGTTTCCCATCTGACCAGTTCTAAATCACGGCGACTTCTCTAGGCGTTTCTGGAATGATCAAACAGAAGCGCATTGCAGGTATAAATATAGGACTCTTGACCAGAGATAGCAGTTTACGTTTACAGACAGAGAGTTTGCAGCTAGATAACGCAGAGTTGGTTTACCTATAGTGACATAATTTACTATAGTTTGTTAACACATTCGCGGACAGATCCGCATGTCCCGCGGTATGTTCAAGGACAAGACGGGATATGCCGACTGATTTCTAATTTTATTCTGGGGTCAATGCGGCAGTAGCCCACAGCATGCGACGGATGCTTTAATGTCCCATGAGAGAACAAAAAAATTTGCGAATGTCCAGACATCTGTGCAGTGTGATAATGTTTTCAATACTACTTTTGATATGTTTCAAACTTCGTTTTTTACTTCAGTTCAATACATTTTCAATAAATAATGATGAGTTTATTTTGACGGCATTTAGCGTCACTGTCCCAGCATATCAATAAATCTTTTATATGGACAAGACGGCATATTCCGCTACGGTTTTTCTGCAAAAAAATACAAAATATTGCCTGTGGTTGATGCAGGTTACTTTTTGGTCAACACATTTTTTACGGTCCGCGAACATGTTAACAAATTAGAAGAGTTATATTACGAGTGTGAAATAAATTTATGGATTACAGTTAATTTCAGTTTAGCCACTATTTCCATTCGGATCAATACATATTGTTAGAATTTCTGTTAGTGGAAAATGGAAGAGAAAAAGCTGCAGAAATCAGCAACATTGTTGATCTGATCGTTTCAAGACGTTTTTCTGAACTAATAATTCTAAACCCGCAACTCTAATGCAATAATAATCTATACCGAACGCTTAGCATATCAAAAACACCTTTTCAATTGCGACACGGAAAACAGCGCTTCCTTATCGTTCTGCACCCTGTTGGCGAGCGTCTCAACCAACGAGTCCAATTGTTTCAGAGCCGGCTTGTCCAGGATAGTGAGCAGCGTTTTGTTATCGATTAGCCTCTGCTGGACTTCGGGCAGTCGTAGAGATAGGAGGCGCTGATGAGAAGCGTCTACGGGTTTTTTGTTATCGGTAGAGCACAAGCCTAGCTCGTCCAGCCGATGGAGGGCGCTCTTGTATGCTTCGATATGGCGTTGGAGTTCGTTTTTTATGGCCACGTGGAGGTGGGTCAGCCCAGAGATGTCGGGAGTGAGGCCGTGGCAGCCAAGACCTGCAAGAAAAAATATCTTTTAGTGGATGGTTCTTTCAGTATTTTTCATAATCATAATGATAATATTAAGAATAATACCTAGGAAAACCTGTGGATACTATTGGGGCACTTCGGAGTCGGAGTCGGAGTCGGAGTCGGAGTCGGAGTCGGAGTCGGAGTCGGAGTCGGAGTCGGAGTCGGAGTCGGAGTCGGAGTCGGAGTCGGAGTCGGAGTCTGAGTCTGAGTCGGAGTCGGAGTCGGAGTCTCTGTTCTCTTGCAAATCTAGAGCAGATCCTGGAGATCAGAAGACCTGAGGTTGTTCAAACTACCCGCGGAAATCAATACACTGCTTCGAAATCTGAAGAAATCTAGTTACTTGCGGAATCTGTATCTGCTGATCGTTTAGGGAAGCAAAAAGAGAGGTTTTTTTCATTTCCAAAAACAGTTCCAACACAAGTTCCGTTTGGTCATCACGATATATTCTCTGAACATGTCTCAGTACAATGACACGCTAACCTGATAAATATAAACATCGAGAATGAACAATAACATGGTGTTTGTTAATCATCAAAAAATTAAAAAAAATAGGGGACAACCGGGTTTGAACCGGGGACCTCTCGATCTGCAGTCGAATGCTCTACCACTGAGCTATATCCCCATGTTATTTTTTAGTCAATGCTTCATTATGTGATTCAAAGCTGTACATGATACGGCATGACAGATATTTATTTAACTGAATTGACAAACAAATTAAAGCTTCTCCTCAATAATAAAGTGTATGTATAACATTTATAAATGAAAAAGAGTGAGTGACGGAAACGAGTCATGGGAAAAATATCGAATCTCGACAGTGATGACAAAGAGAGATGAAGAACATATTTGAGGAAAATGATCCCCCTCTCAACTCCAGATAAACTTTTCAACTCGATTTTGTATTTTTCATAATTTTTAGGGGACTTTTTTGAGCAATTATGTTTTTTCTTCAGCTAAGTTCAAATTCCTTGCGATACCGAATACTTAGTTGCTTTTTACTTGACTTTGATAGTCCGTGAATCTCTTTAGAATACCTACGTACAAATACGAATAACGGGCCAAATTATTTTTTTGTATTTACAAAGTATATCAAGTTTATCATTTTGATTCGATTGGCGTTCGCAGAATTGCTCTATCTTCAACCGTTATGGAGTTGAAAAGTTCATTTGGAGTTGAGAGGGAATTTTTGACTTTAATTCCTTTTTTTTGCTGTAACTTGAATCTGAGCATACACAAATCTTATATTTTCAGAATCAGCATAAAATTTTGCATATATAGTCCAAATTTCAAGCGGATTTGAAGATTTTGTATTTTGTTGATTTTTGTTGATTTTTTTCTCGATAAATTTTTTTATTGTCGATTGGCTTGAAATTCGCAATATATACTAATTTTATCATCCTGAATCGATTGACGTTCGCGGAATTTCTCTATCTTAAACCGTTCTCGAGTTGAAAAGTTCATTAGGAACCGATAGGGAATATTTGATCTTAATTCCTTTTTTTCTGCTATAACTTGTACCTATCTAGGCATATATAAAACATATATTTTCAGAATCAGCATGGAATTTCACAAATATAGTGCAAATTTCAAGTGGATCTGAAGATTTTGTATTTTTGTTGATTTTTAGGGGTCTACCCCTTAGGACTTTTTTCGATAATTTTTTTTTCTATTGTTGATCGGCTTGAAATTCACAAGACATACTAATTTTACCATGCTGAATCGATTGGCGATCGCGGAATTACTCTAATTTTAACCGTTCCTAAGTTGAAAAGTTCATTTGGAGTTGATAGGGATAATAACCCTCAAAACTTGTTTTCGCCAATAATAATAATATGCAATGTTACTTCAAATATCGACACAAGTAATGAAGAATTTCAACTGTAATGATTTAAATAAATAATTTATGCAGAATATTTAATTTTCATATTTTTCTGTATGTGTATTACAAGAATCATAATATTATTCACTTGCCAAATATAACTCAATTTCCTATCGACACTTTATGGGCTACCACGGGGATCACTTTCAGGTCCAATTCTATCTTCAGTCTACATCTACAGATTTTAGTGATTTTGTTACTCACCTATAATTTCTGCCTCCCTGTCCTTTCTAAATACATTATACCAGCCCTAGAATAATTCTCCGTAAGTGATACCTGTCCCAAGCCATGTTGCAGTGACTAACGTTTCATCAAGTGAATTTCAGTAGAATTGATCTATTTAATTTTCATTAAGTCAGATGTGGAACCATCTACGACTGAAAGATAACCTCTTGGAGGGTATTCATGTTGAAAATATCAAATTTCAATTATCATTTGACAATATTTCCTTTTTTCGACGTGAATTGCAATTCTGGTAATACTCTCAGAGCTAATTGTTTTTCGAAGCTCACAATCTCTAATATTCCAAGATTATCAACAATTTCTGCCTATAGTTCTATTCAGTTTTCAAGACATTCTCTAAACGTCACAAAATCCATGCATTGATAGGCACTGCCACGAAAAAAAATTTGCAGTGTCGTTTTGAAGAAGGCGTCAACTATTGGAACTCCAGACAATCCATTTGAAGACATTTCACGAATAACACTTTCTTAATAAATGTACCTAGCAGGTCTTACAAGTGGAAAATGCACATTCCAGCCTTGAAGAAGAAATACTATTACTGGAATGTGAACCACAATCGAAAGTCGCTCCAGATTCCATAATGATAGATGAATCGAAATTACAGTGCATTTTTTTTCATCACAAATAATCGGCCTTCACTTTCCATCAATTTTCCTGAAAGTTTTCACTTTCTTACGCGATTGGCAGATTCAGATGAGTTCGTTAATAAAAACAAAACTAATTCTCACCGCACCGCATCATTATTGTTTACTCACAGATTGTACGATAACTTTCTAATCGGCGTTCCTGTAATTTACGACAATGCACCTGTAATTGAACAAGTGCTTGCGACTGTGATTCTTGAGGTCACGTTCAAGACTTGAACTCTGCAGATGGATATACTCAATGATAGGTACCGCGAGACTTGGGATAGGCTGCACAGAAATTGAAAAACCGAACATATTTCCTCAAGAGACACACCCGTATATGTATGACATCGTTTTGGTATTGGATTTTTCGTGGTTTCAATTACAAAACAAATACTAGCAGAATGGGCGTAGGAATTATTTTCATGGAATCTCTCAAATAGATAAAACCACGGTAAAAGCTGATAATGATGTATCAGAACTAACATTGGGTGACCCTAGGGGTCAGTACGTAGGCCCATCTTGTACAATATATAGGGCTTTATATTAAAAGCGAGTATCAGACATTTCTGGCGAACCAGACAACGTGATGTTCTGGAAGTCAGCTAGTATGATCTACCCACGTGAAAAAATTAAGAACACTGCTACAAGCAAATAGATTAGGTATTTCAAATACTGCATACAGATTGGTAAAGAACCATCGATAAGAACTACTATTTTATGTGGTACAGTTTCACCAAAAAGTGGTCGCCTTTTCATTTCAGAGGAAGCAAACACAATTTTTCTTATTTAAGATTGAAAATCCTCATAAACCTTCAGGAATAATTGCTGGAGAGCATAAAGTAAGTCAAACGTTAGTTCGCAAGTACTTGAAAAAGAATGACATTTGTTTGAAGTTACTTTGGTGTAAGAATTCAACAGAGATCATCCAGACCGTAAGATGCAGTTTGGCAAATCAATTTCAGACTGACAAAAAAATGATAATCCTGAATTTTGTGGCAAAATATATTTTTCTCATGATACAACTGTGTATTTGAATAGTCCCATAAATGAACAGAATTAAAGGTAGGTACTGGTTGGATGTAACTCATTATTGGATGATAAAGACGCAAGCAGTATTTATGCGGTGTTCGGGGCTTCCTGGATAATATATTTCCAAAAAGTTAGAGTGTAAGAAGAGGGGCTATTGAATGGCCAGCAGGGTTTCCATATTTTACCCCATTGAGCAATTTTTTGTAGAAATACTTGAGAGGAGTAGTTCATCAAATTAGGGCACGAAATCCTCAACAAATGAAATATAGAATAAGTGGTGTTCGTGACTTCTTGGACAATGTAGTTCCAAACCATTAGATTGGAAGAAGAGGAGCTGAGGAATGGGTAACAAAGTCTTCATATTTGACCCTATTAGACTTTTTCTGGTGAAGATACCTGAAAAGTCTAGTATACCAAACAATTGTTGAAAATTCAAAGAAAATAATGGTGTCAGTGATTTCTTGGATGATGTAGTTTCAAAACATTGGATTGAAAAAAAAAGGAGTTGAGGTGTTGTCAACAATATTTGACACTATTGAACTATTACTGATTGGGATACCTGAAAACTGTAGTATACCTATCAGAATAAGCCACAAAATCTTCGAAAATTGAAAAAAACAATAAGAGAATTAGTGGTGTTCAAAACTTCTTGGACAATGAAGTTCAAAACCGTTGGATTGGGAAAAGGGGAGCTAAGATGTGGCCAACAAGGTCTCCATATTTGATCCCATTCGATTATCACTGATTGAGATACCTGAAAAGTGTGGTATACCAGAATAATCTACAAAATCTTCGAAACTTGAAAAATAGAATGGGAGAATTAGTGGTGTTCCAGACTTCTTCGATGATCTAGTTCCAAACCGTTGATTGGAAAAAGGGGAGCTAAGGTATGGCCAACAAGGTCCCATATTTGACCCCTTCAGACAATTTTTGTTGTTCACCAGAACGTACCACAAAATCTACAAAAATGTCTAATGGGGATACCTGAAAGGTGTAGTATACCATAATTCCAGTTCGTGACTTCTTGGATAATGAAGTTCCAAACCGTTGGATTTGGAGAAGGGGATCTAAGGAATGGCCAACAAAGTCCCCATATTTGACTCTATCAGACTATTTCTGATGGGGATACTTGAAAAGTGCAGTTTACCAGAGTAGACCACAAAATCTTCGAGAATTCAAAAATAGAATAAGAGAAGAAGTGGTGTTCCAAGCTTTCAGATTGAAAGAAGGGAAGCTATGGAATGTCAGCAAGGTCTCCATATTTGACCTCACTGGATAATTTCTTACGGAGGTTTTTGAAAAGTGCAGATTACCTGACTAGGCCACAACATCTTCACCGAGAATTGAAAGATGGACTAAAGATGGAGAAAAAGTGGTACTTATTTCGCGGAACTCGCAAGGAAATTTGTGTATGAATTTTCATTCAGAATTATTTGCAAACGAAAATTATATTGAACATCTCAATCGATATTTTTAACTTCATTTCCATGTTTTTATGTTTGTATGTAATTTTTAATTACAAAACTGATAGATGTTTGTTTACCAAGAGAGGAAAGTGTTACTTTTGATGACGAAAAGAGAGTTAAAAAATGTGTAAAGAAGTAATTTTGGCGAATTTTCTAAAACTTCAAAGACCTTTCAACCTATGACACTTTAGTCAAAACATTCGATGCTCCATTCAACAATTTTAATAAAGGGAGATAGTATACAGTATAAAGTACTCCAAGCTAATAATTACCATTTCTGATGAAATTGGGGCTATGTATAAGGCCAAGAAAGCTGATGTTTTTTCCAGAGGTGAGATCAATATATTCATTGTGTGAGCACCAGATGAATAGTACTTGATTATGAAGGTATATTATAGTCATTGGTGAGTTTTTGTTACTGATTGGTTATTTTTTTTTATAAGCTGCTTTAGTGATTGCCGTCTGTGGTGCAAGGATATGCAGATCAGTCAACTGTCAAAGAGAGTAAAATTTTTGATGAAATTATGACAGGTACTCCTACTCAGCCCTCCCAGTATCTTCTTCATCGACAAATTGTCCCTCTAGAATTTCTTTAAACTGCAATACGAACAACATACCCACCGACTACTTTTTCTTTTTCTCCCTAAGCAGGAAAAGTGTTACTTTCGACACTTAAATTAGGGAGAGAAAGTTAATTTTCAAAGAAGGTTTTAGCGACAGTTTTTTTATTTATTTTGAACCTGTGCAAATCTATCTAAACACCGTACCATTGAATAGCCAACAAAAAACTTCTTCAGATATTCGAAAATATACCGGACGATCCATTTGAAATTCAAAAGTTGGCTAGGTATTATATCTGAAAAAATGTAAACTAATCAACATCACCAAAACAAAATTGAGTTCGCAGTTAGTCAGGCCATAGAAAACACAATTATTTGCTCCAGTTTTCATAACAAACCATCAAACCAGATGCATACAACACAATAACAGCAGTGTCATCGGAATTATGAAATAATAAAATAACAGTAAAAAGAATCCACAGGGTCAGTTAACTTGCCCGACTCGTATTCCGTTGTTTGCCATACGCTTGAATGGTCGTATTTTTCATACCGTCAGATAATTCTTTAATAACTGCTCACATTAATGGGTACTATTACTTTTACATTCGGCAATAAATCTCCAAGTCCAAGCCAGATGCGCGATGCGAGGTAGACAGATTTTACGGTGTTTCGTAATTGCTGTGGAGAAACAGCAATAACGTTTGTTTTGTCGATAGTTCCTGTCGTTTTGTGACGCAGAAAAAATACATAACTAGTGCAACAAAGAGTTGAGTTGAGAGAAAGTGATTTTCGTTTGTAACATACTTTCATCTGAATTGTTCGAAGATTATCAAGTGATAATTCAATATTTCATCTATCGAAGCGAAAGTTCTGTCAATCATGATCTGTCATAAGTCTTGACGAATCAGTTTTTTGAGTGGATTGATCAAGTGATGTTAAAATTGATGTTTTGTATATCCATCATTCAATCCTCTTCTACCCGTTCGAAAATTACGTTTTATCACAATCATACTCGGCTACTTTCTTTTTCAGTACTGAGGATTAATAATGCTCCGTTCTTTATAATCTCAATTCATCTAGTTATAAATAATAGCCTCATTCTAACCGCACAGGCTAAGCCTTAGGTACACTTGTCAAGTTTTTATGAGGGTATTATTACTATTATTATTAAGACAACACTCATATATTTCACAATTCATCCTCATAAATATTTTCTGGTGTAATGAATACATTTCCACTGAGTTTTACTTTAGGACAACTCAGTTCACTTGATATTTACCAATACCAATATCGGTATTAGTCTGATGGGTGCTGACCAGATTGGGTCTATGCTGTTCATAGCAGCCCCTCAGGATATAATTCTCCAACGAATTTGAGGATTTCGAGGTGATCACAACATACTTATAAATAAATTAAGAGAAATTGGTGTGGAAGGTCCAGCACTCAACTGGATTAAAACATTTTTAAGTAACAGGAAGCAATTCGTAAGTATCAAGAATACGAATGAGGTGAATTTCCGTCAGAATATAAAATCTTCTTTACTTGATACAGCCATAGGCGTACCACAGGGATCAATACTGGGGCCAATATTATTCGTTTTATACACTAATGATATAGAGCACTCTTCTGATGATGTGTACTTTACTCTTTTTGCAGATGATACTTCTTTAATAATATCCCATAAATCTGATGAAACTCTTGAAAGTCAGTGCAATAATACACTTCTGAAAATAAACGATTGGTTTTCTGAAAATTCCTTTTACATGAATAACAAAAAGACTCAATATATCAGGTTCCGTAGCACTAATAAAGTATGTTCAGAATTGAACATCAGATACAACGAAAATGAATATTTATCTGAAGAGTCATCTGTTAAATTTTTGGGTTTAAATCTGGATAATGTTTTAAATTGGAAAATTCACTGTAATAACTTGAACCGTACCTTATCTTCCCATAATTTCCTCATGAAAAACCTGCGGGGAATTTTGAACACGCAGCAATTATTGATGGTGTATTATGGCCAAGTTGAATCGCGCTTACGATACGGTATTTGCTTCTGGGGATGGTCAACCAATTCTGCTGAGGTATTCATTGCTCAAAAGAGAATTATTAGAACAATTTTGAATATGCCACGTACAAATAGTTGTAGAAATGTTTTTAAAGAATTAAAAGTATTAACACTTGCATGTTTATATATTTTCGAAATGTGTGTTTATGTCCATAATAACAAAAATTTTTTGAAAAATTCACAAATTCATGATTTCAACACTCGGTCAAAAGATAACCTACATCTACCTATTACTAAGAAGACTCTTACTTTCAAATCTCCCAACAATATGGGTCTTATGTTATATAACAAAATACCACCAAACATTAAATCTTGTTCCTCAACCAAAACTTTTAAAACAGAATTGAAACAATATCTATTGTCCAAGTCTTATTATTCTGTAGATGAATTTTTGTGATACTACATTTTGGTGGCACTTGTTTCTTGTTCCTGTTTTTGTTCTCATGCTATTCATGTCCTGATTGTGATATTAGATTAAGTTAGATTATAGGTTTATAATGTGACGATTCCTATACAATGTATTTTGTCAGAAGGGAATAATAAAGATTGATTGATTGATTGATTGATGCTTATAATGGTGTTAGTAACACTAACAACAAACTGGTTTGATAGCAGATATTTCAATCCATTGTAATGTACAGTGTCTTCATGCTTAAAATAGTGTAAGCTCGGGTAAGTGTGACCGTGATTTTCATCAGTTCGCATTGCATTTAGTCCATCTGATGAACATGAACTAATATTAACAATAAAATTTTGCAGGTATTTACTTCGAAGATCAGTCTCTGTAATACGCCACAGAAAACTGTTGAAAAACGTATTCTATGAATTTTATTTATATATTCAGATATACATGTCCATAGCTAATAATGAAATATGGTGGATTACGTAATCCAATCTTCCGCAATAAAACCTATACAATAGGTAAAGTCGTCGGCAAGTATTCAACAAAAAACAACTACTACCCCCTACGACCATTGAATTATATTTGTTTAATACTTGGCAAAGTTTTCCACAAGAACCACTTTGCAATGCATTTCAAATATCAAAGCTGAAATTATTTTTCGATTTAATTGGGGGAACACCTCCGTACCGGTTTCATGGTCATTGCCAATCATCAGCGAAGGCTAGTTCGACCCAATTGAATCGAAAAATCCTTTCATCCTAATTGGAAATCCCTGAGACAAACACTGAGGTATGAATTCAGCGCCATCTCTGGGTTCCAGTTTAAAATGCACTCCGACTACGTGTCGACTTCAACATGAAGCCAGAAACATCATGAAAGTGGGGCGACACCACTTGACGGAAGACCATAAAACTAATAATGAAATATGGTGGATTACGTAATCCAATCCATAGGTCACACTTAATCGGAAATTTGGGGCAAGTGTGATTCTGGCCAAATTTAATAGTTATTTATGCAACAAGTGCAAAAAGAAAGTGTTTATTGCACTCGACGTGAAATTGTCCGACGAGGCCGTTAGGCCGAGTTGGACAACACGTCGAGTGCAATATACATTTTTTGCACGAGTTGCATACAACATTTTTTCTACGTTCATGCAAAAAGCAAAAAATTATTTATTTAGGTGCGGCACTAGGTGAAGGAAAATGAAATACGCAATTTAAGTAAATGATTATTACTATTGATTTCATTACCATCATCTAGTTTTCCATTAATATTACTCATTTTGAAACTTTCAGTTCTGTAATTGTCAGAATTAAATTTTGACTGACGTTTATATAACCACAGTTGCATTATAAAAATCAAAATCATAGCCATGAGCGCATATTACAGATTGCTCTATGCAGGTAGACGGTTTAGAACATAGCGGATCGGTTTTGATTATAGAGTTATTTTCAGGAAGGCATTGTTTGTTCAACTCTGACTGCTAACATTAATACAAAAAAAATATAAAATATGTAGCTGTTTAAAACGTATGGCCAATTTCACAGAATATCTGCTAAATATGTAGTGGGTTTGAACGTTTATGTTTATCATGATGACAGCACGTTGAAGTAGAACGACAGATGAGTGCAATAAAAACTTTATTGCACTAGTGCAATAAAGAACTTCTTTTTCCACTGAATATAGTTCAATAAAGTTTTGCTTTTTGCATCAATGTAGAAAAATGGCATTTATTCTCACTACTTGGTTATTTTTGTATTAAGTGCGTAAAATGAATGTTTTTTTAATGGCACATGGGAGTGTTAATTTTTGGCCGAGACTGCAGGTACGAGACACTTTCAATTAGGCTTTTGGGTGCTTGGTAGAAAAAAGATATTAATGCACGTAAATCTCTCTTTGGGGCAGGTGTGAGTAAACAGTAAAGGAACTTTCACCACAATTTATTTGTTTCGAGATATCTTTATTCAAAACATAGTTAGGAATTTTTTAATATTGAATTTGAAATGCCCCATTGGAAAAAAACAAAAAATAATCGTGAAAGTGAAAATTTGTTGAAAAGAAAAATTTACAGGTAGAAATCTGAAAAATCGAATGAGAATTTCATTGATCATTGATCATCCTCAGAAAGTGTATCAATGTCTTCCACATCTGGCCAGGTATATTGTTTGGCTCTCTGAGATTTCCGTATATAATATCGTACTATAGCTGAGAAAATATTACTGTTTAGATTGGCCAAATGCACCAGGTTCACACTTACCCCGACAGACAGGTCACACTATCCCCAATAACATTTAATTTCGGGGTAAGTGTGACATGCAATGGAAAAATGGAAAAAAAAACAACTTCATGAAAAAACGGTAATGTATAGTCAGATTCATTGTTTAGGCAGAAGAAAAGTGTATAAAATGGATTCTCACCTTAGTTTTTAACAATACACTCAAAGCTTGAAATAAACTCGTTATACTCGTTCGGGTTGATAAATTGTAGGTTAGAAAATTGGGGAAAATATTTGGATTTCACAAGATCTCTTTTGTATTTTATATGATGGATATGGATTCATTGTATTATATTCAAATATTGTAAGTGTAGGCTATTCGTCAATAGATGGCATTGGGCTGTCGCCCGGTTTAGCGAAGATAGCGAGCAAACTCACACTTGCCCCAAATTCAGACTTACCCGAGCTTACTATAATGCAAAAACTAGTTGGTAGGGATATCTAATTTTCTTCCAATGAAAATTCCTGTCAGACGTCGCTCTAAAGTCTAGTTGGCCGGACTGAGGAATCTCTTTCAAATACATAGATTGCACCCACAGCGTTTCTTGACAGAGAAGGGGCGTATGATAACACATCTAAGAGTCTATCACATCATCCTTCAGGGAAAATAAAGTTGCTCCACACTTGCACCAGAATATCAGCCTCCCTATTCGAGTACACACTAAACGTGATATCCACTAGACATATTATTTGCCGAACAGCCTCTATGCAGACCTAAACATAAGGGTCGCTATTTATTTGATGCAGCAATCACTCCCCACAGATGTTCAGATGATGATAATGATGAGAAAACCTCAAGGCCAACCCCCAAAACCACGATTGTTCATTTCACCAGAAAAATTAACCTAGAGACAAACAAAGCTCTTCGAATCGTCAGGTAAAAGCCTACAGATGTCAGAAGAGTGAAAATACCGGCCAAAATTCACCTTCAACAAATATCTGGAAAAATGATTGTGAGGCTTTGACAAAACATGGAGGCTTGGACTCACACAGTGATAGTGAGGCCCAAGATAACATATGAAGCTTCCATTGCACTAACAGCTAGGAATTCAGAAATTCCTATGGTGGGTTCTGGCCCAATCTGTGGTTTGCCTGATGTCTCCTTGGCTAGCCTGAAATATTTACACTCAGACACCAGCTTGGATCTTTTGTGATCCCAGTGCCAGTATTTTTGATACTATGCGAACTAATTCATTTGGGGATGAGGCAACCCATAATCATTATCTTCAACGGTCAGTAGGAATAATGAAAGATAGGTCGGCCTGAAGGACTTCGGAGGATTGGGATTTTTCTTCTCTAGTTTTTTTTTCGAACAAAATATTGCTTTATTGATGGTTTTTAATGAATCTCAGACATTATTCATCTTTTGAATAATTATTGTTAGTTATCAGTGATGAATTCTTGATTATTCTAATGTTTGTAAATATATTTTGTTGTTACCTTGTACAGCTTGTTCCAGTGCCTTTCTTCTAGTTGAAATGACCCTCTGGAAATCTGGCTGATAATCCAGGAGAGCTTTGGCAAGTCTTGCAACTTTCGTTTTGAGGGTCGGATCATCATGAGAAGCTAGGAGTTTCACTAGTTGCCACACTACTAATTCTGCGTTAATGATAGGACGTTGGCCAGAAGCTATCAGCCTGAAACAAATTAAAAAGTTTTTATCATCTCAAATGGATCAGAAAAGTTTTATTTCTTTAAAACACACACACAGGACAGAAATTGCTAATATAGTGTTCAGAACGTGTGGCACCCGATTTGCGACCAGGTACATCAACGGCAGTTGTGTCCATGTCAGAAATAGTTATTTGTTTTACTAGGCATAAAAGCACAAGATTTAATGCCGCGGCTGGAAAAAAGTAATTTCATGAAAAGTTATATTTTGTTACCTGGCAACAGAGATAAAATGTAAAATTTTTTTCCCGTCATAGAAAAAAAACATTTTTTCCTGTCCAAATAATAACGGAGATCATTGCCGGCTCGTCAGAGGGGAGTCGAACTTTTTAATTTTTAAAGTCATCTCAGAAATAAGGTTCGAATTGGCCCGCTTTGTGGTGGGTCATTAATTTTTATCCAAGTAAACTTATCATGATCGGACTTCATTGCCGGCTCGTCAGAGGGGTCAGTCAAATTTTTCATTTTTTGAAGTGATCTCAAAAATAGGGTTCGAGTTGGCCCGCTTTGTGGTGGGTGGAAAAATATTCATTTCTGTCCAAATAACAACTTCTCATGATCGGAGGTCATTGCCGGCTCGTTAGAGGGGTTCAGTCGAACTTTATATTTTTTGAAGTGATCTCAAAAATAGGGTTCGAGTTGGCTCGCTTTGTGGTGCGTCAGAAAACATTTATTTTTGTCCAAATAAAAACTTTTCATGATCGGAGTTCATTGCAGGCTCGTCAGAGGGGTTCAATTGAACTTTTCATTTTTTGAAGTGATCTCAAAGATAGGGTTCGAGCTGGTACGCTTTGTGGTGGGTTAGAAAACATTTACTGCTGTCCAAACAACAACTTCTCATGATCGGAGGTCATTGCCGGCTCGTCAGAAGGGTTCAGTCGGGCTTTATATTTTTTGAAGTGATCTCAAAAATAGGGATAGAGTTGGCCCGCTTTGTGGTGCGTCAGAAAAATATTCATTTCTGTCCAAATAACAACTTCTCATGATCGGAGGTCATTGCCGGCTCGTTAGAGGGGTTCAGTCGAACTTTATATTTTTTGAAGTGATCTCAAAAATAGGGTTCGAGCTGGTACGCTTTGTGGTGGGTTAGAAAACATTCACTGCTGTCCAAACAACAACTTCTCATGATCGGAGGTCATTGCCGGCTCGTCAGAAGGGTTCAGTCGGGCTTTATATTTTTTGAAGTGATCTCAAAAATAGGGATAGAGTTGGCCCGCTTTGTGGTAGATTTGAAAACATTCATTTCTGTCCAAATAACAACTTCTCATGATTGGAGGTCATTGACAGCTCGTTAGAGGGGTTCAGTCGAACTTAACATTTTTTGAGATCATCCCAAAAATAGGATTCGAGTCGGCCCGCTTTGTGGTTGGTCAGTCCAAATAACAGCCTCTTATCATCAAAGGTCATTGCTGGCTCATCAAAGGGGTTCAGTCGAACATTTTATATTTTGAAGTGATCTCAAAAATAGTATCTGAGTTGGCCCACTTTGTGGTTGATTAGAAAACATTATCAACTGTCCAAATAACAACTTCTCATGATCGGAGGTCATTGACAGCTCGTCAGAGGGGTTCAGTCGGGCTTTATATTTTTTGAGATGATCTCAAAAATAGGGTTCGAGTTGGCTCGCTTTGTGGTGCGTCAGAAAACATTTATTTTTGTCCAAATAAAAACTTTTCATGATCGGAGTTCATTGCAGGCTCGTCAGAGGGGTTCAATTGAACTTTTCATTTTTTGAAGTGATCTCAAAGATAGGGTTCGAGCTGGTACGCTTTGTGGTGGGTTAGAAAACATTTACTGCTGTCCAAACAACAACTTCTCATGATCGGAGGTCATTGCCGGCTCGTCAGAAGGGTTCAGTCGGGCTTTATATTTTTTGAAGTGATCTCAAAAATAGGGATAGAGTTGGCCCGCTTTGTGGTGCGTCAGAAAAATATTCATTTCTGTCCAAATAACAACTTCTCATGATCGGAGGTCATTGCCGGCTCGTTAGAGGGGTTCAGTCGAACTTTATATTTTTTGAAGTGATCTCAAAAATAGGGTTCGAGCTGGTACGCTTTGTGGTGGGTTAGAAAACATTCACTGCTGTCCAAACAACAACTTCTCATGATCGGAGGTCATTGCCGGCTCGTCAGAAGGGTTCAGTCGGGCTTTATATTTTTTGAAGTGATCTCAAAAATAGGGATAGAGTTGGCCCGCTTTGTGGTAGATTTGAAAACATTCATTTCTGTCCAAATAACAACTTCTCATGATCGGAGGTCATTGACAGCTCGTCAGAGGGGTTCAGTCGGGCTTTATATTTTTTGAGATGATCTCAAAAATAGGGTTCGAGTTGGCCCGAGTTGACGTCTCGTCAGAGGGGTTCAGTCGAACTTCTCATGTTTTGAAGTGATCTCAAAAATAGGGTTAGAGTTGGCCCGCTTTGTGGCGGGTCAGAAAACAGTATTTACTGTCCAAGTAACAACTTATCATGATTGGAAGTCATTGCCACGTCGTCAGAGAGGTTCAGTCGACCTTTTAATTTTTTGAAGTGATCTCAAAAATAGGGTTCGAGTTGGCCCGCTTTGTTGTGGGTCAGAAAACATTAATTACTTTCCGAATACATTCGGAGGTCATTGCCACGGCAAATAATAATACTAGCCGTCCTCTACTCGCACAAGCAATGCCTTTGGGAACACTCAACGAGTGTCTATGAGGGAGTATTATTATTATTATTATTGTCTAAATTTTTATAATCGCTTTTCCGATCAATTTCAAGAAATACAGTTCTTTTTTAATCCGTTTGTCTTTCTTTCCAAGCTCTCAGATTGACTTCCTAGTAAAACGTATAGTTATCAATCATGAGAATTCCATCAAAAGTTTGCCATCCTATTAGGTACAGAACAAAAACTCGTGACTAGATAGCTATGAAAAAAATTGAACACGAGGTCTCTAAACCGCAAATAATAGTAACGTATAATATTAAATTACGCCTTCTAGCCTTATCGATCATGGACCAACTGGCTGTTCGATATTCAGCTGTTATCGAGAACTTCATTTACTTTCTTCAGAATTCTTTGTAAGAAATGGACTTCACGAACGATCATCGGCGAAGACGGTTTTTCATCATGTGTGACCTCGTTATGTTACACACGTTCATATTTGACATTGTTTTTAATGTCTGTTCATCCGGCAAGCTGGCGGTGTTTTGAAAGATTTGATGGAAATGTTATTTCTTCTTGTGGATGTTAACTGTATTTCTGCAATATGTAATTGTATAAAAATGTCTTACAGTTAGAGTTTATGAGCTTTAGCGTTACTTGGAATAGTTGTCTGAAAAATCTGAGACACTTTCTTTGACGAGTTCAGGAAAGAGAAAATTGGACCTCAATGATCTGCATTTGTTTCAGTCGTCAATTTTTTCCCCATTACCGTGTATAAAAACATCCTTAACCCACATAAATCTGATAATTATTATAATATTGATGTAATTAAAAAAAGGAAGTTTTGTCAATAATTTTGACATTTGATAATTTATAAAATCTTTTAAAATCACTACAATTTCTTTTTTTATTCCATCTTTCAGCTCAAAAAATAAATATTTTGTATCATTTTCAAAGTGGGACAAATTAAAACGAAAGCATTGTACAGACGAATATCATAAACGTTAAAGTGAAAGTTACTGTGTCTCAGATGATTACAAAATTGAAATATTCCTAGTATAAACAAGATGGGACCTGAGATTGATCCTTGGGGTACTTCATTTTCCACGCAAATGAAATTTGTAGTTATTCCATGAAGCTTAACGGACCGATAGTGATCATCTAATCTTATGGGTAATTCGTTGAAGCGCAGAGTAGATAACAATATGTGATCGGAAGTTCTAATGTAGTCCAGCAGGTCTATAGCAAAGTCAACTGTGCTTATGCTTGAAGGATATCAGAATCAGAATGAGAAATACTTTATTGTCATGAAATGTTGAATTTTACTATGGAGTAAAGTGGCATTACTACACAAAATATCGAAAAATAATGTTATGGGAAAAAGTTGTGTGCAATTGAAAGATATTCAGCCCTATGCTTTGTATCTATTACGGTTTAGAATATAGCAATGTTACCACATGATAAAAGAAACGGCCTGTATATGATAGGAATAACATTGGGCCAAGAACAGACCCTTGTGGTGCTCCGTGTCATATATGTCCCTTTCGATAGATGTTACACCATTGAACGTCACTTTTTGTTCACGATCTGTTAGATATTAATAATGATAATAATAATAATCCCTCATGAACACTCATGGAGTGTACTCAAAGGCATAGACGGTGCGAGTAGAGGACGCCTATTATTATTATTTGCCGTGGCGCTCAAGCCACAACGAAATATTTCCTCGGAAATCATCATCGATGACCTCCAACAATGCAGTAGGGTAGCTGCATCCTTCGTGAAAGCCTGGATGTGTTTATTAGTAAAATATCATTCGTTTCTAAAGAAACCATAGTTTGTGAACAATTTTCTCGATCATTTTTAGATGACATACAGAATAGACTAATTGATCGTATTATGTTTGAGAAACTTCACCTTAGATACTGGTAAGACTTTGTATTTTTTCCAGGAAATGGAAAAGGTACCATTTTTCCAGCAGGAGTTGAGTATGACATCAGTACGGTAGAATAGTTTGACATGTCATCATTTTATTTAGATAATAATTCATAACCTCTCTATGTAGTTGCAAATGACTGATTGATGAATTTAAAAAGTACTCATGGATTTCTGACATTTTTTGAAATAATATTTTTCTTGTTTGAATATGAATGTGAAGAGTGCTGTTGAAAATGCTGATTGGTTTGCTCAAACGCCATCATAAGAAATTTGTTTTTCTATCACTAGTATTTGTTGAACAAATAATTAAATAATCACAAGGTAATACCAAATGAAACAACACATTCCATGTGAGCTAAAAAGGGTATAAATTATTTTACTATCGTTATATTATTCATAAATCGCTACCCAGATATAGAAAATAATCAGCATACCAAATCATGTGGCAATTTGCATGTTTAATGAATTTCCATAATGATCTAGAAAACTTATATGAGCCAGGTGAGTTCTCAAGATAGTTATGAGACTATTTCGTAGCAGAAGAATGTGAAACAATTGATTATCAGGTTAATGAACAACATTCAACTTGAACTTGACCCGAACGTTATGCAATTGTTTACAATCATTCAGTCGTGTGTGATGATGCCGATCAGTTCAATAACTGACTGAAGGAGTGTTTGGTTAGATTTCCAACCATCAAGTTCAGTTGAAAACAGTTGATTTTTACGTTACTGGCTCCTTATATCTCTCATACTGAATATAATATGTAACTAAAATTGAATAATCATCTTCAAAGACCATCAGGATATGCTATATAAAATGCATTCAGACATTGAATTCACCTTGAATGTTGAAATAATTTGATGACTAGGTAGGATTCTGGGAAATATTTGAATAATTTGACTGAAAAGTATTGTGGTACAAAAATGAACATGCATCACTTTGCATTTTATTTATTTTTTGATGCTCCTTTGGCAGAACAATGGAGTTGACTGCCATCGTTCTTCCCTGACAGAAAATTTCTCAGGGCATAGACTCAGTCTGAGAACAACCCACCTTTCTCTTCACATGAGATGATCTGATAATTGTTTGTTTTTCCTCAGTTATTATTACAATATCAGATATTCTCACAGATACGCAATTATAAAACCCGTTGAATTATATAAATCGTGGTTTTTATCTTTATCAGTTAGAATTGAGCATTCATTCTGAGGATTTCAGTCTTTATTTTATAATTTCAACAATAGAATGTATAGATGGTAATTAGTGATGAAATATGTATTTTTTTCATTCATTTGAAGGTGAGAGTGACTGATTATCCTTAGACGACATTGCTCTCGTTCTATAGATACTTCAAAAATCTGATTGTATTTGATGCAATTTATGTATATAGTTTCTTCAACATGAATTTCTATATTTAAGCAAACAAAAATGAATTTTTACGTCTCAAAATCATGCCATCGTTGTAATTTCTCAAATTCACAGAATATGCCAATATAATTGCTCTATTTTCAACCGTTCTTGAGTTGAAAAGTTAATCTGGAGTTGACTGGGGTCATTTTCTCCCTAAATGGTTTTCATAATGATTCCATTGATTTTCGTAAAACTCATCCTTTTTTGACTTTCGTTTCCAAGTCGATTGAATATTTCATAGGCTTCTCTACAATTCAGAATTAATACACGTTAAAATGTTGAAACGGCGAGTACATGATAGTAATATAAGTGAATGCAGAACCAGACTCAATAATATCAGTTGGTAGGATATGTGCATAAATCAGGGTTTCTAAACTAGCTTCTTTGGTGTTCTGATGCGTCATGCCCAAAAATCCTAGCATAGTTAAAAAATGTAAAAATGCCTGGCTTTCCAATGACATTATCAAAGAGGGCAAACATTTAAGATGGTCTTGATGGTCATGATGGTAGAACGCTTTTCTCTTAACCTAAGGGTCATGGGTTCGATTCCCAGCTGGTCATCGGTCTCATGCATGGCATCACACGTTAAAGGGTATGGGCTGCTCAGATAAGTTTTTCGAAGACATTTGAGGGTTGTACTCTTGAGGGTGTGCAGCTGGTTGACGGAAATAACAATTTTAACAGTTTTAACAATTTAAAAGATTTGCTTCATCTATGCACAACCTTTCAGGTAGTTGATCCTCATTCCATGGAAATTCATAAAAATAGGTTGAAGGAGCACAAGTCAGTGATTAAAAATACGAAAACGAATTACTTTTAGGAGAAAATTGAAAATGCTCAGTATAAAACCAAAGAGACATGGAAAATTATTATTTTTGAACTGGGGAAACAAAATTTGTCAGAAACCGGAATAATATCTTTGAAGCATAATTCTTAAACTGAGGATGATGTACAGGATGTAGCAGAAGTATATTTCACTATTTTTCTAAGGCTACAGAATTAAGTCTAAATAGTCACTTTGGACAAAATCTATCATTACCCACCTTGTACTATTAGTCGAAATTTCAAAACCATTCAGCCCTTTCCCAAAGAACCTATAATCAAAGCCGAAATATAAAATGCTCTGAAAAAAATTGAGATTAAAAAAAATCAACTGGTACAGACGAACTATCTATAATCATCATCAAAAGTGTAATCGACATTATAATTGATCCTTTCACTGATCTTATGAATCAGTCCTACATGCAAGGATATTTTCGCATTGAATTCAAAAAGGCTTTAGTGATACCTCTCAATAAAAAAGATTATAAAAATGAGATTGATGATTACAGACGAAATTTGTTTCTTGTCCAAGCCATTTTCTCAATTTCATTTATGCAGAAATTGACCCTAATAACCGTATTAGTCTGTTTTTCGATCTATCGAAGGCTTTTGACACGGTATCTTCGGATTTTTTAACCCATATAAGAAAGCAGCACTTGGTTTTCCAGATAATATTTCAACTTGGTCGAGGTGATATTTGGAAAACCGTTGTATGACTGTCAAAAATAATACTGCAACGTCGAGCGAACAGAATGTTAAAATGGGTATTCCACAAGGTTCGGTTTTGGGTCCATTATTATTTGAGCTATTTGTTAAAGACTTGCTGATGATACCACGATCACAGATACAAGTTCTAATATCGGCAATTTACTTGTGGAAGATACCAAAATCAATGATACATTTGCATTTTGGTGTGACTGTAACAGAATATGTCAATATAATTATTCTAAATCGATTGGCTCTCGCAGAATTGCTCTATCTCTAACCGTTCTCGAGTTGAAGAATTCATCTGGAGTTAAGAGGGAATTTTTGACTTTAATAATTTTTTTTCTGCTAGAACTCGTATCTGAGCATATATAAATCATATATTTTCAGAATCAGCATGACATTTTGTATACAAAGTGCAAATGTCAAGTGGATCTGTTGATTCTGTATTTTACATGATTTTTGGGGGTCTACCCCTTGGACTTTTTTTGAGTAATTTTTTTTCTTCTTTCGATTAACTTGAAATTCACAGAATATACCAATTATACTATTCTGAATCCATTGGCTGTCGCAGAATTGCTCTATCTCTAACCGTTCTCGAGCTGGAAAGTTCATCTGCAGGTGGGAGAAGATTTTTGAATTGAATTCCTTTTTTTTGCTAGAACTCGTATCTGAGCATATATAAATCATATATTTTCAGAATCAGCATGACATTTTGTATACAAAGTGCAAATGTCAAGTGGATCTGTTGATTCTGTATTTTAAATGATTTTTGGCGGTCTACCCCTTGGACTTTTTTTGAGTAATTTTTTTTCTTCTTTCGATTAACTTGAAATTCACAGAATATACTAATTTTATTATTCTGAATCGGTTGGCTTTCGCAGAATTGCTCTATCTTTAATCGTTCTCGAACTGGAAAGTTCATCTGGAGTTGGGAGAATTTTTTTTAATTTAATTCCTTTTTTTCTGCTAGAACTCGTACCTGAGCATATATAAATCATATATTTTCAGAATCAGCATGACATTTTGTATACAAAGTGCAAATTTCAAGTGGATCTGTTGATTCTGTATTTTACATGATTTTTGGGGGTCTACCGCTTGGACTTTTTTCAAATATTTTTTCTTTCTCTACTGACCGAAAAATTCACAGAATATACTAATTTTATTATTCTGAATCGATTGGCTTTCGCAGAATTGCTCTTTCTTCAACCTTTCTCGAGTTGGAAAGTTCATCTGGAGTTGAGAGGGGTTATATCACTCCAAAATTTGGTTTTCGTAACTTTTCCAATGCCTTTCATAAAACTCACCCTATTTTGAATATGCACACCGAATTGCAAGTCGATTCCGAACCAATTGAAGATTTCATAGACTTTTTTCGGAACCTCCGCAATTTACAGCAAATAGTGCGAATTTCAAGTTGATATGATGATTTCATTTTTCACAAGATTTCTAGAGGCCAACTCTGATACTTCTTCAAGTAATTTTCTGCATCTTTTGATTGACTTCAGATTGACAGAATATGCTAATTTAATCATTCTTGGCTTTCGCAGAATAGCAAATACTTTAAAGCTCGCCTACGGCTCGAATCACGAACTTCATTCTCATGAGTTATGGCTATCATCACGCTCGTTGAGTTATATACTATGGTCTATATACAATTTGTTGAATAACAACGGTGAAAACGCATTTCAGATATGTTTTGAATGGAGATTTATCTTTACGGTATGTCACATCTTCAATGAAACGAGCCGTCCAGTTCTATGAGGAATAATTACAATCAACTTTTACCGTTAGAGGAAGCCATTATTTGAGATTGAAAGCACGAACAGCAGCCCCGGATTCCAATCAGAACAGACTGCCAAATATATGCACGAAAAAAAAGAACACAATTTCTTTTTCATTAGCCACAACCGATGAAGTAGCAACTGTCAGATGCTGCGCTGTTCGTGTGAAATTAATCTGAGAATGACTTTCATTTCATAGTTTTTTATTGATGATAATATTCAGGTTGCTAATAATTCAGTTATTATCAATTATTGTACATCGGATTGGAAACTCGAAGGCATGAGAGTATGAAATTGTTCTCAGTCCATCTGTGTAGAAAGAATTCGAAGTTCACAAACACGCATTTAGTGATTCTAGGACATATTTTGATGGAGTGAAAAAAACTACACGAGAAGATAATACTTTACTGAGGAATGTGTGGATCATGTACAGCAAATTTTCAGTAATGATAATGATCGAAGGGAAAATACAAGCTGATTTTAAAACATACTAATTTTTTTGCGAGGTTTGTCGTCGTCACTATCCCATGCCTGCCCAAGTTCTTCTTCTAATTCTGATGGCATTTGAACTTCAATTTCTGGTAGCAGTTGTGCTCCAGGTAAATTATTAGGTTCAACTACGTTCTCATCCCCTGAATCTTCATCAGTATCACAACCGTCGTTAGCATTTTCTGGAGGAAAAATCACTATTTGTTGTGGAAGCACAGCATCCTCGTCATTTTCCAATTCTGCCAGCAACTCTGAAATTGTCAGCGGATTTTTCCAATAACTAGAAAAAAAGATAGTCAATAGCAGTGGATAGACCTACTGTCCTTTTAAAAGGACAGTGTTGTTTCTTGTCATTTATTTTGCAAAATTCAAATCAAAATTCGAGGTTATCATAATGAAAAGATTAATTTTTCATCAGTTTACTTAGAAATGAAATTTAACGATCGTAATTACTCTTATCAATAGCAATCACCTACCTAGATTTACTCATCATCAATGGTCACTGAAATAACAAACAAACACACGTGTCTAACTGTCGGCAATCTTTCAGTTACTGGAAACTTGTACTCTAGGTGGCTTCTCAACACTTCATATCCTGTGTTGATCAGCTGCCACCTGTACTCCAGTAGCAGAATTAGCTGGAAAGAAATAGTTAGTAGTGCGTCCTTTCAAAAGGACGGTAGGGCTATCTGGGTTAATACAGTTTCGGTTCTACAGCGGAAATCAACAAGAAATCAATATTTATTCTAGAAGTTTGATGTGAAAGAAAACAAATATCTTTCTTATGAAAAAAGCTTGTCTTGAACTAGAGAAAAAATCAAGACATGAGTATCGGAAGAAAATGAAAACAAAGCAAAAGATTAATATATTCATCATGAATCCAGATTGCTTAGAATCTCTAAGTGATTTGTACCTACCTCATTCAAAATACATGCTTTTTATACACTAATGATGAAATCACGTTCAACACAGGCATTTTTCAAATAAATATTCATTTAACGGGTTTCTGCATCAAAACAAAACAAACTTCTCCGAAAAATATTCTTCTTTTATAGCATAGTAAAAATATTCTTCTTTTATAGCATTGGAAAATTTTGTTATATCTTCTTTTCATATCGATGAGTTCACGAGTTTGATTATTAATGAGTGTTTTGAATTTTGTGTGTCGAGTTTTTAGGTCAGCTTATATGAGTAAAAGGAAAAGTCAGAAGAAAGTATATGCATATGCATTCTAAAAAATGCCGACTAAGATTATACATAACGGTACTGTCGTCAATCACTAATGCTGTTTAATCGGTTTTTAATTCCGTGTCATAAATTTTTGAAACGATAATTCAGAAATTCAGAAAAGTTGAAATTGAATCTATTAGTTTCTATAAACAACTGTTTGAATTTTTGATAAGAAAAGTTTTCCAAGACGGAATATATTACATTTCACTTGATATGAGCTATAGGTTATATCTAACAATTGTTGGAAAATCAGATATATCAAACATTTTTTACTCTCTCAAATCCTTTTAGTTGTTTATAGCAAAAAAATGCTCTAATGTCAGGCACTGTTTTCTAGATAAGAATGTACCGCAGAAGTGAATCTTGAAAATAATTTATATACAGGGTCCTGCAGCAAGGGCGCCGTCTTCCATATCTCCATTATGGTGATAGATAGATGGATCATTCAAGCAAAATGATACTATTTCCTGAGCTCTACAAATTGAAAATGATGGCTCTCACACAGGGTGTTCAGTTTTTTCTGGGCGGGTCCCAACTTTGTTCTTTTAAATACCAACCAGTAATTTTATCAGTTTATAGGGATCTTCTTTTCGAAAATATTGACTGTTTTCGAAATTTTTAGCATGACAGCTTTTTTTTCCCAAAAGTCGTTACCCATACTATTTGAAATTATGAAGTTGTGCTAAGTCTTATTGTAATTAGTTTTTGGTCAAATTATGTACCTTGATGATGATCTCAAACGATATATCAAAAAATCGACCTGTGATATACAGGGTGCGAAAAATAGCTTGCCAAACATTGTAAATAAAAATGTGCAAAATCTTCCTTATTTCAAACGGAGCACCCGGTATATTATCGATTCATGAGAAGCTCCAACAAGTGCTTTACAAATTTCATAAAATATTCCCTATGGTTAAAATCAATAGTTTTCTATGAATTTTTTTCACAGTTCATACTCAAATACCTTGTTACTCAAAAACTTATCTGACTAGAAAGAAACAAATCGAAGTAGCTGATGTATGTGAATAATTGGACATACTGACAAATTTCCTGACCTAGAGGTAACTTTTTAGCATAACGATTCTCCCCCTTCTCACTCCCAAAGACTAGTTGGATGATATACGATTATATGATTCGAGAAGGTTCATAAGGGTATTGAAGCAAAAGTGTACTTACTGTGAAAAAGGATCTTTGTTGAGTCCTATACTTCTCTTATTGTATGTGAATGATATAACCAAGATCAATATTTCTGGAAAGTTTAAGTGCCGAGACTAGTGATTACCTGTTTGATCAGTTTAATAATAAATTGAGAACTAAAAAGTGTAAAATAGATATAGTTCAAAAAAACTGAAAGACACGATTTTATAACACATTGAACTAAAATATGAAAAATAATTGTTTATATAGGCAGAAAATAATATTTAATGTAAAATATTAGTATCACTGTGAAAAAAACGTGGGGTGCTCGATATACAAAAATATGAAACAAAGCACCCCACGCTTTTTCACATTGATACTAATATTTATCATTTATAATTATTTTCTGCCTATACAAACAATTATTTTTAAATTTTAGTTCAATGTGTTATAAAAGCGTGTTTATTAGTTTTTTTAAACTATATTTATTTTCAATTAATCTTGGTTCGCAAATGGTATACTTTCCCTATTGAAGTTTACAATTTAGCCCCCTCTACACCTGAAAGTTTATCATGAGAATGAAAAAAAAAAAAGAATAAAAAGTATCATTTAATTCAATCAACGACTGTTAAAACGACGAATGTGTGACTCCACCTGGTTACATAATTACTATAATTATGATATCCGCGAGTTCGCAGCATAGTTCTGATTAATTGGATCGTGCGATATTACAGTTAAGGGGGACAACCTCATCGGCGACGGCATGGCATCTCATTATAATCGCAACAAAGCCCGAAGAAGAAAAACGAACGGTTTTGCACCAGTTTACACGCTATTTCGGAATAATTATGGATTGGAATGAACTGTAATAAAGGACCACTTCATTGGGGGAAATATCACATAATTATTAGATAGTTTTTGATTTTCACCATAGTTTCAAACTTGGCCAGTGCAACACTATATTTATTTTTTTACTCATATTTATGAAATTTTTTTACCCGGATGCCCTACATGAAAGTGACAGTTTTTCACTAAAGAGATAAAAATGAAGCTAATGAAAATTATCACGCGACCCGATGGGAATATACTAAAACAATTTGATGGATTTTTGACACTATAGTTATTTATGCAACAAGTGCAAAAAGTAAGTGTTTATTGCACTCGACGTGAAATTGTCCGACGAGGCCGTCAGGCCGAGCTGGACAACACGTCGAGTGCCATAAATATTTTTTGCACGAGTTGCATACAACATTTTTTCTACGTTCATGCAAAGAGCAAAAAATTATTTATTTAGGTGCGGCACTAGGTGAAGGAAAATGAAATACGCAATTTAAATAAATAATTATTACTATCGATTTCATCACCATCATCTAGTTTTCCATTAATATTACTCATTTTGAAACTTTCAGTTCTGTAATTGTCAGAATTAAATTTTGACTGACGTTTATATAACCACAGTTGCATTATGAAAATCAAAATCATAGTAGCCATGAACTATGACCACGAGGTGTGGTCATAGCACAGACAGTTTGCTCTATGCAGGTAGACGGTTTAGAACATAGCGGATCAGTTTTGATTATGGAGTTATTCTCGGGAAGGCATTGTTTGTTCAACTCTGACTGCTAACATTAATACAAAATAATATAAAATATGTAGCTGTTTAAAACGTATGGCCAATTTCACAGAATATCTGCTAAATATGTAGTGGGTTTGAACGTTTATGTTCATCATGATGACAGCACGTTGAAATATAATGACAGATGAGTGCAATAAAAACTTTATTGCACTAGTGCAATGAAGAACTTCTTTTTCCACTGAATATAGTTCAATAAAGTTTTGCTTTTTGCATCAATGTAGAAAAATGGCATTTATTCTCACTAGTTGGTTATTTTTGTATTAAGTGCGTAAAATGAATGTTTTTTTAATGGCACATGGGAGTGTTAATTTTTGGCCGAGACTGCAGGTACGAGACACTTTCAATTAGGCTTTTGGGTGCTTGGTCCTTCGTTGCATGCTGTGGAATCAGGCCCTGTAGACTGCTGGTCCCCCCATAATGTTTGGGGTTCAAGTGTGTGGCACCCAGCCAAACTTGAATTTGGTAAAGCGAGTGTAGAGCAGCAGCATCATAAGTGGGTGGCAACTGAGCAAGATTAACTTTACCCGCAATAACTCGAGGTTTTCGGCTACCAAAAGTTGTGCCAGGCCCAGATTTAGTCAAATTTTTTATCCTGTACTCTTTATACTCATTAAAATGAAAAAAACAAAAATCTTCTATCCCACCTTTTGTGATATGAAATCCTCTGGGAGCTGGACTAAGTGAAATCGTATTCAAAAATGTTTCCTGTCTGAAAAAAATAAGTCTAAAATAAATCTCTTCCATACATTCGATGAAATTTGCAACAACGAAACTCGTACGGACGATAACAGTAGCTAAACACCACCCGTAGGACATAGTACTTTCAAAACTCTCGGCCTTAAAGGGTTGTGACATATTGGTAACACTTGCTGCATGAACTGTGCTATTCAGTGTTTATCGAACATAAGATGGTTATTGAAGTATTTGAATAGAGACGCCTACAAAAGGGATTAAACACAAACATATCTAGAAATGAAGCTTTAAACACAACATTTGCTGAGGTGATCAATGAACTTTGGTCAGAAGATTCGTCAGATCGAATTGTAAATACTATCTCCTTGAAAATTTAAATCCAAAGATTGGCTTCTCGTTTCATCGGTTATGCCTAGGAAGATGCTCAGGAGTTCTTTGATGCCTTTTAGAGGGTTTACATGAAGAAGTGAATAGAGTAACGAAGAAGCCAAAACCCATTATGACAGAGATAGATGATAAATTAAGTGACAGGGAGAAGGCTCAAGAGTCATGGTCAAGATATTTAAAAACGGACAAATCCAAAATTATAGATACCTTCGTTGGTCTGTTAAAATCTACATTGAAATGTACTCGTTGTGTTCACTGTTCAATGTCCTTCGATCCATTCTGGGACATTTCCTTATCGATACCTCAAAGAACAGGCCAATTAGGACTTTCATATTGTTTGGATTCATTCATAAAGGAAGAAACTTTGGATGGTGACGAGAAACCGGCATGTGCGAAGTGCAAAATGAGAAGGAAGTGCATGAAATCTTTAGCAATTCAAAAATTCCCGAAAATTTTAGTATTCCACTTAAAACGTTTTTCTCTAACAGATAGATTCCAAGAAAAATTGAATGTCACCATTGATTTTCCTTTAGAGCGATTGGACATGCGTAATTATGCAGCAGACAATGTAGCTCCTTGCCGTTATAGTCTGTATGCATTATCTAATCATAGTGGGACTACCTATAGCGGACACTACACAGCCTACTGTAAACATCTATATGCGAAGACGTGGCATGATTATAATGATTCAATTGTGTCCCCAATTTCACCAAAATCCCTCGTGAGCAGTGAGGCCTATGTTCTCTTCTATGAACAGGAAGGCACTTGATTTTTTGTTTTATTTTATTTTATTTTTGTATTATTATTATTATTATATTATGTGATAAGTATCTTGATGACATCTTTGTTGTCATAGCAAATCTTTGGTTGCCACACCACTTGACTGAGCTAAGTTTGATTGTTATATGGATTGATTTTGAGAAATGTATAGGGTGGATATAAAAAAGTATCACAATTTTTATTTCATTTCAATTAATGGAAAATTGCGAAAACAAAAGAATAGACTGGGTTAGACTGAATATTAAATCCTATATTGGTTTGAATACAATGAAATGAACATATAATAACGTTAAATTGACATATTTTACTTTCCCGCTTCAGTGCGGAAAAGCGATTTTTCCTGCACTAGTGCGGGAAAGTGACACTTTCAAAACTAAAATGCGTGCGGGAAAGTGGGTAGAAACGCACGGTCGTAGAAAAAAATGTATTCCTCCAGGCGGGAGAAAAAGTACCATTTTCCTCCTTTCTTTAGGGGTCGAAAATGAATTTTTCTTAAAAGATATTGGAAATTTTTATTTTTTTTTGTGATAACGTCGTAGACACATTAATAATCACCCCCATGCGTTCGTAACCAACTCACTTAGTGAAGAGCGTCTCCAGCAGCTGTGCCGAATGCGGCAACCCTTCCACGAGTAAATCCAAGGGTAGCTCCCCCGCGACCGCCGCTATGGTGTTCGGCCCCAACTTCTGCAGTACCGCGGCCGCCTCCCTGAACTGCCTACCCTCCGATAACACTAACACCCTCCTCAGAACGATCCGCGGACTCGTAGGCGAGGCGCGCTCGCGTCGAAATCGATCACCACTTTCGCGCATCTCTTCACATCGAAGGTCTTCGCGTGAATAATGAGCAGGAGAAGCTGATGGTACCCGGCGAGAACCGCCGGCCGCGGATGGTACCGCGAGAAGAGGCCTGGGTGGGTGCGCTTGTGGGGCGACTTTGACCCTTCCGGAGCGGGGTCTTGGGTCGATAGACCCGTACTGGAGTAGGTAGATTTATCATGTAGTTACTTGAGGGGGGTCCAGTTTTCTTTTTTGAAGATTCGAAGGGTTTTGAGGAGCCGCACCCGACATACTGACCTGGTTCGGGTGTAGGGAAAGGTTAGGGTTCGATTATTTCACTTCCACTCATTACTTGCTATCTGGTTTCTTTTTGTTTATAATTGCTAAACAGTCAATTGTTTTTTCCATGTCTTAGATGATACTGGATTGATGCAGAAGTTATCGAATCCAGTCGAAAATTAAAAGATTTATTTTGTATGAGATCCATTTATCCAAATTTTGAAGAAATTTATAAAATTAATAAAAAAGCTCATTCAACATTAATGACTATGAAAAAATACATTATCAGAATCGTATATTCAATTCCAGTAACACAGTTAAAGCTTCTTGGAATGTGGTGTACGAATTGACCAATAAAGTAAAGAAAACTAAAATATTGCTTTAAAAAAGATGGTATACTTTTAAAAGACCCACAAGAAATTGTGAGATAATTTAATAATTTTTTTCTCGATACTCCAGCTGAACTTGTAAAGAATATACAAGTAAATGAAATTTGTAGAGTGACTGGTACTCTATCGAACCAAAGTTCGTTATATTTAACACCTTTTCGTTCTAGTGAATTAAAACAACTAATTTTTAGTAAACTTAAAAATAAAAAGTCTTGTGATGTTGATGATATTCCAAATTTCTTAATGAAAGAAATACTCGAAGATATTATGGTCCCCTTAACACATTTGATGAATATGTCTTTTGAATGCGGCAGATTTCCTTCTAATTTAAAGGTGGGAAAAATTGTTCCAATTTTCAAGAAGAAAGATCCAACGTCAATAGAAAACTACAGACCAGTAACAATTCCTTGTGCTTTTCCCAAAATTTTTGAATATGCTTTTCTTGAAAGACTCCTTTCATTTTTAAATAAATTCAATATTGTTAAAGAAAATCAACATGGATTTTGCACTTATAAATCCACCACTACCGCAATGATTTCATTTTACAATCAAACAGTTGAGACTGCCGAGTGTCCTGTTGGTATTTTTTGTGATCTCAGTAGGGCATTCGACATTATGGAAAATTATGGAATGCGTGGAGTGGCACTGGAATGGCTATCATCTTTTCCCAGTGATCGCAAACAATATGTCTCATTAACCAATATAGACCGTAGTTCAGTAAGTACAATCAATTCTGATCTCGTGAACGTAAACATGGGTGTCCCTCAAGGATCCATATTGGGGCCTATTTTATTTATATTGTGCACCAACACTATAAATGTTTGTATAAAACATCCGGAATATATTGCATATGCTATGCTGATGATATTTCTGTTTTAGTTTCATCTGAAAATTCTGAAAATTTGGCTGCTAAAAGCGTTTCATTGATTAAAAGTATTTCTAACTATTTCAATAGCCTTGATTTATTTTTCAATGCTGATAAAACGAACTTGGTCAGTTTGTAACTTCTGGAACTTCAAGATTTCGCTATTAATGATGACAACTTCAATATTGATATTCAACATGAACCTATTCGCTTTTTAGGAATTTCTATTGATGAAAAGCTGGACTGGAAATCTCATTGCAGTCGAGTGATTACCAAAATAAATTCGTTGAAATTTCTTTTCATTAATCTTCGTTGGATACTAGAAGTTCACTAACTTATCATCGTTTATTTTGCTCAGGTTGACTCTCGTTTGAGATATGGTTTATGTTTATGGGGAAATTCTACCAAAGCCTCTCAAGTTTTTATTGCACATAAAAAAATCCTGCGATGTACCTATAGCAAAAATTTCTCAGAGAGAATCATGCAGAAATTACTATAAAAAATATGGAATTTCACCACTCCAATCATTATTTATATCTGAAATGTGTGTATATATATACAAAAATAAAAAACTATTTATTCCGGTGGAAAATATACATCGATGGCAGGTTGGTGAACTTAATATTCCATTTTGTGATTTGAAAGTAAGTTCTAATGCTCCAAACTATCTAGGCCCAAAGCTATTCAATAAATTGCCCAGTGTTGTGAAAGAAACATCCAATTTCAATATTTTCAAAAGAAGACTGATTTTTTTTATTAGAACATTGTTTTTATTCGTTGAACGAGTTTTTTTATTTTTGAAGATCTCCCAGTTTTAATATTGATTCATTACATTTCATCGCTATTGTTTTCGTATTATTCTTGTATTGTTTTGTTTTTATTTATTTGATAATTACATGTTTTCATGTTATATAGATAAACTGACGAATCCTATACAATTGTTATTGTGAAAAATATTATTATTATTATTATTATTATTATTATTACTGAATTCAGATGAATCATGTCATCATCAACCGACTATCGCTATGCTGGAGTTTCGAACGGCCTTTGCCTTAGACCGCTAATCCACCGACCACACATAGGATGCAATCTTTCGAATTGGAGCCTCTGGAAACACCATACATCCTATTTTACAGAGAAGCAGATACTACTGATTCGACGAAGATCTCCGGAAGTTTTCCTTCAATTATTTCCAACTCTTCAAATTTCAGATATCTCCAGAAACTATGTTCGACCAGCGATAGCTTCAAAATTTGATGAACATATAGGAAAAATATTGCATTTGACTAATATGATATGGAAAAAAATAAAAAAAAAAATTGCGGGCGCAGGTCACTTTCGAACTGTCAATCCGGTATCCATACCTATATAACCGTCAAAGAAAAATACTCCCGAAAGTTCAAAATTTTTTTTATTATTTTTACCGTATTTTACACCATCGAATTATAATAGGCGTAATTTTGCAAAGACATTTTTAAACGATTTTTTTTTCGTACGTTATCACTACCGCAAAGACTAATATCGTACAGTCGAACTTGGACGACGTAAAAGTACCGTAATATCAAAAAATTTCCACGATTGTTCCATTTTCCTGTAGGAAATTTTCTCAGCTTTCTTCCTATATTAACATGTAATCAACGAATGTGTCTCCTGGTGGTCGAAAAATGCGAAAAAAGTACAAGGTGCGCTAGGATCCGGTATCCCAACCCATATCACCGCTCAAAAAAAAAATACCTCCGATGGTTCTGGAATTTTTTCACCATTTTTTCCGTGTTCTGCGTCTTCGGTTAAACACGATAAATTTTTGAAAAATTGCAAAAAATCAATTTTCAAATTCGACCCGTTTGAAGATGCAGACGTTTGTTGAAACGCTTACAGAAACTATGTTCGACCAGCGACCGCCTCAAAATTCAACGTAACTATAGGAAAAACATTACGAATATGATATGAAAAAAAATTAGAAACATTTTATGCGGGCGTAGGTCACCTCCTAACGGCCAATCCGGTATCCTAACCCATATAACCGCCAAAAAAAAATACTTCCAACAATTCTGGAATTTTTTCACTATTTTTTCCGTATTCTACGTCATTGATTTAACACGATAAATTTTTGCAAAATTGCAGAAAATCAAATTTAAAATTCGACCCGTTTGAAGATGCAGACGTTTGTTGAAACGCCTACAGAAACTATGTTCGACCAGCGACCGCCTCAAAATTCGACGAAACTATAGGAAAAACATTGCAATTCACGAATATGATATGAAAAAAAATTTGAATTTTTTTTGAGGGCGTAGGTCACCTCCTAACAGCCAATTTGGTATCCTAACCCATATAACCCCCCAAAAAAAATACTTCCAACAATTCTGGAATTTTTTCACTATTTTATCCGTATTCTACGTCATTGATTTAACACGATAAATTTTTGCCAAATTGCAGAAAATCAAATTTAAAATTCGACCCGTTTGAAGATGCAGACGTTTGTTGAAACGCCTACAGAAACTATGTTCGACCAGCGACCGCCTCAAAATTTGACGAATCTATAGAAAAAACATTGCAATTCACGAATATGATATTGAAAAATATTGGCAAAATTTTTGGCGGGTGCAGGTCACCTCCGAACGGTCAATCCGGTATCCTTACCTATATAACCGCCAAAGAAAAATACCAAAACCAAAAGTTCTAGAATTTTTTAACTATTTTTGCCGTATTCTACTGCCAAGAATACCCTTTCCTCTACATATTTCCACAAAGTGGAAAAATGAGGCAAATATCTGACAGAAAACAACTATTTCCCCATATGGACATCGAATTACATCTGTCATCCATTTGTGCAATGGTCCTCAAGGAGGACACTATCTGCAAATGTCGATTGTAATAAAGCCATTGAATATTATCCCTCATTTTGTTGGAAATTTAGAAATATTTTTCAATTTACCGCCATACCTGTGAACTCGTGACATCTATCAATAACAATTGTTTTCGGTTATGCACAAACTATCTAAAAAAAATCCCCTTAATCAGCAAGACAGGATCTCATTTATCAGTACCAATCGAAATTAGTGTTTCAACACCCGAATTTTTATCAAAATTAATGTGTTTGTATTACACAGAAATAAATCGTGTAAATCGATGAAAGAAGGGCAATTCTTCTGGAAAACTTACGTCTACGGGCAGAAAATTCACATTGTTATTTGAATACGCGTAGATTATTAGCTAATCAACCTAACCTGACCTGACAAACCTTACGTAGACAGAAAAGGTACTGTATTTTTATTATGAATAGAATATTTACTGGTCAGGTTAGATTAGCTAATAATTTACGCTTATTCAACTAACAATTATTGTTACTTTTCTGCTCGTAGACGTAAGTTTTTCAGGAGAATTTGCTTTTCGTCTTTTTACACGATTATTATTTATCTAGAGCTATTGCTGGAAATATTAGTGATACTTTCTAGGTAGACGCTCGTGGTGAAAACTCATTCTACTACAAACCCGAATTATTTGAAGGAAAGCGAGTATGCAAGTAATTACATTGAACATTCACACGTAAAAATTGATGATTGAAATGAAGTTCCTTGAAAATCACAAGCCGTTGTGACAAACTTTCGAAAGTAGGTATATGTCCTGACTCTTTGGTTCTTTTAACAACTTTGGGCAGTGCACAAAATGATGAAATAGAATTGAGTACATACCTAGTTCTCATAGGTTATGGAATACTTAACCATTGCAGCCAGAACCAAACACAACTAAGGACTCAGCTGAAAGAAAAATACGGATAAATTCATTTCTTGGACAAGGGCATGAAGTTTACCTTCGAAACAACGCTTTCAGGCAAAATGGACGCCTGGAAAAGCCATAAAAATTCTTCACAATGTCACGAATTCTACTAACATCACTTTATGCACGAATAAACACTCCGTCATCACACAGTTTCTGATATAACCCTATTTGCACTAGAAGACCGCATTCTTGCATTTATTCAAAATGCACTGTACTTTTGTTTTGAATACAATAAAAAAAAGCCTACTCGAGCGCGAAAAGTGTTGACAGAATGCGAATCAGTTTAGTGAAAAAATCGATGTTGCCAAATTGCAAACTTTCGTCCCTTTGTAATTACTGTATATTGTTTTTTCTTATGGCAATTTTAAGAATACCTAAGGAGAGTTGATTTACGCGAGGCTTCATTATAAATCAAGGCATTTTGGAGAATTGTTCACGTTATTAATTATATACGTTGGTTTGGAAATCGTGTATCGGTGGGTTGGTTTAGTTGGTTTTCTCGTCAACAATAGGTGAAGTCTATGGAGTCAATTGAGACACTATGAACTTTAACTAAAACAGAAAATCCGACAAGTATACAAGGTTTTCCAAAAATAAGAGACCAATTTTCATTAATTAAATCGTAAGTGTATGCAATATAAAAATGCAATTATTTGAGGATGTTCATTTAGATGTGGTTGATACGTAGGTAGTGTTTGATTGGTTCAGTTCAAAGTTTACTTATATCTACCTACCTATTCAAATACTTACTTACTCGTAAACTGAAAAATAATCATGAAAAAGATGCATTTTTCTTTTTGATCTGTATCTAAAGGCCTTCGTTATAGTGTGAAATGTACTTGTTCTGATAGGGATATTTCATTTTCTCTGAAATACCTAGCTATGGATATTTGACAGGCTCATACCTATGAGTAGGTAGGTAGTTACCTACTCATCATTTGACACCAATATTGGAACCGAACAAATATTTTAATTGAAGCGTTTAATCATACAAAAAATTGTCGTCAATCCATGTTAGCAGGATAGAGTAAAATATTTATCACTTGTTACCAATGCATATTAATGAGTCATTGAGTTCCACTACTAGATGGCGTTAACATCATGTTTTAAAGCATGATCTATTTTGAATACCTGTAGAGTTGATCTGCGTTGCACTCATACTTTTTGAAAATATGCAATGATAGAAACTCATTTTTCAACTATTTCAGCATAGCTGCCGCGTTGCAAAGAAATAGGTTACATGGCGCCATCTAGTGGTGGAACTCAAAAGCTCATTTCCATATATGCATTTGTAATAAATAATGAATATATTGTTAATATGTATGAACGATATTTTTATGTGCAAATGAACGCTTGAATTGAAATATATTTGTTCGCTTTCAATATACAGGCCGTTTTTTAGCTGAACCCACTATTGCTGTCTCGGAAACGGAGAGAACCACAAGGTCGGTTATAAGTACTTATTGCACAAAAGTTTCCTATTTTGAGGAGCACTAATAATCCCTTTTCAGATCTTAACAATGGTTGTTTTTGAGATATTCGCCAAAAAAACAGATTAGGCCTACTGGGGACACCACATAAAAAAAAACTCTCACTCATGGTGAAGCGGTAATGACTAAAAAACAGTGGCACGTATCGAACAATCGGTATTTACTGAAATTTCGAGAAAAAAATTACGATTTTTTGAGCTGTACTCCATTGTAACTCCTGAACTATTTTTCTGATTAAGAAATGTTTTTCACCAAATTTGAAAAAAATTTCATGCTCTATAACTTTTGTGATAACCATTTTCAACTTATGTGGCGCTGGAGGAAAGATATTCTTAAAAAATTGGTTTTCGGTCTCTCAAGGTCGCAAATTCGGAATATTAATTAGGACACCAAACTGTACAAATCCACCAAATTAGAAGTTTCCTTGACGTTTGATGAGCCAGAACATATCCTGTCCTAGACCTGAAGCTTCCTAAACCTTCAAAAACAAAAACAAAATATACGGGGTGCTCAGAAATTGTCTCCAAATTCGGCTATATCAAAAATTGTTTATCTCACTTTTTCAAATGTTTTCTCAACGCCAGTGAATTCTACGCTGAAGAATAGGAGAAGTTTAGAAATGTATGTGTGGTTATTAGAGATATCTAAATTATCAGTAGGCTTTTTTAATTAGAAGTCGTAGACAACTGAAGATGTTTTGACTGAAACGAACTCCTGCCCAGTCAAAAGTGGGCAAACATCCACATCTCAGGGATGTCAATATCGTCAAAAATGGGATTTAGATGTCCTTGTGATATCATATCGTTGACATCCCTGCGATATTACACCGCGACATCCCTTAGATATCAGAATCAATAATAGCCCAATAAAGATATCTCTGCGATGTCATATTGTTGTCATTACTGCGATATCACACTGCCACATCCCTGTGATATCTAAATTAGTGATAGCTGGATTAAGACGTCCCTTCGATGTCGGATTGTTACTTGCCATAGACGTTATATTGCGACATCATTTAGACATCAAAATCTATACTTAGATATCTCTGCTACTGTATTTCCATTGAGTTATCTCCAGATCAGGTGATAATAGGACTTTCACACACATTCACTTGACTGCCACCACAAGGACGCCATCTGTCCTCCACCACGGTCGAAAGGCGAATCCTCAATGTGTGTTAAATGTTTATTTTGAAGTACCGCGGTAAGTAGGCAAGAAGTTGACAACACAGATCGTTTTCATTGTTGGCTAACCTGGAAGCGGGAGACGACTGCGTGACCGGCTGTTACTGTATTGGATAACCATATTTAGTTCTAGTTCTTTGTAATTTGTATCGGTAATTGATCGAAGATCGAAGCTTTGTCGCTTTGAATGCTATCTATACTGTTCATGTTCTGATATTTCCAACTGGATTGATCACATTTGCGAATTTTAGTGTTCATATACTGAAAGTGAAAAGTGAGTATTGTTGTTGAATATCAACAAAGTGAGATTCCCTTATTTCTTTCTTTACTATCTGGCATTGTAGCTTTCAGTGGTCTCATATTGTTTGATTGGTGATGTGCTTTCACGGAGAGAACGAAAAAAATGTGGAAGCAGCCTGTTCAGGCATGCCAAACAAAGGCTCGACACGAAAAGGAACCAAAGCAATTGACTTAAAGTTTTTTGATTAATTTATTTTCATATTTATTTTGTTAATTTTTAATTTTATACTTTGTTAATGTTGTGCCAGAAAGTTTTAATTTCTTGAGTTTTTATTATTATTTATATTTTTGTTATATTTATTTTGTTCAAATTGAAAATAATATTTTCTGTTTGTATTTGTTGTTTCTGTCTGGAATATCGCATAGACGTTGACGTCTCTTGAATATAACAGTGAAGAAATCGCTGCTATGTCGCTCTGTTACATCTCTGATACGTTATTAGGAGGCATCCTTGCGGCGTCTCAGAACTACATCGCAAAGACGTCTCAGAACAACATCACATAGAGTTCGCTGGGACGTCTGTGCGACGTAACGATGCGAGTCGCAGGTCACGAAGTGACATCGCAGCAATATTTCAGAAATGTATCTGTGTTGGCTGGGTTGGCCTAATTTACCCAAATACAAATTTCCAAAAGAATACTCCCAGTAGTTTCCCATATACATATCGACTCAGCTCATCCTAGTATACCCTGCACTTGAACTTGTATGTGGCCTGTAAACATTCTGTTGACGGCCAGTAACATCGATACAGGTGCGATAATATATACAAACGCATGCAAAATTCCCTCTCATATCTGCAAGATCGCTCATCAAAACAATCATCCAACGAACCCAAACACGCCAGACAATAATAATAACAATAATCGCCGCGATTTGCCTATAAAATAATGTCGGTCACACCTGAGCATTTCTTTTACACACTTTGCGCTACTTCCCGATAAAATTTCTCATAACCAAGTGGTACGCGGAGCGCCGCGGGCAACTTCTCTCTTCGCGCGACTGTTTCATTCTTCTTCTTCGGCTGCGAAGAAGACCCTGAGGCGGGCGCATTTCACCGGTGAGATCGAGACGGCATTTTTATATTGCCATTATTCTTTAAATGACATGATTTCGTATTTGAAATCGGTCGGAAAAAGGAGTCTTCTACAAATGGGCTTGTTATGATTGAAAGATGGAGATGAAATCGAGCAGGAGCAAATGCCGTCGACGTGAAGTCGTTTTCCTGATGAACCCACTTATGGCAGCGCAGGGTTGCTTGGAGTTCCGTTGGTAAAGAAAATTGTATATGGTTACAGGCCCCTTTGGAATTACTGAAATACCTATATAAAATGTCAACTTCACACAAAACTTCATGTGACGTGCGTTTCGTCAACAAAGTCGATATCATCAGAAGCTACGAGTTCAATTCAAAATGTATTTGTGCAATCGTGCAATCTGGTGGGATAGTAAATCTGAAAATACCGTCGCATACCGGGGACAAAATGGCAAAGTAAATGTGCTGTTTATTTTGATATCTATCAACAAATAACGCCAAAAAAGTAAAAATAAGAGGTACTCAAAGTTGTAACCTTATCTACATGTGGGCTGATTAAAGCTTCTAACTGTGGTTCCCACAGGATTATTTTGTTGGAAACTGAACATAATTGAGCTGAACCTGAGATTGGCATAGGTTTATACAACTTAAAGTGATTATACACTCTTTTCTGGCGTCAATTCCACAAGCTCTGTTCCTAACCATCGTTCACATTCATTTCAATAACCCTCTCGATATGATGCCTCCAGCTACTCTCTTCATTTGTGCCCATGACAGCAAAACATTCGAATATCCTACAGCATCCTTCAATATTCACGAACATATTTCCTTGAAACCGTACATTCTCCAACACCCTTAATCGTATTATTGTTTAAAATTCTTCATTTGACAATAATGGTAGAGAATGCAAATAATGTTCGCAACGCTGTCACCTTCATTTTCATCCATACCTGTGAATCGGCCACGACAAATAATGTGCCTTGTGTGTTTCTTACTCCAATAACTTTTACTTGATTGTTGTTGCTCCTCTGAATAATTTCATGATTATGTTGTTTGCTTAACAGAAAATTACACACTTTCGTGATCACCACGGTTGTTGGTCACTCGGAATGCAGCTTGGTAATAAAAGCAAAACGCAATGCTTCATTACACTTGAGATTTGTATCATTAGCGCAATTTTCTCGGTCATTATGATTAGTTTTTTTTGTCACGACTGGTGCAGAATTATAACTCGATGAGTAGACAGTAGGCACTGGCAATGGTTTTTTAATAATAATTTCACCAAACTTTCGTTTGAACAGGATGAAGAATTATTCAAAAATTGCTCTCGGTGTATGAACAATTTCCCACTAGGGTAAGTTATGCACTCATAACTAACTCGTTCAAAACTTATTCCATATTAATTTGAAACTTCCTTGGTGCTTTGACCATTATTATTATGCTGGCTATGGAGGTGAGGTTCAGGATCACATCTGAGGTATCATCGATGTGCTGGTCATTGCACCATGCTTTGACTATGTTGAAAGCGATGATAAAATATAAAAAAGTCCTGAATATTAAACACGAAATATTTATTCATTTATTAATTTTTTGTGTTTACTTATTAATGTATTCATTTAACAGATTTACAGCTCCATGGTCTAGTGGAATAAGTTTCAGAAATGAAGTATAAAACATTGAAGTTATGTCACATAACTTCATAATACTTGAGGAAAGAGAAAAATGTACAAGCCTGTGTTGTAATTGATTGTGGGCACTATATTCAGAAGCAGTTTTGACTACATTTGTTTACTTTCTATATGATCCAGTAAAACACAATGTCAATAATTAACTGAAATAAAAATTGTTCTTTAAACGTTCCATTATTTTATACGAACAGAAAGGGAGGGGGGACGTGTTAAAAGAATGGAATGATAGGGCATACAGAATCATTGGTAATTTCTCTTGTATTATTACAATCAAAGCTGGCTATGAGGTAACAAGTTCCTTGTAAATGCGAACCCAACCACGTGGAAGTAGAACTGAAACACCTGAGAAACACTTTTACTACCAGATTTTTATTGATGGAAACGGACTGAAATATGATAAGATACTTTATATGGTCCATAAAAGTGTTTAAACCTTCAATTAGAAGGTGAGTGTGAATGAAAAATATTTTGTATCGTGATATTACAAGTGGTCAGTTTTTGTTGGGAAATCTAAATTGTCTGAGAGCTCAAATATCTCCAAATCTATCAGACTTTGGACAAAGGTAAGACTGGTTAATATGGTTCCAAATAACCTCCCAGCTGTTCTTTGTTGAAAACTCAACATCTTTTTACAGTATAAGTAAAAAAAACATCCTTGAAAAATCCACATGAGATCCTTCGCCAAGAGTTGTTTTCTGTTAGAAGAGCTGTCTCTTCCTTTCCTGCCTTATATGAAACGAATTTTGAACCAATACTTATGGAGTATTTCTTGAAGAAGGAATTCGACTTCTCGATCAATCAATCAATTTACTCAATTTAGATACACATAGAAGATGATGTACATTATCTCAAATAGTAGTTATAGCAAATGCAAAAATGAATGGTGATGTTTAGTTCCTGGGAAACGCCTAAGCAAAGCTTCTGATGAGTGTTTTCACTGATCAGGACCCAACCAAAATATTAAGTAAGAATAAGTTATTCTTTCTGCTCAGTAAAGAATGAAAAATAAAGAATCAATGATCAATTCACAAGAAACTGGATCCGACAATCACACTAAAGAGACACAGGTGTATATGCCAAGTTTGTATGGAACGTAAACCTCCAAATAATTTAGTGGATTAATTCAAATACGTGTCAACGAAGTAGGTATCTGTTTTGGTCCTTTCAGTATATGCATTTTCACAAAGAGTTACAATAATAGTTCTCTCGGATTTAGCTTGGTTGTCATGTCAATTGGGTGTCAGATATTTAAGAGGTGAATTCATCATCCACAGTATACAGTAGTAGGTGTATAATTTTCTGATATTGATTAAATCTGCCTCCTTATATAAGCTCTAGTAGAGTGTATTCATTCTTTTTTCAGTGCTATTTGTAGCAGAGTTTTTTTTTTCACTCGAAGATTGAAGTGTGTTTTATTCAGCCCACCCCAAACAAAAATACAGTACCGAATAATACCACGTCGTCATTGGCAACCACGCATGCAAACAACAATGAAGGATATATCTTGCTAGCAAGGATGACATTGTAAATGTTAGTCTGACAGCTTTTGTTCATTGAACTAAAATGAACAAGAATATACGTTTTCCTAACTTCGTTGGCTCTTGAAATTATCTCAATAAATACAACTCGTGTTCACAATACTATCGTTAATTTTGTCAGAAATCCTAAACTCGATCAAATTGCTCAGAATTACTATCGATAGTATTGCGAGCACTCGTGGTATTACCCCCGATAAAATCCATAAGTTTGTCCCAGCGTACGTGCTGGTCAAGCATCACGCCCAGATATTTCATTGAATCGGTTTTTTTATAAGTGAACAAGAACAATTAATATGATTTTGGCAATTGCGGGTATGTTTGAATATGTTTTCCTCTAATGGTTGGTCTCTGACTGTTGAAGAGAACATCAAGAATTTTATTTCGTCGATATTTAGACTCACGAGACTAAAATTCAGCCAAGAAAATATAGTGTTCAACCCGTTTTGTGTGTTTGAAAAAGTAGTGTTCTACGTGTAACCTCTGAAAGCTGTGCCGTCAGCAAAAGGAACAATATCACCTTCAATGTTTTTCAAACTGTAAATATTGTTCATATATATCAGGAATAGGATTGGACCCATGACGGTACCATGAGGTACACCCATGGTAACTGGTAGTGTCTGGCTAGAAGTGTTATTTATTTTGACTCTCTGGGTTCGGACAGTGATGAGATTCAGTCTTGTGCTCATCCAAACTCAAGTTACTTACTATTTTATGATGATGAACAAGCATAATGAGACATTACTGTCTCTGTTTTCGAGCTTGAAAGCAATCAACCGAATCGTTAACATTGAACGAAAATGTGTGCCAAATATATCTAACTACATTGACTCATAATTATTTATATTTGGTAGCGTATTATATTGTCGACCCAGATTTACAGCGCACTTTGATGGATGATAAGCTCTTATTCGCAAAAGATAAACCGCCAATCCTATTGTGCTTGATGAACAGAGAAGTAATCTCATCAGATAGCGATGATAACATGAATTCGTGATTAGATAAGTGGAGCTATTTCGGTTCTCAAGGGGTAAATTTGATGAAAAAACGCAATCCTTAAAGTTAAAGTTCCTTGAACAATACGACTGCCGAATCATTTCAGCCAAACGCCTGGCAAAAATGTTATTAGGAAGCGAAAAATAGGTCGGGAAATTCATTTGTCTCACGTCTCATGAAAACACCTTGATAGGTAAATATTAGTTTTTTGTTTTGTGTATCTATCGAATTTGCAAATTTCACAATTCTACGTCAAAAATCATGGAAGTTGCGAGTGTAGAAATTAGTATTGTGGTTATTCTGACTACGAATCCGACCTATTTTGCTTATTTTGCCTCCTAATATAATTTTTCGGAAATGTCGATGGTTCCATCGCTACTGGCGTGCAGTGTATATTACTTAAATCGATTCCTTCATGGACATTTTCCTAATTTTTGATTTATGTTTTTATTATGAAAATTTCACATTTCTACGTCAAAAATTGCCAAAATTACAGGGGAATTTCCATGAGAAGTGATAAACAATGTATGAGATCAACTCGCAAACGGTTAGAGATAGGGCAATCGATTCAGAATAGTTGAATTAGTATATACTGTGACGTTTAAGCTTGAAAAAGGAGATTATTATTACTTGAAAGAAGTTAACAAAAATAAAAAATCTTCTGATATATTTGAAATGAGCACTATATGTATAATCAAAATTTCATGCTGATTCTGGAAATATATAATTTGTTCATGCTCAGATAGAAGCAGATAAATAGTTATTTATGCAACAAGTGCAAAAAGTAGGTGTTTATTGCTATCTACGTGAAATTGTCTGACGAGGCCGTTAGGCCGAGTTGGACAACACGTCGAGTGCAATAAACAGTTTTTGCACGAGTTGCATACAATATTTTTTCTACGTTCATGCAAAAAGCAAAAAATTATTTATTTAGGTGCGGCACTAGGTGAAGGAAAATGAAATATGCAATTTAAATAAATAATTATTACTATCGATTTCATCACCATCATCTTAGTTTTCCATTAATATTACTCATTTTAAAACTTTCAGTTCTGTAATTGTCAGAATTAAATTTTGACTGACGTTTATAAAACCACAGTTGCATTATAAAAATCAAAATCATAGTAGCCATGAGCGCGTAAGTTATCACGAGGTGTGGTCATAGTACAGTTTGCTCTATGCGGGTAGACGGTTTAGAACATAGCGGATCAGTTTTGATTATGGAGTTATTCTCGGGAAGGCATTGTTTGTTCAACTCTGACTGCTAACATTAATACAAAATAATATAAAATATGTAGCTGTTTAAAACGTATGGCCAATCTCACAGAATATATGCTGAATATGTTGTGGGTTTGAACGTTTATGTTTATCATGATGACAGCACGTTGAAGTTGAATGACAGATGAGTGCAATAAACACTTTTTCCACTGAATATAGTTCAATAAAGTTTTGCTTTTTGCATGAATGTAGAAAAAAGAAATTAACGTCGGAAATTTCTATCAATTCCAGATGAACTTTTCAATTCGAGAACGGTTAGAGATAGAGCAATTCTGTGGACGCCAAACTATTCAGAATGGTGGAATTAGTATATACTGTGAATTTTGAGCTAATCAAAGAAGAAAAATACTACACCCCTAAAAGTTAACAGAAATACAAAATCTTCAGATATATTTGTAATCAGCACTATGAACGCAGAATTCCATGCTGATTTTGAAAATATGTTATTTGTTTATGTTGAGTTTTATCAAAAAAAAAGGAATTGCTATCAACTCTAGATAAACTTTTCAATTCAAGAACGGTTGAAGATAGAGCAATTCTGCGAACGTTAATCAATTCATTATGATCAAGATAGAATTTAAGTAGATCGACGAAGAAAAAATAAGTAGTAAAAAGTCCTTAAAATTACAAAAGTATGATCCTATATACTTAGATATAAGATTATATACAATAAAATGTAGAAAATTCCCTGGATCGATCGTTATGTATATTTTATTGACATTTTTTTCTGAGACATTACAATATTTCAGGTTATTTCTCAACTTTTCGAAAAATATTGTATAAAAAAGTTTCAGCTTATTTAATAATGGTAAAAGCAGAAAAGACCAGTCGATATGTAATATACACTCATCTGCTGGAGATATTTTTTTCTGTTTGAATATGCTTTTAATTGAACATTGAAAAAAAATACAAATATGCTAAAAAAATTATATCGTGCTTGAAAAAGTCGCTCTAATTTTAATGATCCATATCAAAATTTTGCTTGATTAATTTTCATCAAAATACAAAAGTAAATAATTTTCAAAAACTTTCAATTCAAAAATTATTAAAATTCCACAACTGTAGATACCACTTTGTATCTATTGTGACATAATTTCTTAATAAATTTGTATTTTTCTGAAAATATCTATAACTATCAACATTTTCAGGAAGAAAAAACTTTTCCAAAATATGAATGTATTTCGATTGAACTGGTCTTTTCAGATTTCAACAAATTCATCATTTTCAAAGCAACATGTGCATGTGAATTATAAAATTGAATAAAATGAATTGAAGAACATCTCTTATGATGTGGACTTTAACGGTGAGACTGTATTAGATTGAAAGAATAGATATTTGCTGTAACTACCAAAAACTGATTTATGGATACAAATCTATAATTTGTTCTGAAAAGTCTCCCACGAGCGTAATTTCTACCAAACGAGAAAGTCAAATTAAACTATTCCTCAGAGTCGACCTACGGATTCATTTACATATTTTCTACGGCACTGGTAACCGCTGCATAAGAATGAAATCACGGCCCATTCTTTCATCCATAAAATTATGAATAACCTGTTCACACAGATTTGCAGCCGTAGTAGCTCTGAACGCCCAGTACAATACCACACATGAATGGAATCGAGTCCACTACAACTGTCCGATAATCATCGCTAAATCAAAGACCAATAGGTTTTATATTCATCCTAACATAACACCATCTGATTATTTTTCTGGTCTGTCCAGCTATAATACTTTTACTTCTCTTCTCAAGTGGTCGTTTCAATTTCTATGGCCTGACACATTGACTGTTGACACTGGAATGTTTCAATTTGTTTTGTATGGAACAGACTAATTTGCTTTGCAGCGAGGTTTCAATTGACTGTAGTAATTGAAATGTAATGGGTCGTGGTACTGATTAACGATAGTGTAAAACGAAAACAGGTATTTACTCAATGTTGGAGTATTCAGAGGAAATTTCTTATAAAAGAGTCAAAGTATTTTAGGGACATTTAGAATATGGGAGTTTTCAAAATGGAAACGGGATTGTAATTACACCAGAACATTCTCAACTCTTGTAAAATTTTCAAAAAAGGTCTCGAATACCCATTCCAAAAAGATTCATAACGTTTTGGAACGTGTAGAATGATCTTTAAATAACACTCGAGCTTTCCTTAGCTTTTCTGAGTTATCACTTTTGCCATATTTGAAGATTAGCTGTGAGTAGAAAATCAAGCATAACAAGTAAGAGAAGACAGCCGGAATTGAAGACCAGAAGAAATATTATTACCTTTTTAGGCAGAATATATTTCTAGTTTAATTTTTATATTTTCAGATAGTTTATTCTTTGTGATACAGAGTGATTCTTCATGAGGGCTAATTAGACATATTTCCAAAAATTATAATTCGATCTTTAATTTTTTATATACGGAATATATTTTAAGATTAGTTTTTGTATTTTTACCTGATATTTATATTTTTGAAAAATTGTTCATTTTATATTTGCAGAAAATATTTTGGGTTTGATTTGTATGTGTGTCCCTTAGTGATTTTTTGAGTTACTCTTAAACTAGATTTATCTCTGCATATTTTGACTATTGTTAATTTATAGACTATTTTTAATAAGCGGCTTGAAAAAAAAGGGGAAGAAATTGCATTTTGTGATGTCCCAAGGACATCTTTGGAAATGTTTTATATACAGTGATTTAATGTAGGCAAACAGCTTTGAAAATGTTATCGCGAGTCTATGAAAAGGCTTTGAAAAGAGTGAGAAAAAAATGCTTTTTGTGATGTCCCAGGAACATCTTAAAAATAAGGCGTGCGGTTGACATTTGGCTATACGTACACGTTCTATTCATGTATGAACAGAACATCGCAGTGGAGGTTTGATGTCCTAAAAACTCGTACTTTCAACATCTCCGGGATGTTTTTGTGCTCGCTGGGTTGTTTCTGTTAGTGCCTTCATTCTTTCTGTTGTTCTGAAGAAAATGATGATGAAGATCACTTGCTGGAAACAACTGAACCCACAACCCACATCTGGGAAAACTTCATAAGACGATGGGAAATAACATGAACAAGAAGGTCTGGAATTTCATAACAAAATTTGATTATAAAAATAATCCAGCCTTTCGCAAATTTTCCTATACAATAGGATTGTCGGCAAACGTCGAACAGAAAACTGTAGTAGAACAGGAACTCAAGAGCTAATAAAAATACGGGATGAACAAGAAAATAAATATGAAAGTTGTAAGGAATGGCAAGAAGAACGAAAGGGATAGATTTCTGAAAAACAGAAAAAAAAAAAACAATTGCCAGAATGAAAATATATTGCAACTTTTGGAAAATAGATTTTCCGTTCAAAATATGTGAAGTTTCGTTAGTGGTGATACATTTTTGAGAGAAAATCCATTTTCTCGGAGTGTAGATCATTGACAAGAGAAATATAAGCCTAAGTGATTTGTCTGTGGTTATATCGGAAGTGGTCATAGCCATTGAAATATTTTACATTTTCATTCCAAAGATATTTCGTTGTGGTAATTTTAATCGGTATATTATCAATATTCATTTTATGTCAATATTTGTATTCAATTGTAACTTTTATTGCTTTGACGGGTAGACTTGTTCTGGAAATAATAATAACCAAGCTTCCTCCATTCTTCACAAATAGGATTTTACAGTTACTGTCATTCATGATAGTCAATACACAAGATAGGTAACTGCTTATTATGTTAGCATGATCCACAAATTTAGTTTGAATATATTCAGCCATTGTGTGTAATTGAGAAATAAATAGTTCAATATCACATTAGTTATGTTTCCTTAGAAGTCAAACACCTAGTTGGATATTATGCAACAACTTTCACAACAAGAAGTAATGTTGCTTGCCTAACTATGGGTATGAAACAAGTTACATATCAACATACACAAATAGGAGGCAAATAAAAATTTCAGATTTCCACCTGCTTCAACGACTGCTTTATTAATCGTTTCAATATCGATAAAATCAACAAAAAAAACTAGATTGAAAGAAAAAAGTTGGCCCATGAGGGGATCGAACCCGCGACCTTCGCGTTATTAGCACGACGCTCTAACCAACTGAGCTAATGGGCCGATATATTAATTTGTGATCGAGGCAAAATCTAGTTGAGTATTTATCAAAACTCACCCGTGGAGGAAATTCTTATCTCGATGTTTTCTGGGAATTTTAAACTTCCACAGTCTCAGAAAAATTAAAATTATTTGATATTTTCAGTGATTCAGAGCACCTACGATGTTTTGTTTCCCGAATTTGCCTACTTGAGAAACCAAGTTCAATTAATACCTACTTTTCAAAAAACCGCGAAGTTTTTCGAAAAAGAAAATAGGGAAACAAATAGCGACATGTTCGCAATCACCCTATCCAGAAAAATACTCTGGTCACAGTTTCCGAAGATCATCTGCGACTATTAATTATACTTGTTGATGCGGGCTGGGATATACCTACCTAACACCTAACAGTTTAGAAAAGGCATGGTGAATGGAAATCCACGACGGTAGCAGACGGCTACATTGATGATTCTATGAGAAATAAAATGGAAACAGTCCTGAAAATCTCCAACACGATACAGAATCCATTTTTATGAATAACAAAAACATCAAGTTCAGACTTGTGCCTTCAATCAATTTTGAACATTGTGTTAATACTAATATTACTATTAATATTAACGAATGGTTGAATTTGTTTTCAATTAGTTAAAATACGAATTCCATGTTACTCACGTCTAGAGATAAAAATTGTGATTAGTTATTACTCTAATTTTATGGGTCGTGGACAAAGTAGGTGTAGGTAGTATTTTACTTGTATATTATTGCTATTATTCACTTCCACGTGGATAATAGCCACCATAATATGTTCGTTAAATAATATACTAATAATTATCATCCTTTCTACATGTTTAAGATTGGAGTCAGTTCAATTATTTGACAGACTAGGACACACCGTATATATTCCAGCATTCAACACTGTACGCCGTAAATAGCTGCTCATCGACAAATTATCCTCTTTACTGGTTTGCATGACAATGAGAAACAGTCTGAGGAAGTTCCAATTTAGACCTCATTTTCGCCCACATCACGAAACGAGCAATGATGGAGTATTTCTGTACTTCATTGTTGTGCAATTTCTTCCACAATGCCTGTTCGTTATTAATCTGTCGAGAATATAGACATGGTTTTGCTTTGTGGATATTTCAGTCACTATTACGTGTATCTATATGAGAGCAAGAAATTTACGATAATGAAAATTTTACTTTTTTTGGGAAATTTACACAGTACAGTTCTTTCCTCTTGGAACTATTTTCATCAAGATATTTTTCTAAATAAAAGCTACACCTAACTTTCTTAAACCTAAACCAACTGAAAATGACTGATTTCGAATAAGAAACTGATCACCTTTAATTTCAATAGATCTCCATATCACAGAAAGTTAAGTGATGAAGCTAAAAATACATACCTACCCCAATATTGAAGGAATATATTTATTACAATAATTGACGGTGTAAAAACAGATGACAATGTAATTGGATGACTCAAACTCATAGTTACATTACTCCAAAAGAATAAAGTAGAATCGGAACGGCAAGCATCTTGGTTTTAGCAACTTTGTTCTTCCCCGACAGTTCTGATGACCAGATCTGTCGGAGGAGGTTATGCTGATACTTGCCATGGAGAGAGTTTTTAACAGTGATTACCTCTTAGGAGTGGCATTATTCCCCCCAGGTGAGTATACGTCTCTCCGGCATGCAGATGGTGTAGGATGCTTCCGTCTACGAGCTGAACGTCCTCTCTGTATTCCTTGCATCGTCCTCTTTTGAGATGAACCGTGGCACATTTGTCGATTCCATTCCGATAGCACCTTTAAGGACCGATAAAGATCATTTTCCCCAGAGGCATATGCTTTGAGGTCATCCATCTATAAAAGATGTTTGGACTCTGACTTGACCAGATCTTATGGCGAGTCCTCCAGAGCGGCATCAGTTATCCAATACTTCTCACTATTTCTTCATGCATCCTTGTTTACCTCTCTGAAGCCTGTGCCACAGAAAACTGCTTGATAAATTGGACAAATATGGGATACTATGAAATATTTACAAAATATTCAAGAGTTTTTCAACCGATCCTGAGAAGTCAGTCAGTATTCCTGAAGACTTGAGAAATAGAAAATAGGTGACATACGGAGTACCACAAGGAACTGTACTCGGTCCACTCTTGTTCACCCTACATATGAACAGTTTACCTACTGTAGAAATCAGAGATATAATCCTGAGCTTTGCAGATGATACTGCTATATTCTATGAAGCAAATTGATGGCAAACCTTGAAATCAAAAGCAGAGGATGACTATAACGATTCATTGAAAAGTGGTTCAGATACAATACAATATCTCTTAAGTTTTCCTCATGTTCCAACAAATTTCCACGTATGGGTCCATTAGTGATTGGACCAAATTCACAAATCCTTGAAGGTGACTCTATCAAATATTTAGGTGGTAAAAGGTTGTCAATAAGAGAATGAGAAAGCATTTCTTAGCACTCAAATAACACTGACACTTTTTTCTTTGAGTTTTTTCAATACGAAGCACTCTGTAGAACAATTGGTAGATTATAAGAAACAAACTTAAAATCTACAAATAAGATGATTTTCTGTATGAAATTCCTAATTTATAATTCTTTTGTCACAAGGAAAAAAAGAAATGCTCTGTTCTTAATGACGACTGATAAAAAATTAGTCAAATAAAATTACTTCAATTTTGAATAAAACCGAGGGTAACCATGTTATTTTTGAAAACAATTGATATTTTTCCATATTCAATGAGCCTCGGTTCTATTGAAAAAAAAAATCAAATTGGTATTATTTATAGTCTTGGTCAACTTGAAAGTGATTGAGTATGGACTTATTTACTGTAAAAACTATAAACAGAAATTTGTGTACGAAATTAACATCCCAATCAATCTAGAAAAATAGATTGAGATGTATATTTACATAAGATTGAATATTAAATAGTTGTGCAGGTGTACAAAAAACTATGAATATCCTTATACTACACTAGCTATTTCCCGACAAAATGGCCTGGGGAAGTTCTATCTATCAATAATTATATAGTAAGAATACTCATTATCATTCACTTTTTCTATGTAATTGATCCGGGTATTTGAAATTATAAATTATGAAAAAAAATATTGACTCATTTAACTGATTAGATATTAAAAATTTCAGCTCTTAATTTTTTTCATAGGTAATAAATAATATACTAATATTTGCAACTCGATGTTTATGTTCGAATAATTTGTATGAAATTAAAATGTGACACCATTCTCAAAGACTACTGACAAATAATCGCGGAGTAAAAAACGCATGATTTCAATAGGCAAACGTTAAGATAATAAACTGTGTGTAATGTTCTGAGTATAGGAAATAACACAGTTACAACAATATTGACATTGCTTGTGATGGAGTACGAACGCTTTTCATTCACCATAATGATTGAAGTTACAATTTGAAATTCTAGAAGTTGAATAATGTATATCGGGCGTATATATAATAATTTGGGACAGAAGTTGTTGAGTCGAAATTTTGTTCTTCTGGTTTCAAACTCTAAAGGACCCCGCACAAAATGAATGTAAATTGGGTCTCGTTTGATTTGGCTGAAATTGCGATATATTATAGTTCTCTAGACTCTGATCAAAAGTTGTCATTGGTCCAAAGTGATCCTATGGATAGTTTCAAAGCTATATAGGGGGATGTGTGTAATATTGGCTATGGGCTTGAGTGACCATTTCTGAGTCTCTGATATTAATTCTCAAATGGTAAAGGGTTCAATGGGTTCCAAACAATGAATGTACGTATTTTTGGAGTTGCCAAGTCTGCCAATCGAAAAATAAAAACACTTTGTGACCGTCAAACGCATTCGTGCGTATGTGACACTAATTGAAAAATGTATTTTTATATGAAAATGATGTATATGAAATGATAATTTGATAACATGAGATTGATCGTTTTTCACTCTTGAGATGAAAATTAAGCAAAATAACATTATCATGTGACCCGACGGGAATATACTTAAAACAATTTGAAGGATTTTTGACACTAATGACAGTTAATCTCACTACTTTGCACTTGGGTCAGCAAACGAACGTCACTTCGTTTGACAGTTTTTAAACATTTTCACGATTATACTTGAACTTCTTTCTATAACTGTAAAAATCAATATATGGACTTTGATAGCGAAATTCCAGTATTTTATAAACAACATCTATCGTAGAAAAAATAGTATTTCATACTTGAGATGAAATAGGTTTTTTCTTTCGTGAGATACACGAGCTCTGCTCTTGTTGAAAAATATACTATTTTAGATATTGAAAAATTATTTCATACCAAAAGTAGGCTACTGGCCTATGAATTAAAAACGTAATTTCTAATGACAGTTGAACAAAAAAAGCCCTCAGTATGAGTTGCCTACGTAAGTGTCCACCATGAAAAATGGGAGATTATCACCCTTCACTCAACAGAGTTTTCCCTAAAAATTCCCTTTATCAACAGTTTTCAGATTCCATTCTCCATTTGTCAAATCTGCGATCCCTCAGTTGAAAATCAAAGCTGCCATCTAAAATCCATTCTGTCTAGAACGAACGACGAAATGTCTACCCACGTGAATCACATGGCGAAATTCCCCATTCGAAACAGAAGGGCACGAATGCCACAGCGGTCCATATATTGATCCAAATTTCACATGCAACAATGCTTGGAGCGCGAAAAGTTTTTGGCAACATGGGCGTACCGAAAAAGGCTCAGAAAGCTAAATACTATTTGTCTGGGTGTTCATTCCATTTAGGTTATGACTAGTTTCGAGTATTCCGCAACTAATGATTCTACACACCATGAAAAATCGAAATTCACTAAGGCTTCCTTTGGTTCCTTTTGGTTCCAGTCCTCAAGATTTTCCTGATTTATTTGAGGAATACAAAATCACAAGACTTGGTCGGCAAAAAACAAATATCGTTCGAGAATAATCTTGGAGAGATTACTTCTTCATTACCTTGAATATTCTATTAATCTTATGAGTTCAATCACAGTGTTCAACGTCAAATTACAGTCAATGGTGAAGAAAATAACTAGATTAGAGTGGAGACTTTCGCTACACACCGCGATCTTTTGAGATCTGTTGTGTGCGACCTCAGAATGCTTTAGAATTTTTCATTCACTACTGTATTCGGTACAAGACTCCATAGGATAGTTTTTGAAATCTTCGATGTATCTGGGTGCTCTTGGATTCTCTCATCTCAAAGCAAAAAAGCAGTACGAGTACTGCTGTATATGTCCTCTTCTTGTGTTCCACAGAAACCTTAACTGATGCAAAGGCATGCATCTATGAATACATTAATTTCTTCCTCAGCTACTTTAGTGAAGGTGATTCGTATTTTTTGCCTGTCCTGATCTCTTTAGATGTCCTGTTTCCTTCAGATCCCAGCCTTGAGTGCTGCGAAAAATCTTAATTTTTGAAAAGTTTTCCGTGGCTACTAGCCACTACCCAGGTGTTCAGCACTCAAGAGATGTAGATCCTCTAAAAAGATTCAACTACTTTGTTTTTATGTTTCGATGCTTGACGTCTCTGCTTTAGGTTTGGGTATGGTGTGGTAACCTCAGATTTATGTAGGCCCATAGTTATTCACACGAATAGCAAGACATGTTTGGTCCACTAGAAAAAAAATGTCGCTGATGAGCACTTTCATCAATGGTCCTGGAGTGGATAACTTTACTGTTATCGCTACTGATATCATCATTTCCAATGAATCGTAACATTTTTATCATTCCATGCCGGTTTGTTTCTGGTTTGATGGGCTGATATAGGAGCCCTGGAAAAAAATTAGAATTGGTATTACCTACTTTCGCAATTTTAAGAGATGTTGAAAAACTTCTAACGTACTCCTTTCAAATCATTGGTGCTCACATAGAGGAAGAACAGTTGGAATACTCCCTTTCTACCTACCTTCTTGTATATTATTGATTGTAACTGATTTGGTTGAACATTTACCAAAAGATAATTCTAAGACATTTCTGATAGAAGGAAGTATTATTTGGGAAACTTCAAGAACACAATAAACATGACCGATGATTCTTTTTATCCCTGTACTGATATGGTGTTTTTGATTATCATATCATTCAATTCCACGCATTTTATATTTGGTATACAAATACTTTCTTCCAAACCATAATAGTAATATTCAAGATCTAAAGTATACAATGCGAAATATTGAGTTACAATTTAAAAAAAGGACTCAGAACTTTCCTGTAATATTGCTTGTTATGTATAATTTTCTTATAATGTTGGATTTCAGGATATCTTCTAATTCCCTATTACTGTTAGCATTTGGAAGAAAAAATGCGAATCTTAAAATGAATTGCTACCAAATATGTTCAGGAAAGTACTGCCACACTTTTTTTCCCTAATAGACTGTTCAACTTTTATAACGTGATTGATTTAGTTGCCATTAGGGTTCAGAAAACGGAATTTGGTAGAAAGATAATGCCGGAAATGAACTAAGTCGTGAATAGTGCATGTTCAAACAATCTAACCTGTCTTTTCTTATCTCGTAGTTGTACGGCATTTCACTTATTGTTAATTATTTGTCATATTTTGGGACCTTTTATATTTTTGATGATGCACAACTAATTTACCAGAATTTTGATAAGAAGCGTAGATGAAGACATCCTAAGAATGTGCCTATTAGCTTTTTGTGTGTATTTTTTATGTATAAAATAACTCTTGAAAAGGAAATTCATGTGTGATCTCGAAATATGGTTAGAACCGAAGACGAAAATGAGAATCGTGGTTTTTGTCTAATTTCTTGAAGTTTTTAGTTTTCATGAAAATCGTGCAATTTAAACGATTGTAGGTCTTTGAAAACTTTAAATTTCGTCCACTAAAGTAACATAACACTATCATTGGAATAAACAAAAACCTACTTGCAGAATCAATACCCTTCCACGTTTCTAATGATTCAATATCCTCCCAAAATACCTAGTCGATTCTCATATTGATTGCTTTTAGTGAAACTAAAAATACTTAATAACATCGATGACCTAGATTTCTCACATGAATGAATCTTGATTGTTCAGAATGAATTAGACTGAAACAAAAATTATTTAATTTCGATAATTTCCAACAATTGAATAACAATATGATTCATATAGCCTATAAACACAATACAATTTTGCTCAAAAGTACGTTTTTATCTTCGTTCGATTTTTTGAATCATGATTTCCTTTGATCTTCTGTAATATTTGGAGATTGTGTTCTCCTTATTTATTCTGAAAGGAATTTTTGACAGTGATATAATTTTTAATATGTATTACTTGTATGAACTCGTATAAATAAATTATAAAGTATATCATAAAACTCATTACAAAATTATTAAATCTGTATCTGATTTACGTATGAATCAAATGCGATGCAAGTTGAACCTTTTTATGAAATGTTTTATGTTCCATATCTCAAAAAATTGCAAAGTACTTCCTTACGTATTTTGACGGCCACCATTTTTGCGATTTTGACAAAATGATTGCTCTTTTTCGGTTATTCATTCATCCAATCTAATTTTCAACGATATATTCGAAATCAGCTCGACAAAATTCGTTTGATGGCACTTTGCAATTTCCTCAAAAATCGAAAATTCGATGATGCCAGAAATTTTTTTACGTTTTATCGCTATTTTATGGTACACCTCGTATCTGAGCATATCCAAATTATTATATTATTGGAATCAGCATGAAATTTTCAGTGGATAGTGGTTATTTCAAGTAAATCTTGGACTTTTTCTAAACAATAATATTTTTTTTCGCCGATCGACTTAAAATTAACATAATATACTAATTTCATCATTCTGAATCTATTGGCGCTCGCAGAATTGCTCTATGTCCAATATAGAGATTTGGTAGGCTTTTTACGGAACCTCTGCAATTTCGAGTGGCAACTTTTTTCGAAAATGTTTATGTTCCATATTTCGAAAAACGGCAAAGTATCCTCTTACGTATTTCAATGAGCTGATTTCGACAAAATTATTTTTCTCTTTCGGTTAATCCTTCATCCAATTTGATTTTCAGTAATAATACCACAAGTGATTGAATTTTCACGATGAGTCTGTCGATTCATTTCCGAACGAAACTGAATTGTTTTGAGAAAACACCACGAGTCCGCAGGACACTACCCACAGTTCGATATTGACCACAAAAGCCTGTGGTCTGTCGTCAAGAGATTTTTCGAAATTTTCAATGGATAAAAGTATTATGTAACAAAAATAGGGCACTGTTAGAGCTCCCCCCGATTGACATAACAGTCATGGGGGAGGCAAAAATGGGACTTCGGAGGCAAAAAACACAAGTGATAAATCGCACTACAACAAGATAAAGGAAATAGTGGAAACATTCTTGAAATGGAACCAACAGGCCACACGACTCCCAGATACTTCTTCAACATTAACTTCGAGGTGATCATACAAGATCGAGGCGAATGCTGGACAAACGACAACATCAAGGGCGAACCTGGAGAGAGAATCTGGTATACAGACGGATCCAATACCAAGGAAGGAACTGCTGCTGGAATAAGGGAGAAACTCCCAAATAAGTGCCTCACTAGGAATAAACACCTCCGTATTCCAGGCGGAGATGTATCTTGAAATGCGTGAGAGAGAACAATTTCAGGGAAATGCGCAAACAGTCAGGCGTCACTAAAGGCTCTTATGAACCCAAAAGTGACTTCAAGACACAACAAAATGACCTAGATATGGGTTCCAGGACACTGTTGCATCGATGGCAACAAAAAAGCTGATGAATTACCCAGAATGGGCTCATCAACTCCATATATTGACTCAGAATCCACACTCGGGGTTACTGAATGGGACATCCGAGGATGCATACGGGACTGGGTCAAATGAAAACAAAGAAAGAGATAGAACGAAGCCCCTCTCATGCACAACGGGAAAACATTCATAGAAGAACCGCTAAAACACAAAACTGAGGAACTGCTTAAGTTAAGCAGGAATCAAGTTACGACTATAATGGGTCTTCTCACTAGTTACAGTCCAATGAGAGGACACCTGCACAATGGAGAACTTTCCTGTAGACAATGTGGAAAAGAGACAGAAACGGCCAAACACGTACTGTCAGAATGCGAGGCATTAGATCACAAAAGACAGGCAATATTCGGGAAATCTATGCTTACTCCCGAAGAATACAACAGCCAACCATTGAAGAACCTTTACAGACTGGCACAGGAGACTAGAGTCATGGTTAGGTTAGGTTTGAACGTGATTCGGCCCATATTAGGCCCTCCACTGCGGCCAATGGCCTATTGTGGCTCACCCTATGGTTATATTTCTCCCAGTATATCCAATCTCTTAACGAAATTGAGGAGTGCATTGGAAGAACAATTCACCAGGTTCTCCGGCGTTACTGTTGTATTACCAAATGTTGAGAATGAGAAGACAGTGAGCAAACCTGAGCAAAACTGAGTTCTGGCAGTTTGTCGGAGTCCTGTTTTTTCCTTATGCAAGCAATAAATGCTTTGGAATGGGCTAGGCCCGGTAGACTACGCCAATACTCGGGTCTTTTATTGTCTACCCAGGATATTATAACATTATTGGCAGAGCTATGTGCTATACCGATTACCGGTTCTGGCCCAGTAAACGTTATTTCACCCCCCCTTTTGCTAGGGCGTCCGCTATTTCATTCCCTTCTAGGCCCGTGTGATCTGGTATCCAGACTAGGTCAACATTGTTGCGTTTTGCCAGTCGGTTTAAGGTTTCTCTGCAGTTCCATACTGCTCTGGATTTAAAGCAGTTGGATTCAAGTGCTTTCAGTGCTGCTGGACTATTTGAAAATATTTTTATTGTTTTTCGTGTATGGTGTCAATTTTCCAGCTCCCTTGCACACATTTCAATGGCATATACCCTTGCTTGGAATATCGTAGTTAATTTACCCACACTTAATGAGCATTTCACTACTGGGTTCATCTCGTATATTCCGGCTGCGACGTCTTCCAGAGTTTTGGACCATCGGAAAACCAACGTTCATTTGCCCTACATAGGTCAGTTTCATTCCGAACCCACTCTTCTCTTTCAGGGAAGACCACAGTGTAAGGCGTGTGAAGATTGATAGTTTTGGGCATGATGTCTGAGGGCATTCCTAGAATGTTGCGAGCTATCATGCCCTCCAGCATGCTGCTGCTCCTCATGACCACTGCCTGCTGTAGACTAATGGCCGCTTGTAGAGTCATGGGGTGGGTGCTGTAAACTAACTTGGAAAACACAAAAAGCCCAAGAGGCTGAGGTGTAGCAGGCGAGACAGGACCAGTCCGGTCTTTTATCGTCATTACTAATCATTCTCAAGGGTTTCAAGACGGAAGGAATATCAGCTGTTGATAAAGCTCGCTTGAATTTGAATTTCACTAAAAGTAATAAATAATTTGTTGTATTTCCCAGATTCCCCTGACACTCAGATCTTTTCTTTCGTCTACTCCTCTGGAAACTGTCCACGCACCACCCTTAGCCTAACCGCGCCTTCCCTGACCGCTGTAAAAACTCACATTTCCACCCTTGACTCCTCATTCACAAGCCCCAAAATCCCTCTTCGCACGCTCTCTCACGGTCTCTGCCCGCCACGCCGATCTTACCGCTCCACTCATGGGGTAGTACGCAGTCGGCGCCTACTTCGTTTTCCAACGTGCTCGCGAAATAATTCGTGCAGATCAACGCGAGCCGCGAACCATGGACGGGGACGACTCCAAGCCGGCCGATGAGGAAATCACCCTCAAGCCCAAAATGACCCTGATGAACGGGATAACCGTCATCGTGGGGAGCATCATCGGCTCGGGGATTTTTGTGTCGCCCTCGGGGGTGCTGAAGAACACGGGCAGTGTGAATATGTCGCTGATTGTGTGGACCATATCGGGGGTGTTTTCGATGGTGAGTTTGAATTGCATCATTCTTGTAGGGGGTGTGTAAGATTTTCTGAGTTGCTGTTGAAGAAACGGAGGTTTTAATTGTTTTATTCTCGTTACTGAATGGAAGATATTGTCGGGTGATTTGAAATAGCTTTTCATGCGATAAGGGATGAAAATTAACGTTCATCCAACGACAACAAGATTTCAACCCGAGGGGGAAATGTCTAGCTAAAATGTGTACAAGAGATTTCGACAAAATGATTGCTCCTTTTCGGTGAATCCTTCATGTAATTTGATTTTCAATGATATTTTCGGAATCAGCTCGAAAAAATACGTCTGCGATTTTCTCAAAAATGAAAAATAAAGAATTTCATAAATTCGATTATACGAGATAATAATTGACGTTTTATTAATATTTTATGGTACACCTGGTATCTGAGCATGTCTATATCATGTATTTTCGAAATCAGTTTGAAATTTTGAGTATACAGTGGTAATTTCAAGTAAATATGATGATTTCGTAGTTTTATTATATACCCCTTGGACTTTTTTCGGGAAATAATTTTTTTTCGCTGATCGACACAAGATTCGCATAATCTACTTATTTCTTTATTCTGAATCGATTGGCGTTCGCAGAATTGCTCTATCTCCAACCGTTTCAAATTTGAAAAGTTCGTCTATAGTTGTGAGCAGTTATTTCCCGCCGAAAATTCTTCTGAATTTTTTTATTTTTTTATATTTCGAAAAATCGCATAGTATCGTCTTACGTATTTCAACGAGCTGATTTCTAATTATGCATCAAAAGTTGATTTCGCGGCCAACGATTAACAAAATAGCCACCATTTTTGCGATTTTATTGCTCTATTCTGGTTAATCCTTCATCCGATTTAATTTTCAATGACAATTTCGGAATCAGCTCTACAAAAAATACGTCTAAGGGCACTCGGAGAAGGGATGGAAGTGAACGTTTATTCAACGACAACAAGAGTTGCAAGCTAAAACGTGTACAAGACTCAAAATATTTAAAAGACTCAAGACTCATGATTGGGATTGAAAAAGCTCAAAATCAAATCGAAGTGAGTCGAAGAGTCAAGCCTAAGGGTACGTTTATGTTGGAGCTGTGATGAACAATAAGAGCGGCGATGAGAACATCGACAAGAGCAGCGCAAATTTCAAGTCTTTGGTGTGTTGTTCATAGTAGAGCTTCGACAGTAGCGACGATCTTTGTTTTGCAGGTTGAACAGCTGAAAATATTATTTCAAAATGAGTGATTGTTAAGAAGAAATGCTTTCAACTTCAAATGCAGTTAAAGGCGTTAAATATTATATTATCAAAAGTACGCTTGAAAAGCGTAAATTCTCTGCACGTCCTATAAATACCCAAAGACCCATGTTTGGATAATTCTATCATCTTTATGAACAATTAAGGCAACCCCCTGCAAAATTCATGGAATATATGAGAATGAAAATAGAAACCTTTGATTACATATCATCGTACATCTCTGATAAGAATCAATAAAGATGGAGCAATTGTCATAGCAGACCAATTTTACTTGAGGAGCGGCTCATGATCACATGACAAGCAGGCAAGTAAACAAAAAACAATCTTCATAGCAAAATTTATTGTAGAATAACAAACTGAGATGCAAATAGAAAGGTAATAGTTACCATAACAAAAATCTTTCTTTCGATAATTAACATAACAAAATCCAGTAAGTATTTCAGAAATATTTAAACTAAAATTGAATATTTCATTCAATGAACATATACAGTGCGATGCTAAAACAGAATAAATTCATTATTTCGGAATATAAAGATATTTTGGAAAAATCCTCATCCCACAATTTATCTAGAACAAATCTATTATGATGATTTTAACTTTTTTGATTATCGTTACTCGGCTACAAAGCATGTCTCAACGTGTCGCTCCAATATAAACACCTGCATACTATTCAATATCTCCGCTCTTATAGTTTCTCACAGCTCCAACATAAACGTACCCCAAGACTGAAAAACTGAGACGATGACTGAAAGACTGAAGCGAAGATATGAAGACTGAAAATTGACTCAAATGACTCTAAAATTTTAGTTGTACAAGTTGGGCTAAATTGGACACTTTTGAGGGGAAAGTCCTGTTTAGATAGATGAAAACTGATGGCCGTTTCCGAAATTTTCTTGTTTCTATGAAAACATATCCAGAGCCCTTTTTTACGTAATGGTGTAACTAAATTTTTCAAATGAGATATCCATAGTTATTGATATGCTTTTTAAACGAGTCACCCTGTATATTCCTCCATATTTCAATAGAGCTTAAAATTACATCAACAAAAATGTAGCACACTTGATGTTGTGCAACAGAAATCTTTGAAATACGGAGCTTTTAGGTTTTTTCATGTAGACTTTGGTACGCACACTTTAAACAAGTAGGCTTTGGACGATGCGGTGATAAAACAGAAGGCAAATGTTCACTGGTAGCTGTCAAAGCTGTCAAATTTTGATTTAGGCAGTAAAGACGCTCTTTAATTCGTAATTTCTGTTTGATTTTCAAACACATACGCAATGAAGTATAAGAATTATGAAAAATGTTTTATGATAGAATGTTTTATATGAACCGGAAAAAAAGCAGAAGCAGCAAGTAATTTATATCTGAGGAACATCAAAGAATGCAAAGCAGCCAAAACTTATAATATCACAGAAATATTAAACTAGGCAGAGAACTCGAAATTACTTTTTTCTACAAGCGTGCGTGTTCCGCCCTATTCCCACACGCAATTTAGTTTGAGAGGTGTCATATTCCCGCACGCTAATGTCACTTCAAGTGAGTTTTTCCCGCACTAGTGCGGGAAAAATTTTTCCCGCACGCGAAAGTTTGTTCAAGAGTGCTACATAATTTTTTTTTATTCGCTTGTAGAAAAAATATTGATCCTAACTCATACGGAAAGGTACTCTCCCGCACTCGACTGCTTACCCGAACTCCGCTTTGCGTCGTTCGGGTAACGGCAGTCTCATGCGGGAATGGTACTCTTTCCGTACTTGTTTGGATAATAACTATTTCCACCCTTTCTATTGAACAGTCAAAAATATTGATCTTGGAAGTAATTTTTTGCAGTAAGTGTTCAGCAAAACACTAGTGGGAAACTCCTAGCTAAGATATGTGTACAGTGCTTTCATTTTAATTTGTTCCATTTTTATTAGGTTGTAAAATATTTATTCATGATGTAAAAAGTCGAATAAATTAAGTTCGAAAGAACTAAAAAACACGCTTTTATAACACATTGAACCAAAATGTAAAAAATAATTATTTATATAGGTAGAAAATAATGATAAATGAAAAATGAAGCGTGGTGCGCTTTGTTTTATATTTTTGTATATCGAGCACCACACGTTTTTTTCATAATGATCCTAATATTCTTCATTTATAATTATTTCCTGCCTATATAAACAATAATTTTTTACATTTAAGTTCAATCTGTAATAAAAGCGTGTTTTTCAGTTTTTTCAAACTATATTTATTTTTCACTTTTTAATTCTTAATTTATTATTAAACTTATCAAACCTATAATCACTGGTCCCGGCACTTAAATCATGTCATCTTTGCAGTACTGGCTTTAGTACTTTTCTTCAACAGCTGATGCTCTGACATCCTTTTCTCGTATTTACTATTATTAACTGTAGTAATTGTCTCAGTCATTAATATTAACTGCCACGTCAACAGTTTTGAGTATATGAGAGGCGAATTATTTAATTCTGGCGATCCTGATCAGGATAATGAGGCAAACTCATTAAATTATCGTATTGTCACCAGTTCTTGACTAGTATACAAGGTTTCAATTGAATTAAAAAATATTGTAGTTAAGTTTTATGCTGCCCAGTAAAATTTTCTATAAATTTTCAATTGTCAAAATGATTGAAACAACTTACTTTTTTTCAAATGGTACACCCTGGTGGAGTCACAATTACAATAAGGGATGATACGATGGGGAGCCACCTGCTAGATTTTTTCAATTTCATTTGTAGAAGATTCGTTCATGTACGACGTTCCATTACATTTTTTTTATTGAGAGGGTATTGCTTTTACGGAAACAACACGTGAGTTAGAGATATTTTATAATTCCTTTTTTTTTTCAACACATATTTTCAAACTAAGAAATTCTGTTTCGCTGAAAAGTTCTGGTAGAAAATGAAATAGGGATTGCAGGCTCCACCTCTTCAAAAAATCACAACAAAATTAAAAAATTATTCATTGATGTCCTTTTTATTGGTGAAACACGCCGACAAATACCAATTCTCTTCAGCAATTTTAGAAAAAAATCAAAAACGATTTTTTTCTCATTTTTGAAAGCTTGTAACTTTTCAAGGATAGCTTTTGATTACATGAAAACCCCCTTTAAATTTTTGACAAGAAGTTGTCTCCTAGAAACTTTTTCACTTATTTGGAAACACCCTGTATAAGTGAGCGCTTACAAAAATACACACAATTTTGAATCCGATTGCCTTTCACTCTACTCGATTTTTGGAAATATCACTTCATCAAATATAATTAATTATGCAGATAATTTTAGTCGGACAGTCAATCGAGAACGGAAATTCATTTCTTTAAACGCAATCGTTATGGGGTTTATTCATATGAGGGGGGCAAGTCACCGCAACATTCAGTCTAGTTGGCATGCAAGATTATCCGTGGCTTAGGATGAAAAGGGTCGCCGGTATTGAAAGGAATAAGGTTACCGCCACATACTTTATTATTTATGGCACGTCTAACCAGTATATCATGAATGAAGCTTGGTACAAAACCAGCATAACAAACATATTTGTGAGAATGCAGCTTTCACCTAAAAATATGGCTTGTGTTTTGGTTGTTTGGAAGCTGTAGCCTTGAAAATGGACCATACTTTATACTTCAAACGGTTTCACCAATTAGAAAAGAATATATTGTTGAGTAATAAGGATAGTACCGTTTGTTATAATTACCAAAATTATATTATTATTGGATATGAAGTTAATTGATCTTTTAATTGATATCATAACATCACAACAACACATAATAAAACATCAGTTACAAAATATAATACGTTAGTTACTTCATAATACTTCAAATTCCAATTTTATTTTGAAATCTATTTATGAAAATGGACATGAATGTTTTGACAGTTTACAAAATTGATAGATACACTTGCACCATTCTTATTCAAAATGATAGGTATCTCCGCTGAATATTGGCTAGCAACATTCTTATTAAGCTTGATGGTCTCTTTCGTACATGAGACAGCGTTTATAGAAACGTATCCAACTTGAATTTTTTGCGCAATAAAAATCTTCCTACGCAAGATATCTTCTAAATACCCTCGATGGAGTGAATTTCCGCCTGGAATACTGTCGCATATAGTCCTAGACAGGTTGATATTTCTGTTCTAGGTATACGACTGTATACACCTGCACCAGAACTTGAGGGTGTTTTGGAACCATTTGTGCATCAACAGAAAACTGCTCTCAGCAGTTCCTCTTCTTGGAGGACCCAGTCGTCTTCGGATTTAGAACTATATTAGGCTGTGACTTTCAGTGTCAACAATAAAAATAGTAATTATGATGATAATAAAGTGTCTTAAAAATACACAAGACTGAAGAGACTTAATAAGGATACATTTCATTTTCAAATATCAAAATTAAGATTTTACAATAATTGAGTATGGCTGACTAAAGAGAACAAGAAAAAGAGAGTTCATACAAAACGAATAACAGACTAATGGGTAGTGCATATCAAGCAGGTACCTCTTGTATAAAATTTTGAAAACTGCTGGCGATTCTTTTTTTATGATTGAGAATTGAATTATAGAGCGAGAGGGCTGCATAGGAAAATGGTTTGTTGAAGAAGGCAGACGAGTGCTGGGATATGTCAAGATCGTTGTCTCAGGCATTTTTTTAGATAGCTTGGCACAGAAAAAATCATGATTTTGTGGATTTGACAAGCCAGGTTTTTTTTTTTCTCATTTCCATTTTCAACCAGTTCAAAGACTTGATTATTTCGGAAACATGATCTCTTTTCGGCAGGTTGAAAATGAACCTGATGCAGCAATTTTGCACCTTCTGAATTTTTTTAGTGGATATCTGGTTCAAACAAGGTCCATACCCGACATCACCGTAGTTGAAGTGGGATAAAACTGACGAATCACAAAGAAGAATTCTGAGGTTCCTGCTCAAGATATCACGTTTCAGGAATAGTCTTTTCAGTGCGCAATAAGTTTTTTTTTTTATTTTTCACATGTGAGCTGAAATTAAGTTTTTGGTCCAAAATAAAACGCAAGCTTTTTACTTTGTTTTGAAATTCTAACCTTTGTCCCTGAGCCATGATTGCTGAAGCTTCCTCAACAATTCGTCTATTATGATCACTCCCTTAAATGATAGCACATGATTTGTTGGCATTAACACTCAATTTTCCGAGAATAAGACGAGATTTTCAATATCAGCATTTAAATTAGAGATAGAATTTTGTGATTCGTTAGCATCAAAACTCAGATACAATGGGGAATTCTCCACTTGACGACAAACAAGTATTTTCCATTAAAGATCTATAAAACACTGCATTTAAAACAAACAATTTCAACATTTTTCTTAAAAAAAAAATTTCAAGCATTTAAAATTTAAAGGGATATGTTTCTATTTCACACATAAGAAAGGACAGCAAATCTGTTATGTTAATAAGTTAAACAGAGATGAGAATGTTCCGAGCACCGACCTATGATGAAATATAGGTCTGTGGTTCAGAGTCATTCTGTGACATTTTGTGTACTGTGTGCCTAACCCCTAACAAAGACAGATATATTGACTATGGTACTTCTTCTTCTAGCGTACTACCAGCTACTAGCGAAGTATGAAGACATCAACTCTAGCGATAGTGTAGACAGGCCATAATATTTCATTTTTGCCAACATCAATTCGTGACTGATCTTATCAAATGCTTTGGAGTAGTCCAGCATAACGAATTGGTAAAAGGATTTTATTACAATTGAGGCAGTCAGAAAGTTGACAGTGCATCAGTCTTTCCATTATTTTGGACATGACTGGCAAAAGACTAATTGGCCTAATTTAATTCAAACATGTACGAGATGACGAGTGATTTCACAGTCTGCTATGCTCTGCATAAGTCTATTGCTTGTAATTGGCAAAATGCATTATTCTGTTGGTTGTCCATCTAGCCTCTTTTTCCAGGAAGATGTGGAGAGGAGGAGGATTTCCATAGCTGCTGACGGTGTGGTGCTGATGGCACCGGTGATCGCCAGATAAGCTTGTTTCTGTAAACTCAAGAGTTTCACCTGGGCCGTTCGCTGTGAAGTTTTCGGCCAACAGGCACCGTATCTGATCATTGGTCTAACAACCATTACATATATGCCCATAAAATGATTAAATACAATATTTATGAAGTTAATGGCAGAATAAGAACTTAATTATTCCATCCACAGTATTCATATTACTTGTTGAGAGGCAGTTGCCTGATATAAAGGGCCATTAATTTTGATAGAACTGGTAATGAATATGGTCGCTCTTAAATCAGTCCATATAACAACTGAATGATATGTTTACTAGAAAAACTGCATATTCTCGATTTAATTGACGATAAGTACGCAGGCTTATGATGAATATACAAGCTCCTAGTGAATGCAAAAGCAGTGAATGACGTGAAAATTTCTTCGCCGTTGTTAACCTTTCAATCCAAAATCAACCACTTTCGATTTAACCGCAACATGCATCTTTAATTATGGTCAAATTACAGTTGGACGCATTTGAAAGCAGACAGCCTGGAATTAGTCAAAGAACTTCCTATCACGATGGCTGAACCCACAATAATCTCTGAACATGCTAATGTCCTTCAACTTGATTGAATAAAAAACGTCTATTAAATCTGAATTTGTTGAAAAATCGTGCATCCAGTGACAATGGCATTTGCCCTGCAACGACCATTAAATAAAATAGCGTTTCGCTCTATTCTTTCCATGTCTGCAGGAACGATTCTTCATCATTGCATCATTGTGTTAGTAAATGTACATATACTTTCAAGGAAATATTTAATGAGAAAATTATAGGTTTTTGTAAATTGGCTTTCGTTACGCAGGGATTAATTCACAATGCTGATGTAGATTCGAAAATATCGGCCGATAGTTCAATAATCGGAATAACTTGACTATAAGAATTATGGAAATATCATACTGAAGTCCTGGAAATACCTACATCGTACAAACATAACAAGATAATCAGCTTCTCGGTTGAAAAATATATCAAATTTTTTAACAGTTCGTCCTCTCCAGGACCGCCCACCCAGTGCTAATGACATCTAAGAAGGAAAAACAGTTGTCCATTGGCTACACCTTGAACAGGAAAATGTAGAATTTCTGAGTATCCAAAAATAATTTTTTTTCAGTTCTGGCTCACACGAAAAGAAAAATCCTGAATTGTTCAGGAAACATCATGAGCGTCGAGGAAAGGTCGGTAGGAATTGTTGTTGGTAGCTCCCATTGATGTGAAGAAGAAACATTGTTGATGCTGGAAGTGAACTCTGCGGAACACCACTTTTATAGGTAGAGTGTCGGGGGGTCGGCAAGCCATAAGAAAATTGGCAATGAGACCCTGGTTCCAAAATCGATATAGACAAGCAGATCACCAGTTGATCTCTCATGACGGCATTGTTGCCCTTTTACAACTCCTGGGCATTTTAGATATTTCATGAGCTCGCCAAAGATAGAGGAAGACAAGTATTTTAAGTACGAGCACAGCGTAGTTAGTGCTTCTACATAATTTACTGATTACATGAGAATTTTTCTCCTGAATACAGGTGCGACTAGGACAATCGGTTTGCCTGTTTCTGCTGAAACAACAGCAAGAATTGAACCATCAACCGGGATGCTATGCACACCAACAGGAGAGCCAAAGGCAATATATGCCAACGTACTAACTGAACTGGTTTAAGCACTAAAGTGAAACACCAGGCTTCAGTAGCTGACATTGGGACGGAAAGTCTTTGGAAAAGAGGCAATGTAACAATAGCTGTCTTTTCTTGAATTTCTTGAAATAGAGGGTCGAGAGAATCGTGGAACAGTTGAATGTGTATGTGAAGAGGGTTGCTGTCCTTCATTTCATAATGGAAATAATGTATTAGAGTACAAAACCGCTGGATTCTAGTTCAGAATATGATTCGAGATCCATCATCTGTGAAAATTGTATTATCTGGTTGGTTCTCATCACTACAAAACGTCATTAACAGCTTGTTTCTTCCTTCATTTCTTCTATGACTGTGCTGTTGAGAGTTCTTTGTAGAGGCTATAATAAATCATCAAAATGAACTCTGGAAGCTATTGAAGATCTTTAAATCTGGATGATTTGATGACATTTATTTTAGATTTCCGTTTGATGTTGGGAATATTGCAAAACTTGAGATGGTCTGTCTTTTTGTTGATGAGGCCTGGGGTCCTCACTTCAAAAAGCAATATCTTCATTTCATGGTGGAACCAAACCATCTTCTGAATTCCGTTCACCATTGAAACCTGAAATTTATCAAAAGAGTTTTCTTAAAAGGCGAAAAATTCTGTCTCCATGTCTACCGATAGAAGTTTTCTAACATATTGGGATGTAATCTCTCAATATATTTCAATAGATAGTATGATATCTCCAGGCAATCTCTTCCACTTTGGCCTTCCTACCACGTCATCAATGTGTTGATTAATTTTTCTTCTTCACCAGTATTACTGGAGAGGACCAGGGACTGTAGGATTACTCCTTCTTTTTCCATATCACTGACCATATTGCCAGCCTCTTCATTATTGGCAAGGGAAAGTCTTCTAGCTAATTAGCGGGTTAGACGAGCATCCATAGTGTCTATTTTCCACTGAACAATCTTTATTCTTTTCCGGTATCGAAAATGTCTTGGAACTTCCTGACTTAGTTTGGGCTGTTGAGCTTGTTCGATGCCATTGTAAGAGGTGATAACCAACATTTTCCACTGGCCACTGGCAAGTTGGTGGCTTGGCGAACACTGATCCTAAAATAAACTGACGAACAGTGCCCCAAAATTGGTCCTTTCATCAAAGTCACCGGGTAATAATTGACGTTCGTTACCCTTACTGGCACAAATTCATCGACTAACAATAAGGCATTCTCGAGTGCGATTTCTCGTCCAATTTCCTCATCATGAAGCTTGGGCTGGAACACCATCACGACTCCACTGATCGCAGCCCCATCCAGTATGGTTTCAGCCCTCAGATATGCTCCCATTTTCAACCAACAGGACATGAATAATTTCTGCCCTTCTTCTTCGAGGCACCAGCTCCTCTCCGTTGACACGTAGAACGCCATCTTTGAAATTCAGCTTGAACCCTCTGGAATTTATGACGTCCATACAATGATTGCCTCATTCTCGCTGTGTCTGCTAATACAACTTGGTGTTTCACTTCAATGCTACTTGAAATCAGGCGAATCCTTACAGGAATTCGTAGATGATATTGCACCCTTGGTCATCTCGCATACCTGGCCACACCAGAAAATGTGATGAAGCGATTAGCGGTTCAGACAATCTTGGATGGGTTTGGCGATCAAGAAACAAGGCAAACATTGACACTAGCTTTTCCCATACAACTGATAGATGCCTTGGCACGCGCTCTGGAATTTGAGGCTGCGAAACAATCCTGCTAAGTAGAGTAAGAATGCATGAGGAAGATCCAGATATTGAAGCTACCATAAGGAAAGTGATAAAGAAAGTAATGCCTGCGGAAAAACAGATAAGATACAGAAAAATTTAAGCATATGCATAGCAAAAGACAAATGACCAACATTCGAAGAACCAACACCGACGCAGGAAAGGTAAAGAAGGTCAATGGGAGGGCATTCGTCGGCCTGTATCTAGCAAGCCTCGGTTAACAACGCACCAGCTGTCGTTTCCCTACGAACGACAGTCCTCAGAAGTCAAAACTTGTGCGAGCCAAGCATACCTTTTAATATACATTTTCTCAGGCCATCAGAATAATAAACTGGCACTGGGCTTTGAACCTACCACCGGCAAGCCAGAATGATTGAAAAGCATTGATTCTAACCACTCGGTTACCTGACCTGAATAAGTCGCTGTTCTTCAACGACAAAACAAAGGTGTCTTCGTAGACGACCTCAATGAACCTTGCACTATGCTGTTAGATACAGGTGCGACTAGAACAATCCTTATACCTGCTTTTGCTGGAACACAGCAAGAATTGAACTATCAACCTGGTGAGCCGACAAGTACGTTTTTTTTCGTGAATTCATTTACCGTTCTCCATATTAGTGTTTCTATACTTTGTATATTGTCTGATTCAGTGGTTTTGTTTTCATACTATATTCGTTCACACGCTGTTTTTTCTGTCAGATATATGGAGAGGATTTATGCATCTAATAACAAATTCAAAAAATTATAATAGGTATACTTCATCTACTCCCAAATGCTAGACGATAATAATTATTGATTTCCATCTACATAAATAGGTACCCTAAAATGGATCGAATTGCGTGCTTCCAGTTTCGATTTCTCTAACGAGGTCATAGGTCAGGAACGGGTCATGTCTGTAGCTTCAGTATAAGCAGATTACGTTGAGTATTTCCGGATTAACAGGAATCCTCGAGTTGATAGTACACAACCCTTACAATATTCTCAAGTTCATGGAAAAAGGGGTTCCTGCTCTATGACGTAATTGTGTCGTTGTAAGACTGAATTTGAACTCGGTTACCTTGATCACGCCAGTAATAATTTTCTTACGCATGTTCAGGTATTTCATTGAACGAGTCAGTAACAGCTGTTGAATTGGTTTTTGTGCTTCTTGCTTGAATTGTTTCCTTCATATCTAAAAATTGTTTCTGATAACTACATTATTATTGATTGAATAAAACAGAATGTAATCTGTAAAAAAATTTAATAATTACGTTACACGATATCCACTTGATATGAAAAATTGTTATTGACCGTAGAATAACCTTGCAAAAAGTTTTCAATTTCATTCCACGTTATGACATATTATCTAGAGGAGTTTCAAATATTTTTTTTGGTTACTTTCATGCTCAAGGCGACTTGATTGTGGAATGTCATTGGGTTCGTAACTATATTTTTCAGATTTTACTTGACGTCCATGAAATACCACAACCCTGATCATGTTATTTTTTGTGACGGACTGGGAAAAAGAATATTTGGTACTTATTTAAATATACAGTGTTGTCTCAAAAGTTTCAAAGAACAAATTTGAGTTCTATGATTTTCAATCTCGCCAGAAAAAATTCCGAACATCTTGTCATATGTTGCTTGAATGCAATACAAAAGAATTAGTTATTACTCTGGATGAAAAAATAAATAAAAAATGTGTTACCACTGAAAGAATATATAAATCAATTTTTGCGTTAATCTTTCTCGTCTGCTTGAGATATTGGTAACTTCAATCAAATTTGCCGAAGACTTACTTGGCCCTGAAAATTATAGAACAGTTTGTATGTAGAGTTGCTTCTCTAAAGTTACGTGAACATTTTTGTTCACACCCAATATACGAGTCCAAATATGTATATAAAAGACAAGTAAGTGGGTATACGTTAATTAAAACACAATTTTTCTTCACGACCACCTACTACCACCAACTCGCAGATATGGTGGTAGGCGGTAGCCCTTGATCAATAGTCAGTAGTCAGTTAGATTCTGTTTGCGTTCCTCTTAACGCACAAGCAACTTGATTGAGTCTTGGGTTGGTGAGAACAACGAATTTTGTTGGCTGCCTGTCAATGTCGTAGATAATCATCTACCTTTGGATTCCATGGCTCGTTTCAAATTTGGTTTCAAACTAATGACTGTGGATGTCACAATTTACTTTTCATTTTTATCTGTTAGAATAGAGATCCAGGTGTCTAAGAAAGTTCCTAAATGTTATAGAATCATCTAGAATGATCGGTAATGTTCCAGAATAATCTGAAACGCTCTATAATGATGAAGCGTAATATCATGAAATATTCTAAAATGATTTAGATTTCAAAGAATGTTCGAGGATGTTTCAAGATACTATTGAATGTTCATGAAGCAACTTGAAATCACAGGAATCTCAAGGAAAACGTAGAATGAACCAGAACACAAGCTCTGGAATATTCTAGATCGTACTGAAAAGAGACACAATTGAAGTTCTCAAACTGAAAAGACACTGAACGGAAATTATGGAATGTTCGGCCACCAGGAAATTACCGTGATGAGAACAAGGGCTGCGGAAGTTTCTAGAACGTATTGAAAAAACAAGTGATATTCGATGAGGTTCGGACACCAGTTAGTGGAGTTGTTGCTTTTCAGAAATTTCTTGAATATTGCAAAGAAAATATATTGGAAACTAAGAAAACCGAGGAATTAACCATACCAACGACTCCTAAAAGATCTAGAACGTACAAAAAAACACTCAGCTGAAGTTATTCCAGACCATATATCGGAATTGGATAAATTCACTTACTGTAGCTTTCGACTCATCCAGGGCTTTTGGCAAAGTAGATCCCAAATTTTTTTACGATAGAATTGAAGGCAATGGGTATACTCTATCCCATAAATTCATGAGCAATTTCCTATGTTACTGGTAGATGAGGTATTCTCAGAGGCATTTGAAAATAAAATCAATTCACAATGGTACAATCCTTGGCAATCCATTCAAGCTGGTAATACAACAATCGAAAAATCAATGTACCTCCACCTTAGTAATAATTCAAATCTGTCTTCTATAAACTTTGTCGGACAGAAAACCAATTTATCGAATTGGTGGAATGCTTCATCCCAGTTCTCTAAAAGACTTCTGGAGCTGAGAACTTGAAGTCAGTCTCAGTAATAGTTTGAGTCCATTTTTTGTGACAAGAAGCATCCTGGACATCCAGCATTTCATCTGCGAGATCTAGATCTCCGCTTCACTACATCCAGGAATGTACCCTCTTGTTATAAACGTTCTTGTACTAATAGCTTCTACCTGATCTAGAGCCTGTGTGAGATTTTTGGTCTTCAACTTCCACTTGATAATGACATAAATTATAATTTTTCAGAAATTCTCACAAGAAAAATTTCTAAATTAAATATGTCGCATTGTCAAAAAGATTAGTTCAAACCATCTTTTAAAACACCTGGTTGTTCCAGTACTGATACACGCATATTTTTTAACTCATTCCTGTTTTTGACGTTCACAGGTGGGTGCCTATTGCTACGCAGAACTGGGAACTATGATTAAGAAAAGTGGAGCGGACTACGCGTACATCATGGAAACTTTCGGACCATTCGTCGCCTTCATCAGATTGTGGATAGAGTGCATGATAGTGAGACCGTGCAGTCAGGCCATAGTAGCTTTGACGTTCAGCCAGTATGTTATGAAGCCTTTTTTTCCCGAATGTGATCCCCCAGACAACGCCGCGAGGCTTTTAGCTGTGTGTTGCATATGTGAGTGAATAATAGATTTATTTTTTTATTTTATTATTATTTATGTCAGTACATTTGACTTATATCTGCACATTGCTTGCCATGATTTGAATATGTACTCAAATTACAGGCATTTTGGGCCCATAAACTATTACCACTACTAGCTCCCTATCTATTTTTGGGTCAAAATGGTGGATTTCATGTATCACTAAAGCTTTAGGTAGATTGGGACATTCCACTGATAACTAATCCTCTTGCTGTTCTTGACTGATTCTGTTAATTGCTTTCAAAATTGATAACATCAAATGGAGAATCTTGTGATGTTCGAAATTCAGGAAAATGAATGTAGAAACTGATATTATTCTTAAATTTTTGTGTGTTGTGATGAGTTGCACAGCTTTACGGTTTGTGCAAATCCCAAGGCTATCGATTGAAGGGTAGGAGACTATACAGTAGTAATATTGAAAATACTGCTAGTTTTCCAAACTGCATTCATTGATTTTGATATTTCAGGTAGCATTTATTCATAGTCAGTATGGGTAGTTATATACCAAGTACAATTCCTTTTCTACAAATCGAATAATTTTATGGCCTGAGAACATTATGTAACGAGCAACTAGGAAACGATCTGATTAACAGAATCAGAGTAAAAGTCACAGAATCAAACTAATAGGATTAGAAAGAAGAACAGCTCACTGTCAGTATTTGCTGATTGATTATTGGACAGCTATTAATTGGATCCACCAGGCAGCATCGTTTTAATTAGTCTACAGGGGAATCATCTTGAAACAAAATAACGAAGAAAATTCCTTCAAACAGATGAATTCCTGGAAGCTCGGATTTATGTCAGTCATTGCTTTTGGTTTTGCTGCAACTTCCTCGGGAATAAAGAAAGTGGGGGATCTGGATTCTGAATTCAGACGCTATTGGAGATTGGTATTGGTATTGGTATTGGTGAGTATGGATGGTGATTGATGCGCTGCGACCTGATTAGATCTATTGTGCCCCATCTTCTTCTGCTGTCACAAGATGTTCTTGTTTACAGCAGCCCTTCAAGTCCCAATTCCTTCAGGAATTTTAGGATTTTGAGGGGGTCTGCTCGTGGTATTTCTCCCACGGTCAGCTGGTGTGATCCCAGTATATTCAATCTTTTGCGATGTACAGCGTAACACTCCATCAATATATGGTGGGGTGTTTCTGGGTGTTCCCCACATAATCTGCAGGTGCTGTCCTCCTCTAAGCCTAGCTTCCTCAGGTGTTCTTTGAGTCTGCAATGCCCCGTTAGAAATCCCGTGATTGTCTTTAGACTAATTTTGCTGAGGTTAATCAGTGTCTTTGATCTTGCTCGGTTGAAATTTCCGAGGAGATCTTTGGCCTGCCTCAGCCCTGGAAGTCTTAGCCAGTATGTTGCTCTCATTGCTTCTTCAGCTTTATTGAGTTCTTCTCGGAAGTAATATTTTCCAAGTCCGCAGAATGGTTCTGGCCCGATCAGTGGCGTTGCTGCGCCTTTCCGTGCCAGGGTATCTGCTTGTTCGTTGCCCTCTACTCCGGCGTGCCCTGGCACCCAGAGGAGGGTCACCTTATTGTTCCTGCCCAGATCATTAAGTTTGTCTAGGCATTCCCAAACCATCTTCGAGTTGATGTTGCAGGAGCTCAACGCTTTGATGGCTGCTTGACTATCGGAGAGGATCACGATTTCCTGGTTCCGGTATTTCCTATTGAGGTTGAACTGAATGCACCTTTCTATGGCGTGAATTTCCGCTTGGAAAATGCTGGGGAACTGGCCCATGGGTTCAGAGTATTTGGTGCGAGGCCCAAAGACCCCTGCTCCAGTTCCTTCGGGAGTTTTGGACCCGTCCGTATACCATGTTAAGGTATTCTTCCCCAGTGCTCGAATCGATTCTATGTTCCATTCTCGCTTGGTGTTTAGTTCCGTTCGAAAAAGTTTCTCGAAACTAAATTTCTTGGTAATTTCGTCAGTTGGGAGGTCGGCAAGGTGTGCACAGTTGGTAGGGGTTAAGCCCCTCGCGCCGTGTGCTGTCCCTATGAGTCCGACTTTAGCCAACCTGAGGTTTGCCTCCCAAGCAGTTCTCTTCACCATTATGTGGAGAGGAGTGAGGTCCAGAATGACCTCTATTGCTGCTGTTGGAGTCGACCTCATTGCTCCTGTTATACAAAGACATGCTAGTCTTTGCACTTTTTCCAAGATCTTCTTTGTTGTGGCGAGTTCGGTTCTGCCTTGCCATGCTACTGCCCCGTAGGTGATCATAGGTCTCACTATCATGGTGTACATCCATCGCAGTACTGATGGGTTACATCCCCATGTTTTTCCTGCAATGTTCCTGCACACCATCAGTGATGATTTTGCCTTATTAGCGATCTTTTCTACGTGTCTGTTCCAGAGTAGTTTTGAGTCTAGAGTAAGTCCTAGATACTTCACCTCTTGCTGCCATTCTAAGTCTGCTCCGTCGAGGCGAACAGTCCTTAGGTGCTGAACCTTTGTTCTTCTGGTGAATGGTACTACTGTGGTTTTTGATGAGTTAATTCTCAGCCCCACAGAGAGGCACCATCTTCTGGTTGTCTCTAGCTCTCTTTCTATGAGATCGCAGAGGGTTCCTTCGAATTTGCCTTTGGCCATGATGACTATGTCGTCCGCATATCCAAGGCAAGTGACTCCGCTCCCGGTCAGTGTTCCGAGTAGTTCGTCTACTACGAGACTCCACATCAGAGGTGATAGTACCCCTCCTTGTGGGCACCCCCTGTTTGTGCTGATCCGAAAGCTGCTCTCACCCACTTTCGTTTCAGCTGTTCTTGTGGCCAGCATTTGGCACATCCATCTGGATGTGGTTCTGTCCACTCCCTTGTTCATTAGGGCCCTCTTTATTGCTTCATGAGAGGTGTTGTCGAATGCCCCCTCTATGTCTAAGAAGGCGCAAATGGCCATTTCTTTGTGCTCAAGTGATCTCTGGATGCTTTCGGTAAGCACGTACAGAGCGGTTTCCGTTGATCTGCCCGCCCTATATGCATGCTGCCCGGAGTGCAATGGCACTCTCTCCAGTATCTCAGTTCTGATGTAGTTGTCTACCGTCTTCTCCACTGTCTTCAGTAAGAAGGATGAGAGACAGATTGGTCTGAATGACTTCGGGAGGGTAGGGTCCTTCTTTCCCACTTTGGGAATGAAGGTTACCCGTGCTCTTCTCCAGTTGTTCGGTATGTACCCGAGTGCCAGACTAAATCTGGCTGCTTTAATGATGTACGGCAGTAGTTCCGTTTGCCCTTTTTGTAGAAGAGCCGGAAATATACCGTCAACTCCTGGTGACTTGAATGGTTGGAAGGATTCAATTGCCCATTTTACTCTTTGGGGAGTGCATATGGTCTTTGCTACTTCCCAGTCTTCTCGTTTGGCTCTGCCTGGTTCTTCCAGTGATCTGTCGGATTCAAATGGTATGCTGCCTGGAAAGTGCGTCTCCAGTAAGAGGAGAGCTCGTTGCTCTTCATCCTCTGTATAGCTACCATCTGTTCTTCTGAGTGACATAGGTCCTTGCTCTCTGCCCCTCGCCATGGTTTTGTATAACCTGGATGCTGCAGGGCTTGATGTGATTGTCTCACAAAAGCTCCTGAAGCTGTTCCTCTTGGCTTTCCTTATCTCTTTATTATATTTTGTCAGCCTTTCGGTGTATCCCTGCCAATCTCCGCCCCGCTTGGCTTTGTTAAATAGCCAGCGGACTTCGGATCTCAGATTTGACAGGTGTTCGTTCCACCAAATGGTTCCACTGTGGGATTTCTTTTCTTTTATGGGGCAACTGGATTCGTATGCATCCATAATTGCCCCGTTTACCGCCTCTAGGGTCTGCTCAAATTCGACGTGACTGTTGCCGTTGAACTTGATCTGTTCTAGGTTACATTTTAGATTGGTGGTGTATTTTTCCCAATCTGTGTTTCTAGGGTTTCTGGTGAAGGTTGTTTGTGTCTCAAGCCCTTCCACGTTGAACATAATGATTCTATGGTCTGAAAGAGAGGGTTCTTCTGAGACCCTCCAGTTCCTTACCATTCTACTGATGCTCGGGCTGCCGAGCGTTAAATCTAATACTTCTTGCCTAGCCCTAGTTACAAAGGTGGGGACACATCCCACATTGAGTACATTTAGGTTAGCCGCGAGTATGAATTCTAGCAATTGCTCACCTCTTTGATTGGTGTCCGTGCTGCCCCAGATGGTGTTGTGCGCGTTGGCGTCGCAGCCCAGCAGGAGGGGTAGATTGCTCCTACTGCAGTAGTCGGATAGCCTCTGTACTTCTTCTGGTGGTGTTTGCCCATCTCCAGCGAAGTATCCTGAGGCTATTACTATGTCGAGGAGTGAGTGCCTTGTGCGGATCTTGGCCCGAACCGGCACTAAGTCCCTCGTCATGAATTCTGAAAGACAAATATAATTAATATTATTTCTGATCAGTATGCAAGCTCTGGGGTTGTCACTTCTGACATCCCAGATCACCATACCTTCTTTGTTCGGCAGTCCTCTGATCTGCCCCCTGTTGACCCAAGGTTCTTGGATCAACACAACTCCCAAGTTTGTCCCGGCGAACACCCTCGATAAGGCGGCAGATGCCCCCTTAGCGTGATGAGCGTTCACCTGGGCAACCCTGACGTGGGTAGCCATTGCTACACGTGAGTTGGAGTGCTTGCCTCCTCATCATCCAGCAGCATTTGCTCTTCTTCGCTGGGAGTCACCGTGGTGTCCTGGTCCACGCTCCCAGTCGATTCTGTTTCGCCTGCTGGGTCTTCTACAGCCCCAGGGTCCGGTGTCTTGCCCGCCTCTTCTTCCCCCTTCTTCTTGCTTGAGTCCTTGCGGAGGCCATGAACGGGGATTTTCCCGAACCTGAAGAAAATGGTGTATCCCATTTTCCTGATGGCCTCGCAGGACTCGTCGTCAATGCCAATGTTTAGTAACTGGCCGTTGCCTTCTTTCTTACTTCCCAGTACTTTCCACAACTGGGTGTGAAGCCCCATGTTTTGTGTACTTACCAGGGCTAGCAACTTCTCCGTTTCAAAGTTCGAGCTCCTGGGAAAGAACACAGTGATGGCGTGCGCCCTTGGGATGTCCTCTCCCACGCACGCCATCAGCTCTGTACCCCTCCAGTTGCTCAGACTGGGGGCATTTGCCCTCAGCCAGTCTGCCGTCTCTTGGGTGACACAGTCTACCACAAGCGTGCTTGGGCGAAAGTGGATTCCTCCAAACTGGAGTTTACACTCTGCACCCAGCACCATCTCCTGCACAATGGCGTCTTCAAGTGCTGTGAGTTGCTCAGCACTCAGCGTCTCCCGTGGATAGTTTTTGGGGAGGACTGCAACTTTTATCATGCTCACTGCTTCAGCATAGCTGGTGGCTTGCCCAGTTTGCTTAGCAGTGGCGGTGCTGCTTCCCGCTTCAGTCTTCCTCCTCTTAACATTCGGACGTTGAGGGGGTGTTTGGGTTTTGGGGCCCCTCTTCTCCGTCTGTTGTGGAGGTTGCTCCTGAGGCCTTTTCCTCTCGACGGCTTTCCTTCTTGCTTCCTCAGGTGTCAGGCCCTGTTCAAGGAAGCGAAGGTACCATCTTACTCCTGCCCCGCTAAGACCTCTTCTTAGCGGATCATCGATGCCTCCAGGCTTGCCTGGAGGTGGCAGATCTTGTTTCCTCCGATTTTTCTTGGGAGGTTTCTTATGGGAAGTACCTTTGCCGGATGCTTGCTCCGAAGGTTTTTCCTCCTTTTTCTTTTTCGCTCCCTCTGCTTCCCGAGGTGATTTCGGTGAGTGGGAGCTGCCAGGACGCTCTTGAGCATCCTGGGTTGCGGTGAATTCCCGCGATTCACTTTTAGTTTTTTCTTTATCCATGTTGGTCCCACGAATAGCTAGGGAACTAGGAGTCGACCACGCCGGAGCCCCGCACGGCGTGGCAAGGCTGGTACTCGTGCAGGTCGCCTGGTATGCACGAGGCTCCGTTCAAGGCGGTGCTCTCCCACCGCCATGCATCCACGGGCACGGGTCGCGTGACACCTTGGATTGGAGGGTTGCTCAGCGCCACCTTATTTTATTCGGTGGTAACCTACGACGTGCCTGTGGGTCGCACAGTGCACGCCGCAGGCCGTCCGGCTATCCGTCACCTGCCGACGCTGCTAGTAGCCACCCAAGCCCTAGCTATTGGAGATTACACGACTTGGATTATTTTCTATGTATACTAGTGACACTTGTTTTTGGAAAGTTCAAAATGTTTCCTTTGATAGTTCAAATGTCGAAGTCGTTGTGAAGTTACTATGGGTTTATACCTACTCAATTATTTATTTTACTCAGAATGACAATGTCTGCTGTCTTTGAACCATTCAAAATTAATCGAAAGCTTTGAGTTTTCAGTAGATGACTCAGTAATACCCCAAGGTGGGTTGAATCATGAAGTATCAGACTGAGAAAGTTGGTGTGCCTCAAGATTTCATATTTGGACCGTTGTTATTCCTCTTTCATGTGCCTGATATTTTACGACACAAAAATTCTTTAATTCTGAAATGATTATTTCAATATCACGACTGTTGCACAAATTTTGGATGTTCTCCTCGCCCAACTGTTGTTTTTTTATTGTAATTTCTGTCTTGTTCTTGTGTTATTCATATTGTTTGTTTTATTTAACATTCCTGAAAACGATTTTGCATAAACACAATTTTTTGTAAATTTTTTATAGTATGTTATTTCAGGTGTTTTAACATTTGTCAACTGCTATGACGTAAAATGGGCCACGCGGGTTCAGGATGTGTTTACATACGCAAAACTGCTAGCCTTGTTCATAATCATAGCTGCTGGAGGATATGAACTCTTCAAAGGTATGTTAGTGTTCTGTTGATTCATTGTTTTTATCAGTTTCAAATGATGACTTGTAATAATATTAATACTCCCTCATAAATACTCATAGAGTGTACCCAAAGGCATAGCATAGCATAGAAGACGGCTATCAATATTATTTACCAAAGCGCCTTAATCTGAAAAATAATGGATTCTAGAATCGTCGATAATTTTGAAAACTTGTCATGACTCAAATCAAATTTTCACTTGGTTTGCAGAAATTTAAAAAGAACTGACAACGTCGCTTTTCTTGATTGTTGAAGTTGAATGCCTCAAAAAGTTGGCCGTGCGAATATATAAAGATCAAAAGTAAGTAGCCTGACATGAATAAATTCAGGAAACCAAACTATGTATGTAATCAAAAAAAAAAAAATTGATCGCTTGTGGCTATTAGCTAACAAAATTTTGGTAAAATACCGTTTTTATTAAAAAAATTGTGTAAAACGGTTGAATTAGGGTGTGTACATTGTGTTAGTTTAAAGAAAGAAGAATTATGAGTGTTTTTCCGCGGTTGAAATGTGTCCTAAAAAATGCCATTCATCACTCAAAAATAGGCCTATATCTCCGAAATTAGTTAAGACCGCCAAAAATTTCATTTGGATTTTTTGTTCAGGAGGCCAAACTACGTAAGTTACAAAAATTATGTTGATAGCTCGTGGCTATTAGTTAACGGAATTTTACCAAATTTTACCTGGAAGAAAATAACGGAATCTTTTGTCAGAATCGTTTCAACAAATTGAAAACTCTTCATCACTAAGAAACGAAGCTTTCCTCTCAACTTTGAGACTTCTCCAGGATCCTAAAATACAAATTATTAGAAGATTCAGTGCTGATACTTACAGTAAAGCAAGGAAAAGCACTGAATTTGAACTATTGGTAAAACCTTAAAAAAATTCACAATAAATTGATATCTTCACACTGAAAGTGAATAATTTGACAGTTATCGACAGTTAAATTCAAGACGACAACCTACTATGACGTCAAGAATATAATATGTAGGTACCTTACTACTATTTTGAAGCTTATTTTGATATATACATGTATATTATGATTCATTTCTGATTTAACAACTGAAAATTGGTTATTACCTTCGTTAATATATTTATATACAGTATCGGAAAGAATTTATTTTGGGTATTAAGAATTAATGGGAGTGTAATTATTAGTGTGCTTAATATTGTGAGAGCATTACCATTTCTCTTCGACTAGCTCGAAGGAGAGGTATCGAATCGTCGTTCGACGTCACTACACAGAGTCTAGAGCATCTCTCTCAATTATGTGGTATTATAATATAATTTATTGCGTACCTTGTTACTCTTCTAGATCTGGCTATACCAAAGATATATTTTTTCCGGTACCATTTATAATTCAAATTCACACTTCTCTCTCATTTACCAATCAGCGCAAGAGATTAAGAAAAAACAACGGAGTCTCTTCAACATCATATCGAGATGTTGTGGCATCAGAGAAACCCGACTTCCATTATTTGATCCCCTCATCTCACGATGTTCTTTCATTTGCAGGGCACACCGAGCACTTCTCGTTCATCAACACGGAAAGCGATGTGACGTCACTGGCGTTGTCGTTTTATTCTGGACTCTTCGCGTACAACGGATGGTGAGAACATTTTTCTTTTCTAAATTCTCGATTGAAATTGGATTGGAAACTTGCTAGACCAATTATTTCCAAGACGATTTGGAGAGGAAAACGAAGGGTGTTTCAAGAACGTTCAGTTTATTAGACAATCGAGATTTTCATTGAATCGATAAATTGATGGTGGGGTGGTGTGGGGAGGGGATATCATCTGGATGATTGATTTTCAGTGTTAGCTGAGAATATATAATAGATTTTGGCAAAAGATATTTCAAATGTTCAGCCCTAGTTTCATAATATACCGGAAACTCTCACCTATGTTAACTCTGTGGTATCGTAATTCTCCATAGAGGATATTTGATAGTTTTTATTGATAATTGGGAGGTCATCCAGCTCCATTTTTATTGGAATCCAAAGTTATTTCATTCTTTTGAGAAACCTTTTTTATCATGTAATATTTTGGGCAAGTGTGTCTTGAAAAAAACTAACTCCGTTACTATGAGAATTTATTACCGTTTGTCTAGCATGATAGCATGAAAATCAATGGTATGTCATTATCAAATGCAGTTTTATATCCTGAATATGATTTATTTTTGAAATTTTCTGACCAAAAATATGTCACACTTCTAAGAAATCTTTTTCATTTGATGTTAACTTCCTCTGTGGAATGTTTTGGGCAAGTGCGCCCTGAAAACAAAGGAGTAACTCCGTTACAATGATAATTGATTACCTTATTCTAGAATGTTACAATAAAAATTGAGAACAAATTATTTCCATATACACTTTTATATTCGTGGTATGATATCCATTGAATGATTTTTTCCAAAGATATGTCTCACTTTAAGGAAATGATTTTTTTAGTGTACACTCCTGTATGCAAGGTTTTGAGCAAGTTTACCTTGTTCATAAAAAATTTATCCCGTTACTATAAAAATTGATGTCTGTACCGTATGTCTAGACTGACAGAATAAAAATCAATAATATCTATCATATTATTGTTAATATGTCATTAAAAATAAGTGTTTTTTCAAGTTTTGCATCTCAATGTCAACAGACCTTTCTTACCAACATAAAAAATGTATGTTAGTATAAAAAAAAATTGAGTGTATTGAAGATGAAAAATGGGAAAGTTGAAATTGAAAGCGTAAAAATATTTTATATCATATTGTTGTTATTTAAATGCTATGTTCAATGTCTTACAGAAAACTTTTTATTCAAATATTTCGTTACGAAGAAAATTTGATTAAATCTCAATTATATCTATCAGTTGTGTTGATGAAAGTATGATGGTGATATATTGTTGAAAAAGTTATTTCATACAGATTCGTAGTTTTTCAAATTAAATACTTTTCATATTTGCTCTGATACTCGTTAAATTGAACATTCATGAATCAATCAACCAAATTTTGAATTTCATAACGAAAAAGCGAAGAAACAGTGGGCTGAATTAATTTCGCGTCATGAATATTTATTTTCTTGTATATTGCTGAATGAATGTCAGAAAATAACAAGGCGCAGTCAGTAGGATCCCTACCAATCTTGGAGTGGGATATGATATGTTATCGTCTCTCTTAGTATTTTTATGATATAATGTTCATTCATATTCATACCCAACAGTTACACTGTCATCTGAATTGATTATTGATTCTATTGTTTTTTTGTCAATCATAGTTGTCTATCAGTAAACCTTAATTTCCATTTTATTTCCAGGAACTACTTGAATTTCATCATAGAGGAATTAAAGGACCCAGTGAGGTGAGAAATTATATAATTTGAAATAATCTGAGTTACGTATTATCCACATATCTAGTTATTCGTTTTTCTTATTTAGTTGCTCGTAAATAATTTTCCAACCTACTGACTTGGACCAGAAACGGAAGTTAAAATAAATTAAAAACAAGCAATATAACAGATTTTATGAATAATACTGAATGAAAGTAAACGATAAGCTCATACACAAATAAAGCATCATAAAAATAAACTCTCAAATGTACATAGGGTACTTATATAGTACAATTTTTTAAAGGAATAATTTTTATTTTTCAATACGTGATCCGTATCTATCATTTTGGAAAGAGTTCAAAAAAATTGATGCTCACCAAATCAGAATAGGCGAGGACACGAAAAAATATTTTTGCTCCAAATGTGTTTTAAAATACATAATACATATATAAATGTACCAAGAAAATATTTTTTGAGCTAGTCTAGTTCATTTTTGAAAAATAGCAAATTTTGAAAGTTCCAATATTGGCGCTCTCAGTGACGTACGTACCCGAGCAGCCAATAGGCGTAATCGGGTTGATTTTGACGTTTAACGGCAACGTTGCCAAGCTTCTAGAACTATAAACCAGAGAACCTAATACCGTTGAGAAGTGACAGAAAAACTTTTCCCAATGTCAAACGACGATGGCGAATTTGAAAGGTGTGAAAACCACCGTGAAAACATTGGTTCTGTTATAAAACAATATGTTTGATTATAAACAAAGAATTGGATAGTTTTTATATTGTGAATCATTGTGGTCCGTAAAAAATAACATAAGTATGGCAACGTTGCTAAATTAATTGACGCTGTCAACTGTGGGATTGGGTGCTCGGGGTAGTACGTCACAATGGCGCTAAAATGAAGCCATTTCAATTTATGAACTTTGAATAATTTTTTCAAGTTTCAGACAACTCGCAAAAAAACAAGAAAATTGTCAATCGTACACCGTAGAATCCATTGAAAATATTTTGAAAATTTCATGTCCTCGCCTATTGTAAGCAATTGATACGATTGTTATTATGTTGCAATGCAAGTACTTTCTATACACAAACTAGCTGAAAAAATACACGAAACGATTTTTTCAGGAACCTGCCCTTGGCTATAGCAATCTCCTGCACTCTAGTAACAGCGGTCTATGTTCTCACCAACATAGCCTTTTACACAACTCTGTCTCCAGTAGAAATCTTGGGATCGAAAGCCGTTGCTGTTACTTTCGCCAACAGACTTTTCGGGCCCTTGGCATGGACGATTCCAGTTTTTGTAGCCCTTTCCACGTTCGGTGCTGTGAATGGTATTCTGCTCACTTCCTCTAGGTTGTTTTACGCAGGGGCATGCAACGGACAGATGCCGGAGCTGTTGACGATGATCCAGGCCAAAAAAATGACGCCAACGCCATCTGTTTTGATAATGGTGAGTTTCTGGCAGTAAGAATATTCAAACATAGCATTGGACTATCAATAAGGTATCGAAATATTAGGCGAATCATTTCTTTGATGGACATTTTCAACCTTCCACCTCCTCAGTCATTATAAAAAAGAATTAGGGTAAAGTGGGGGAATACCGGCCGTGGAGGTAATTTCGGCCATCAAGTATCCCCCACTCCAATGAAAAATTTGGCGCGATTCGTATCCATCGAACAAGCATGTAAACAAACTGAACGCTCAGTGTCGTTTAGGCATTGAAACGGTTAGCTGTATGATTTTTATGAAGCATTTTACGAAAAAGCACGTGTTGCTGTAACAAAAGTGTGTGTTAGAGGCTGTATATTTCAAAATCGGTGAGTAGTAAATTTAATGTATTTGTATAAAAATGAACAGAATTCTGTTGTCTTTCACTCAGTTTACTTGAAAACTTCGTGGCTTTAGGCATTTATTTTATAATGTCCTGGTATTCATATTATTGTTCAGGGGGTAATTCCGGCCATCTTTGCGTGGGTAATATCGGCATGGCCGGTATTACCCCAAATTTTCATTTGAATTTTTTTCTTTTTTCAGATGCCGCGGAACTATACGCGAAAAACTGATAGAGCTTCTTGGACTTCTGAGGCTCTTCAGGCAGCTCTTGCTGCTATAGAAAATGGGCGCGCTGTTAGGGAAGTTTCAAGAAGTTTCGCTATTCCAAGAGCAACTCTTCAAGATCGACGTAAAAACGGCAAACTAGCTAAGAGTCAATTGAAACGACGTCCAGTCTTTTCTCGAGAACAGGAGAGTTAATTATCGGAGCAAATAATTAATCTTTCCGAACTATTTTTTGGAGTTACGGCGGCACAGATGAAGCAAAGCGCTTATACTTTTTCCAAATCAAATAATTTGAAGAATCGGTTCAAGGACGAAAGAGGATCAGCAGGTCGTGACTGGTTAGAGGGATTTTTGCGACGCCACCCCCAAATCGTACTAAGGAAACCAGAATCGACAAGCATTAATCGTGTGACGGCTTTCAATAAAGATGAAATCGGAATTTTCTTTGGAAATCTCACCACTCTAATGGACAAATATAAATTTTCTCCAACAAGAATATGCAACGCAGATGAAACCGGTATCACGACAGTCCAACGTCCAAGCAAAATCTACGCCCAAAAAGGCCAAAAAAGAGTAGGGTATTTAACTAGTTGGGAGAAGGGAAAAACCACTACAGTAATGTGTGCATTCAGCGCCTCGGGAATATACATTCTTCCAATGTTCATTTATGCCAGGAAAAGAATGACCGATCACTTGAAGAATAACGGACCCCCAGGCGCTATTTATCGCTGCTCGAATAACGGATGGATAACCGAAGATTTATTTATTGAATGGTTGAAGCACTTCGACCATTGTGTTAAAGCTTCTAAAGAAGATCCAATTCTGTTATTACTTGATAATCACTCTAGTCATTGCTCGTTAAATGTTTACAACTTCTGCAAAGAAAGAGGAATCATTATTATTAACTTGACGTTACTTTTTATGGACCCTTGAAGATAGCATATAATTCAGAACGTGATATATTTATGAGAAATAACCCAGGTGAGAAAATCAGGCCCAATATCGTTGCTCATTTGTTCAACAATGCTTTTGGAAGAGTTGCAACTGTCGAAAAAGCCACTAAAGGTTTTGAGGTAACAGGAATATTTCCTGTTAACCCTGATGTTTTCACAGCAGAAGATTTTGCCCCAGCTGAAAACTTGAACCCTACAAACTCAAATGAGGCACATCCTAAAAATGGACAGGTAGAAGAGAATAGAACAGAAGAAATGGAAGAAGAAATAATACAACAAATAATCGATGCAGACACGAACGAAATAGAAAAAAGTCAGGATAAATCATTCAGAGAAATAATACCAATTCCTGGATGTTCTGGAACTAATAATGAACAGGAAAAAAGAGGTGGAAAAAAGCAACACTCGCAAATATTCACGTCTACACCGATGAAGGAAATTCTGGAAGAAAAAAAGAATGCAAAAGAGAAAAAGTTGCAGAAGGGGAATCGGGATCTAGAACAGCAGAAAGAGTGAAAAAACAGGTTTTCCGTAACTCTGATGAGATCAGAGTATTAGGAAACAAACACACCAACATTGCCATACAACAGAAACCAGAGCTGAGAAAAAAAATGAAGGTGAACTATCATGATTGTGAGGAGGAAGAAAACAATTCAGATACCGAAGTTACCGAGGACATTTGTATCATTTGCGGAGAATTCGGGAAGAACCGAGAACTCTGGCTAAGATGTGTGAGATGTTATGGATGGGCTCACAAGAATTGCACTAATAGAGATAGAAAGAAAACCTATTTGTGCGATTTCTGTCAGTAAACATAATTATGGGTAATAGCGGCCCCCGGCTGCTATTACCCCAAGCAGCTGGGTAATGCCGGCCACTTACATATATTTTTAAATATATATGTTTTCTTAGATTAGTTTTTTTTCATTCCTAATTAATATATGTTTCATTCCCGAACGTCTTATCTTTCATTCGAACCTCCTAGTTCCCTTTAAAATCTTAAAATCTCCGAGATATTAGAGATTTTCCTTAGGGGGCCGATATTCCCCCACTCTACCCTAAGATAGTGAGATCCTTAACCTTCTTTCGGGAAAAATTTCGGTCATATTTTTATTTCCAGCGTTGAATTACATATGTTTCTTCCCTTTCGGATGCTGGTCCTTTCGCCAGCTGCACTCCAGCCTCTTGGGCTTTTTGTGTTTTCCAGGTAATTTTTTCACAGCACCCACTCCGTAACTCTAGTCCCCTGTACCAATCTGTACAGGTTCTTCACCGGTTGACTAATGTATTCTTCGGTTGGTCTAGGATTCCTGAAAATTGCCTGTCTTTTGCGGTCTAAAGCCTCGCATTCTGACAGTACATGTTTGGCTGTTTCCGTCCCTTTACCACATTATCTGCAGGAAAGTTCTCCGTTGTACAGCCCTATTTTGTGCAGGTGTTTTCTTATTGGACTGTGACCCGTTATTATTCTAACTTGATTCCTGCTCTGCTTGAGTAGTTCTTCAGTTTTGTGTTTTCACGGTTCTTTAATGAATGTTTTCCCGAAGTGCATTAGGGCTTCATGGCACCTCGGATTTATTAATCCCGAGTGCGGGTTCTGGACCAATATATGGAGTTAATGAACCCTCTCTGGCTAGCTTATCAGTTTTTTCATTGCCCTCGATACCACAGTGACCTGGAACCCACATCAAAGTTAATTTGTTGTGTTCTGTGAGAGTACTGAGTTCTTCTCGGCATTCCCAAACCAGTCTTGATGACACTTTCGGGTTCATAAGAGCCTTCAGTGACGGCTGGCTGTCTGTGCATATTTTGATTCGTGCATTACGCATTTCCCTCATTTTGTTTTCTCTCGCGCATTGCAAGATGGCGTACATCTCTGTCTGGAATAGGGAGGTGTTTCTTCACTCACTGTATATTCCAGCACCAGTTCCTTCCCTGGTTTTTGATCCGTCCGTGTACTAGATCCTCTCTACAGGTTTGCCTCTGATGTTGTCATCTGTCAATTCCCTTCGATCTTGTAAGATAACCTCGGAGTTGATGTTGAAAAAGTACCTAGGAGTCATGTGGTCCGTTGGTTTCATTTTGAGAATGTTGCCTCCCACTATTTCCTTTATCTTATTGTGATCCGATCTTTTTCTCATACTTTGTTGCCTCAGAAGTCCCATTCTTGCTTCTCCCATGATTGTTATGTCAATCGGTAGGAGGTCCAACAGTACTTCCATGGTTGATGTTGGTGTTGTTTTTATAGCTCCTGTTTTAAAATTACGTATTGGTAAAGTTTACAACCAGAACTGCAGTGCTATTATATAAAGGAACGATAAATTAAGGATTGCATGCATGGAAGAACACCTACGTATATGTTTCCTAATTGCCATTTATCAGCTTCTTCATATCAAAAATCGTCGAATCACAACTTCTCCACTTGCTCTTGATCAGTGAATTTTTTGTCGTGAAAACAGAATAAATGCATACCATTTTGTTATAAAGAGTTTTACAATAGGAATAAAAGTATACTGAGCACACTATCTAGGGATAAACAAATTTCTGGAGTAACACAATTGCATACCGATTTCTTTCGGCTGTATGGGAAAGATAACTATTGAGAGTTCATATGTAACGTCTATCGGTACTGATGAAAATAAACGTTCAATCCAATTTCAATAGGGAAATGAATCGGAAACAAGTTCAATTCCAGAAAGAAATTGAGTCCCTTACAATCTCATTTCATAAATCTTGATATAGCTCTGAATTCAGCTTTATTGCTATCGTTGGTTTTATTGCAGCATGCAGTATTTCTGTCTTCAAATTTATATAGTGGAGAGGAACATTCTCGGCAGTTACTGAGTAAAAAAGGAGGAAGACATGAAGCAGACAATATGAGTCAATAAGTGCGATAAAAAGTGATACAAATTATTATCAATCGATCATTACACCAGGTTTAATAACTATCAAATTAGAAAACTATATTCCAAATCATTAATCCTTATTCGAATCATCATAGTTTCCAGAAGATGTGTTTTAAGTCCTAGTTCAAGTGATAAGGGACATTTGAGTCAGTTGAACCTTCAAATTGAATGAATCTTTGAGCTGGATAAAGTGAGCACAATCAGTTGAAAACTGATCATTGCAAGTGGCACCTACTCGAGGAAACTCCATCAAACGTTTTGCAATAATCACAGCCTCACTGGAGCATCAATGACATCCATCATCGCCTCTGAGAGGTGTCAGCTCTTCTGGCCCTAACAGAAACGCAAGTTACCTACTGCGCCAATTGATTAAGAACTTATATGATTCAGATTCAAAGTTGCTGCCTGCCATTGCTCTAAAAATAACCGTTCATTGCAGAGTGAATAAATTTTTACTATACAGATTTGGTGATTTGCCCATAATATTATCAATACGGTAGTTTCTGAAGTGGATTTGTATTTTTATGACACTTTCCAGATTATTCACTTCTTCATCGCGATCATTCAATAGAGGATCAATAAAATGAACTATCATATAATGAATTACATTTTCTACCTGACTTCGAGTAAACTGTAAAAGTGATCAATTTGTTGTTACAGGCTCTTTTATCGTTGTTGTACCTGACAGTATCAGATATCGATGCCCTCATCAACTACGTTGGATTTGCAACCTGGGTAAGTTCATGCCCAACCATCGTCTCTCTCTTGAAATCCACCTATTCCAATAGGCCAAGCACTGATAGGTCTGTTCCTGATCATAGCTTGATTTCACGGCCAAATTAGCCGATTCATTGTTTGATTGGTCATTTATTACACTGGTGTTTTATTTTTTCAGCTGAGTATCGGAGTGGCAGTCCTCTGCCTTCCCTGGTTGCGGTGGAAACAACCCGACTTGGTCAGGCCCATCAGAGTCAACCTCTTCTGGCCCATCCTCTACCTAGCCTGTACCGTCTTCGTGACAGCCGTACCAATGGCTGCTAGTCCTTATGAGACTGGAATGGGAGTACTCATGATCCTGACATCAGTACCGGTGTACTATGTGTTTGTCTACTGGCCTAAGCCAAGGTGGTTCAAAACGGGCTCGAACGAAGCCACACTGTTCCTACAGAAGATATTTGTGGTTGTGGGCAAAGCCAAAACTGTAAAGTTATAGGTTATAACATATCTGTTAGGACCTAAGTAGGGAGCGAGTTTTTGTTTGTTGCAGATCGATGATTCGTTTACTCTATTGACATAAGCTCAAAAGAAAAAGGGATGTTTAACAGATGACTAGTTAGTACATGTCAGAATATTCAAAATTCATATCAAAATCATTGTGGAATAAAGGAATTGTTTCATATCTCATTATATAGCTGAAATGATTCAGGACTAGAATGGTTGAGGAAGCAACGAATAAATCAAAAATTGTATTTCCTAATTATTTAGTCATCGATTAGTAAACTCTGTTACTCATTTGGACCATATCGAATTCCAGGATCTTATCTTCACCATGTGGCCAGAAATTGAATTCTGGAGTCAAATATCAAACTTTCAGTACACGATTTAATTCAAACAAAATATTGACATTTCTTCCACGTGCCAGAATCACTTCAACGTATTTTCTTCTGTTGGAAATACTCCCCAATAAGGACATGCACTAACTAGGCTGTAACGATCAGTCTAAAAAATTTCAAGCTTCTGAAAGAAATTCTTGAATTGTTGGGACACCAAAATTTTGAATTCGATGAGAAGGAACATGATCAGACTGACATATCGAATGAAGAATCTGCCGATTATGAAGTACACAACTTTTATTGAAACGACTGCCTTTCAAAGAAACTGCCACCATTACTGTATACAACATGGAATTGGGGTACTTCATCAAATTAACTGAAATAATCTCCAAATTCTACTAGAAGCTCATTATCTAGAAATTATGTAAATATCGGTCATAGATGAGAAATTTTACTGACTTCTGTCTAGAACTCTGGAGATAGTCTAGATATACAATATCATGTGGTGTGCATGCAACATCTGAGTAATTTATACCAAGCTCACCACGCCAGATATTCAGCCCTATGCTGTATCACTTCCGTGAAAAATAACGTCACCGTTAGTCGCCATTTCCGTTATTTTGCTACTACCAAGCAATGGCAAAATAACGGAAAAGGCGAATATCAGTGACGTTAATTTTAACGGAATTGATACAGCATTGTATCTCTGTAGTGTGAAACAATGGCAATTTTTAGTTCTGTTTTTCAAAATGGAATGCAAATTACTCATTTCAGAAGTACCCCAATTCTAAGTAATCCAGTCGAATAGAGTTGAATTGCTTATAGATTTATTTGAATTTTAGACACAGGTGAATAGTTGAATTTGGGTTAGTATTTTTTATACCTATTATTATCGAATAAATTTGTTGTATAGTTTGTCGGAATTTTTTTGAACTGAGACAATTTGAAGTAAAACTGATGAACCATTCATTCCACTTTCTTAGTTTAAATCCGATCTCATCAGGGGGCCAGACTTTTACCAAAATATCTATAAGTGATGACATATGGATTAGTCCCTTAGAATTGAAGTTTATGATTGGTACATCATAGGTAGTCACTTTGATTGTGATTTTTCTTGTATGGAAATATTAAATAGAAGCTTTTAAATAATGTTGATTGGACATATATCATTATTTTTGTCAATGATACCGTTTGTGATGACTCAGCCATGGGCCAAAGGTTTCAAATCCACATACATGGACATTTCTCATATTTCATCAAGAATTCGTCCTTTGGTCCATGTCGGTACTATAGACCCATATACTTATTGGCCTCTATGTTCTGTTTATTTAAAACAGATGAATGTGATAAATTTTTTTGTAATCGATTATTTAATTCAAAATTGTCCAAGGAACAATCTATAATTGGAATATAGGCTTTCACATCTAGTGTCAATGTTATGGTAGTTTTCGAGTTTTAGTGTGGCCTTCTTTACTTGAGATTTCCAAACGACTGCGACGGCAGCAGTCATCTTCAAGGGCGTAGAATCAATGAAGACCATAGCAAAATCTGGAAACCAACTACGATAATCGATAACTATTCTTTAAGCCACATTGGTCAGACTGTGAGGAAAAGATCTGATAAATTCGTGATTCATTCGATCACTCATAATCATTATCGATTGGTTGGATAAAAATTCATTTAAAAATAGTTGGAGTTTGAACAGAAAGTAGTAAAAAGCAATGGGTCTGCCCTTTTAAATGAAAATTCAATTTAATTTCCAATGAATCACTGAACTATCAACTTTTTCTCATACGAACATGATAGTACTTCCAATTATTTCAATATCCCAAGTCGGTTGTCAAAGTTTACATTCCATTTTTTTATAATTGATGGTAGAACTGAAGAAATCGCATAGTATTATAGTGTTAGTATTAAATATTTCGTTATCAGTATATCTCGTAATCAACCTACCTTCAAGAGCATCATGTGTTTTATTTTTCATATACAATATACAGTATTAGATTATCAAATGACAGAGCTGAACTGCATTTCATAACAATTTTCCAGAATAAATGTTTGTAACTTTATGCTGATTTTTATTGGATAAACTCTAATAGGTTCATGTGTTGAATATCTTTGTGCTTCAAATAAATGAAAAAACAAATAATTGAATTAATAATCGTAATTCCTGCTGAACTGACAAGTGACCCTATGGAGTTGTCTACCGAGCATGAATCTGGCAACCTTGCAGGCTACTCCAATGCTCCTGTCCATCATTATCATCTTCTAGGAATTGTTTCAAACGAAAATGCTAACGAACAGTGAAGGCCAAAAAATTTTCATCATTTTGGTCATTTTAATCGATGACGTTGGATCAATATAATTTTATATCATTCGCGATTTCTTGGTAAAAATAAATATTAGCAACGCTTCTGCCATTAAACTCAGGTCAGACATTCAATACTTGATATTATAATACATTCAGTAATAATAATTATAATACTCTCTCATGAGTTGCTCCTCTTCATGTGTAACATCGTCCATTATAAGGCAAATACCAAACACTTTATTTGAGATTTTCGATGAGATTTTTCTCACAGTATTATAGATGTCCGATCAAAAACTCTCTGTATTTTCTATTGGTTTGAAGAGGAATACTACCAAATTCTGATGCTTAGAATATTGATTGACGTTTCTCATGATGCTCTTGAAATGTTTGAAAGATTCCCTATATTTTGACCAATGTCAATGCCTATCATATCGACAATAATGGTATAAAGATTTCTGTGCATGTACCTCCTGTATAGAAATAAAGAGATGTTGATCAATTAATTTTGTTTATGTTCATTTGCCGAATTTACCCGAACCCCAATATTCCAAGCTTCATCACTAACATCGATTGTAACTTCTATTACGATTATGATGTGGGATTTATAATGAATATCCACCTCAACTACTGAATTTTTCGTTTCCAAAAGGCTGAAAAATTTTTTCATTTTGCGAGATACTATCGATTCAAAAATTATTTGTTGACTTCTAAGTCGTCTGGCAGATAATAATAATAGCCAATAGCAAAAAATGCACCATTTCACAAAATCAACATTTTTCTGTGTAAAATAGTGTTCTAAAACTGGAAAAGATCGGATTTCACATTTCTAAGAGATTCAAAGACGATCAAAGTCAAACCGAATTTTCGAAGACTTAAATTTTTTATTTTCCATAAAATTGCTAGGTCCCCCATACGTATTTTGACGAACTGATTCCGGAATACAAAAAAAAATGGCGGGAAGCCAACCCACTCAACTCCGGATGAAATTTTCAACTCGCGAACGGTTGTAGATACTCTGTGAACATTTAATCACTGCTCTACGATACTTTTATTACAAACCCGACCAACCAAAATTTCAGAAAATTTGAGGAGGTTTATATACATTAAATTCGTATATGGTTAACTGACTAACATGTTATTTTTCCACCCACATTCCAATGGTAAGCAGACTTTGATGCGATAAGTACATGTGTGTAGCTGAACCATATTTTTGACTGCTGATCGGGGATGAAGACCCACTCGTACAGCTTAAACTTTTCGACTGTAAAATGAGGGTGAAACAGCTTTAGGTATTTTGGATACTGAATTATGTTTAGCCGCTGAACTCTCTTCCTTGCTAAGATTATGCGGTTGTTCGTCAGCTCTAGAAACTAATATCATGAGTAGGTACTTGAGGAAGTACGGGACAATTTGACAGGAATACTTAATTTTCGTTACGAAAGGCTGCAAAGAAGACTCTCATGAATCGGCAAGGAAAGTTCTGAAACATCAGTTTTTTATGTATAAAAAAATAACTAGATGATGATGAGCCTCAGAGAAGAGGCAGAAGAAAATTCTTCACATTTTGTTTTATTGTCACTCATACATTGTTTTCATAACGATAATATAATATTCAATCTTGTACGTATTCTCAAAAAATATATGACCTGAATAATACATCTTAATCTCTATGGAGTGATAACTGTTTCGAATCCAACATTCATGAATTCCCATTACAGTTGAGAACTCCTCTATTATACCTGAAGAACACCTTATAATTTTTGGAATAATCCCTTTCCAAAGGCAGCCCTAGTCTATCTGAAGCCATATACGCCGCTCCGACACCCATCTCAGTTTCCAGCCTCATCAGCGACATCTTGGAAATAGTCGTATGGTTTCTGATCCAGTCTATAAACCCAGGCCTCAGCAGGTCCCAGCTGAGCCAAACTGAACCGACGCATAACACGTGTATGCCGCCTTCTCTCTCTGTCAGTTCTGGCGATGCTTTTGGTACCACCGCAGATATGCTTCTGGCGAGATGAGAACCGGCTTCCCTGAATATTTCTTGCGATAACTTGTCACCATCGTTGGCGAGGTCTGCGAGTTTTTTAGCTAGGGATGCTATGTGGGCTTTGTCGAAGTTTTGGTAAAATGACTCCAGTATGTCGGCTTGAGTCTTGATTTTGAAGTGGGATCTCACCAGCTTCCAAACTCGGTCAGTGGGGAACGGGGGCCTCTCGAAGTTGTCGATATCATCGAAAGAGTATTTGACGGCTCTGAAAGCTATTTTCCAGGCTGAAATCAAAGTTGATCATTATTTTAATGTGCAATGGAAAATTTATAAAAAAATCAAAATCTATCAGGAAGTATTCGTTCTGTTCTCTTTGTCTCAATGAATTAATTGTCCTTTTCATAAAGGCAGTCTATAATTTTTTCAATCACAATCAAAGAGGCTTTCGAGATAAATTTCATTAAAAGAAAGCCGAGTATTATATGAAACCAAACATGCATATGAGTTAACAGTTGTTCGAATGACAATTCTTCGAAAGACAGTTCTTCAAATGAACAGAAGTATGATAGTCCAACTAGACCATAGTTTTTCTCAAACAGTTTGACGGGTTACCAAATTTCTGAAGTTATGATTGAACATCTTCATTAACATAATCTGAATAAGATTTAATGTCGCTGAGAGACATTTTTGCTAAGAACCAGTCTGACTATTGGAAATCAGTATTTGTAGGAAATCTACAAACATTGGTATCAGCACATGATCGTGGGCAGATCGCATCAGTGCAGACTGGCTGAAAGATGCCATCCCAACCATAGAGCCCTAAGAAAGGTCAGTCTTGGAAGGTGTGACCTTTCAGACAGGCAGTAGCCTGCACTACCTACATTCCGGATAACAGAGGCCAGAAGCAGAAATAATTCTGCGACGGCTCAAAGTTGCAAATCTCGGGCTCAATAATAACCTATGGCCGGTGTTGGGTAAAACCCCATTGGACAAAGACCTCTCGATGGATAGTGAATTCCTCGAGAAACTTCGTCTTTCCACTACAACCAAGGGAAAATGAAATCAGAGTTGAAGAAGGACACAGCCTGGAACAGGGCACTAACATAAAAGAAGATGCAGTTTCCACTCCGGTTATCGTATAGGTCCAGGAAGAAGCAGCAGAATACCCCCAAGGAGTGAGCCCTCTCAACAGACAAGCAGCACATGTGAGCGGTATGCCTATGGAAATTATAGAAGCTCCAAAGAACGCAAAAGAACCGCTCTGTACACAGAACTGGGCATTCAGGGTTTTGCAGGTTCAGCTCCACCATGTAGGAAGTTCGACCAGGAAGGGCTGATTTGGCCCTCCTGCAAGAACCCTGGCTACACGAGGGTAGGGTTGCGGGACTGAAAATCAACTCTGAAAAAATCTCGCGCTTGTATCGTACATAGCAACAAGTTAATACGTACTAATCCTGGTACTCTGTGCCGCTGCTATTTTAACAGCTATCCTGACCACACCAACAGAGGAAGGAGCAAAGAGTTGGTTAGTGAGTGACCGTACAGGCAGCACTACGGGGCAGAGGAGCGCCACATTCGATAGTCAGCTGGGTTGTATCTTTGCTAACGAGAAGAAGGGTTGATTTATTCTGGGGAAACTCAGACTGAGAGTCTATGTATAAGGGGGAAACTGCCCTAAGGAAAGTTGTTTCCCCATCTATGGTGCATGGTCACGGACGAATTTCTGGATGAATTCAAAGATGAAGATGTCGAGGCCCAAGCATACGCGGGCGATGGAGTTGTTTTATAGAAAGCAAATGATTCATAAGATTCGTCTGCGACCATATGCAGGACGCCTGAAATTGAAAGATGGTACGGTAAAGCAGAGCTCTCAGTGTATCCGACAAAGAAAGAGATGATCCTGTTCACTGAACGAAAAAAAAAGACAGGTTTAGAGTTCAGAGATTGGCTGGCCTGTTTGTTAATAACGGACGCAATGAGAATGATACCAACCGCATTGTCGGAGGTACTACTGGGGCTACCGCCGCATTCAGTCTGGATCAAGGACGATGCGGGACTCGGGAGTCTAGGTAAACGAAGGATCTTATTTTCGCCTTTGGAGTGAAAAGCACACAAGACAGACTGTGATGAAATGGAAAGGGTTCTCTCACTATTCTGAGTACAGAACAATGGGGAGGAAGTACACTGGAGTTTTGACCAGGAAGCCTAATATGTTATATATGGTCGGTTCGCGTCTAACTGAAAAACAGGCTTCGGGTGCAGGCATTTGACTGGAAGGAGGAGGTGTACTAGGAAGCTAATACGATAGTTTTCCGAGATGAAGTGTTCGCAATCCTAACTGAAGCAACGAGGCAAGATGTTAATTTATTCAGATAAACCGCGCTTCAAAAAGCAGCTGAAACGAAGGAAGTTTCGCTGGTATGGTCTGGGTCACAGAAGGGTGCGCGGAAACGAGGTGGCAAACGAACTTGACAGAACCGTTCCTTCAAAGCCGTTTGTTTTGTGGGTCGAAGCCTGTACTAGGCATCGCAAGAAGCCAAACATCTTTAGCGGGAAAAAAACGTAATAAACTCTGGAGGATAACTGCGAGCTGCTGGTAGTCAAAAGACTAAGTTCCAGCAAGTCAGGGACAGCATGAATTTTAGGCAGAAATCGACAAGCACTACGTCTCTTTATATGAATATTGACAGGATATAATGAATCGGGCAGACATCTATAACTCATAGGCATAGGAGACAGCTTCACTTGGTAGGCCTATGGGAAGCTGAGATTTGAAATGTTTGGAGTTAAAAATTCCAACGGAAGGAACTGATCGACCTGGAGTGGACGGAGATACTGACCGACCGAAAGGTTAGATAGATAGAATTGTGGAGAACATAGGATGCGACAGCGACCCCCCTATACATACTACTACTACTATTACAAGCCAAGGACCTACTGACACCTTTGAAGGGGATTTTCTTTATATTTTTCTCATTGAACGAAATGAAGTTTCTGATTGGGTCCGACTTTTACGATCGATGTTTTGGACGGAAAATTCGGGTTTCAATTCGAGACACGAGAGAGTATACGATTCTGCGTTTCAGTTCAATTTTGACTGGTGTATATTTTACAATTTTGAAACTTAATATACAGGGCATTTCACGATGAGCGTTAATTAGACGTTTCTGGCAAACCAGACAACGGATCAACCTGAAAATTTGACAGTATGCATAAATAAACATGATCTACACGCCTAAAATATTTTAGACGATGCGGCGTTGCCGCTTCTACTGTAAAGTAGCGGTTACTTTGATTTTTCAAATGGAACACCCTGTATATAATATCATATTATGATTTCATATCACTTCGTCAACAACTTCATATAGTATCTCCCTATACCTATCTCTTACCGTTTAAGAGATATAAATTAATTTTGATTTTTTTTTCACCAAACATGTACTTTTATAAACGCTGATAATCTTGAACTCTCTGGTACTAAGATGATCAAATTCGTTGACGAAGAGATAAGAAATCATAATATGATATTATATACAGGGTGTTCCATTTGAAAAATAAAAATAACCGCTACTTTACAGTAGAAGCGGCAACGCCGCATCGTCTAAAATAGGCGTGTAGATCATGTTCATTTATGCATACTGTCAAATTTTCAGGTTGATCCGTTGTCTGGTTTGTCAGAAACGTCAAATTAACGCTCATCGTGAAAAGCCCTGTATAGTCGTGAAAGGCTCTGACGTCAGAATTGTTGAAAACCGTTTGCTTTGAATGAAATGATTACTGAAAAATGAATCCAGCTTTTGATATATATATTTTTGTTATCATGGCCAGTCTTTCGAAATTCGAGATTCTCATCTCGTCTTGATTTCGAGACGAGATCGAGACGAGACTAATGGGTTTTTTCGAGATCGAGAAAAACACTTCGAGATTTTTTGAGTTCGACAAATTATTTCGAGATTTCTCGATCTCGAAAAAATATGAGCTGCAATAACTCACATCTCTAAATGCGCCAGAAGAGACAAAATAAAAAACTCTCGAAGTTTCGAGAGTCTCGAATCGAGATCGAGAAATTGTCTTCGAGAGTTTGTTTATTTCTCGTCTCGATGATCGAGACGAGACGAGAAAGTGCCTTCGAGACAAGATTTCTCGTCTCGATGAAACCCTGATCATGGTGATTATTCAATTCTTAATCAAGAACCTACCACTGCCTTCATCCCCCAGTAAATTCCCCCATCCTCCACATTGCACCTTGGTTCCATCGGGGTTGATCAATAGGGTATTAGAGCCTGTTCCCGCTATGCATGTAACTCCTCCTTTGTTTGAAGTTGCCGCTACAGACCCTTCTGTGTCGCTCCCCACCACATATTTTTCCGCCAGATTTGGATAGACTTCTTGGCTACCTCGGGCCAATTCTTGGTTGGATTCTTCTTTCTCGCATCCACTCAAACTCAGACCCTAGAAAAATTCAGTTGATATACGTGAGTCATTCTGCAAAAGTCATTTCCACTTTCTGAAAGGTTAGCGTCACATATGCAATGGATATTTTATGGGGCCGGGTCCATTATATTCATTAAGTATCTCAGTAAAGTTTTTCTACGACTGTGCGTTTTAGTTTTGAAAGTGTCACTTTCCAGCACTAGTGCGGAAAAATAATGTAAATTTAGTGTTATTATATGTACATTTCATTGATATCACCTGTATATTACTATTCAAACTAATGTAAACTAATAAAATATATATTTCAAATGTGCTTTTGTATAATTATGCGGTCTTAGAAAAAATAATGTTCCTAATTCATGTGTAAAGTATCACTTTCCGCACTTGTTGGGAAAATAACTATTTCTTTGAAGTGCACAGTCTTTCCTTTGGGTACCATACAGCAATATTTCACAAAACCTATCGTTCTGATGAAAAATAGTGATGCGAAATATCAGACTATCACGGCATCAATACTAGTTTGAGTGAATTTGTCCTAACTTTCTCAAAGCAAATCGATAGTGCAAATTCATTAAAATTACGGTTTTTGATTTTCCTACACTTTGTGCCACCTACATAATACATTTTTCAGTTTTGTGCATTAACGTACTGAAAATAGTGCATGCAAAAAGTTTCGCGACGTGAAATTGTCCAAAAAGGGCGTAAAACGAATACTTTGGTACCTTTTCCACTTGGGCAAAAATAACTATTGATTTTACTAATTTAGCAGCAGGTGAACAATCTTACCAGAGCATTCAGTGGTGTTGTGATGGGTATTCCAGCTTTTTCCTTCGATTGATTTATCAGTTCTGCTATCCTTCTCGAGCACTCTTTCATTCCCAGTAGGTGATGATTGGTTCCAGGTCCTTTAGCATCCCCCACAATTTCCCCCGCCGAGTTCATGATGATTGCGTGTGAATGGGTAGCACCCCTGTAGAATAAAAACAAAGGAAATGAACTATCTGTATGAACCAATCAAAACAGTTGTGGAGACGATAAATCTATTTACGTAAACAGAATAAGACAAGTAAGGTTATGCTGGGTAATAATCAACGCAGTTTCAACCAACAATATTTGTTTCTGCAAGTTTTTCAGTTAATTTATATATCCTTCTTCCTTCAATGTTTCACATTAGCTATTGCGACCCCTCAACTGTTCTGATTCAACCATGTACGAAAGTATGGTCGATTTGAGTTCTTCTTCAAATACTTTTACAGTGTTGCCAAATGTTTTATGACATATTCCCTACCTTGCAATAAAAAAAATACATGTATATGAAGTTTCCAGAGTTCTCCACACTTCACCATAGGCGAAAGGGGTGAAGGAAAAATTTTGCCTATTATTTAGGGTTGTCACGGGTCTTGAGAGATCATCAATATTTTGAAAACTCTATTTCTGCATTATATTTACACGATAGAACATCTGGCAACACCCGAAACAGTTCAGTGTGAGAACTTTATGCTGTAAATTTTTTGGGTTAGTTCTAATGGCTAGTGAATATCCATATATTTTTTTCTGTTTCGTATTATAAATTTTAATGTCTAATTAACGGAATAATGGAAATTATATACATATTTTTTTATATCCGGAGCGCAGATTGATTATTTCACATGTTGATTTTTTTACTATTGCGTATTCAATTTTTCAATAAAGTTTTTGGAGTGAAATTATTTCTCTCAATTCCAGATGATTCAACTCGCGAAAGGTTTAAGATAGAGCAATTCTGCGAACGCCCATCGATTCACAATGATCAATCAATCAATCAATCATTTATTGTTCTGTAAATTTTACAGTTTCGTAACAATGTGAGTTCAGGTTACTCAGTATAGGTACATAACAAAAACGAAAAATACTGGAAAAATATAATAATTCACAATGATAAAATTACTATACTCTGTGATCAACCCATATATAAAAATCATGAAAAATACAAAATTATCAGATTCTTTTGAAATTTGCACCATATACGCAAAATGTTATGCTGATTCCAAAAATATATGATTTATATTTATGCTGAGCTACAAGGTTCGACATAAAACGGAAAGAAAACGTCAAAAACTCCAAAATTTCGATTTTCCATTATTCTGAAAATTGCAAACGTCACTCAAATGTATCTTGATGAGCCGATTCTGAATCATACCACGAAAATAAATTTCGATGACAAATTGACATTTTAGAATATTTTTATTAGAAAAAATGCATCTATCCACAAAATAATTTCAATGATATATTATTAAATAATGTATATTCCAATTGAATTTTTTTCCCAAGTATCCTTCCCTATATTTTCCAACCAAACTGGATTATTTATTCTACGTCAACGATTCTTTTCGTTGAACTCCTTCACTGTACTCATGAATCAACAATTCGCATTGTTTTCGTTTTCCTACCTCACTCTGATGATTCAGCTGTTTTGATTTTTATACGGCGATGAAATCAATCATACTGATATTGATTATGCAGCTAGACTATTCAAACAAATACTTTTATTAGGTTTATCATGTCTTCCTACCTCAAACATATCGATTATTTCATCAGTAACAATATTTGTTCAAGTGCAAGGTTATTTAAGTCTATTATTGCTAGCCTTAGATAATTTACTGCAAAAGCTATTCCTCTGAAACACAATTTCCGCTCGCAGGTATCACTTAAAATTTCAAAATGTAAATATTGATGATATTTTTCCTTTCTCATAACCAGTCATGAGTACCCAAAGGCATACATTGTACGATTAAAGAAAAACCAACAGCATCACCAACTTAGGTAGGTGTTGCCAAGCCATTGGCAAAGTTCTTTTTCTTCAGAAAGACCAGCTACAAGTGGAGTTCTCCAGGGGTCTGTTCTTGGTCCACTGTTCTTTGTTGCATTCATACTGAGCTATATCGATGAAACTAAACTGTCTGAAAATGTCTTAGTTGAACTTCGATGCCTTTTCAAAGACCTCAAGTCCATAAGTTTATGGTGTGGGAATGGGAATACGCGTTTAACCTTACTACTTCAGTGGTATTTTGTCCGACAAAATTTTCGGAGGATTCTAGTTGTCAGACGGTCTCAGAAGATTCAGGGAGATTCTGAATTATGAGACCTCCCACATGAAAAATATCCAGAGGTGTTATGGGGGATGATCGTGTCGACCAAACCTTTCAAAGAAATTTCAGTCAATTACTGTCTATCTGCAAAACATGTACATATTTGCTGGAAGCAAAAAAGAGCTTTTCGCAATATCATATTGCTATCTACAACAACTTCTCCAAGCCATTGTTCTGACAAGAGTTCCTCATCAAGAAAATCAAAGTGATGTTTCATAGTGAAATTTTTCTCAGGAAGTGAAGGTTCAATAATTGAGATCACCAGCCACACGTTATACTGAGTAGGTTTCATCTTCCCTGTAAAGATGAGCGTTTTCATCAAATCTCCGAACAGAAATTCCATTTGTTTACATCATAATATGAAATAAAAATATCAATGAATCGGATAGTTCCCACAATGTTTTTACATAAAATATATTTTATTCATCCAGATCTTAAAGACGTGAAATTGTGATTCTCGTATTCAACGCGAATGTAAATAGAACGATATATAGTTATCACTATCATTGTCAAGAGTATTCTTTATCTCCAGAGATTCAATCAGATTACAGTTTTGCAAGGTATCATTTTGTTAATTTCGAGAGAATTATCTTGTATTGGACTTGGATTATTGTCTCACTATCATCGTTTAAGTGGGTGTTTCTCAACCAAAATCGTAGATGAGACACCCTACCCTGTTCATTGTCAATAGTTTCAGATAAATGCGATATTTATAGGAAAGGATCAATACTTTACTAAGTAAGTATGATGAAACTTTTTTCCTGGCAAGGCTGGCCACAGTAGATAGTACAGCAATTTCATATGAAGCTAACTTCTTCAGGCTAGAATTCTGGAAACTGGCCTTCCTGATTACTCTTCATCTGCAATGAAGAAGGTGCCTGTTTTGAAGCTTGCAATCTGATTTATCACGGTCGCATATGAAATTCATTGATCGCCAAGGGTAGATTGTAGATTGTAGAGAGGTCGTGCAGGCTGTGCAAGTACCTCGACCTTAAAAGTCTTTTGTGCGTAACCCTGTATCTATTCAAGAGCTGGGATTCCGCGGAGTCCCAACCAATCAAAATGGCCGTAAATGACAGTTTCGAGCCCTCTGCGCACTGACCATTAGCAATCTAGTTTAAGGTTATGTTGATGGTTCTGGGCCGGGAAGTGATGTGTTTGCCCTTATTTTCTTCCTCGTTGCCTTTGATGCTCCTGTGCCCTGACACCCACATCAGGGCTACCCGATTGTTTGCTTCCAGTTGTTTCAGAGTTTGTTTATAGTCCCAAGCCAGCTGGGACTCATAAATGTGTGACTTCAGAGCTTCTAGTGCTGCTTGGCTATCTGATATAGAATGAAATAGAAAGGATGTGGTTGATTTGGCTGTTCCACGTCAGTTTTTGGTCGATTATTACGCCCAGGAAAATGTTAGCTGGTTTCCATTCAGGCTTGGGGCTTTAAGTTCATACTTTCGCCTCCTGGTGAATGGAATCAGAACTGTTTTGCTAGGATTGACATTGAGTTTGTCTACTGCCCACCAGCTTCCGATTGTGATTTAGGCTACTTGCATGCCGTCGAGGTTACTCCGTCATGTCTACCCCTAATGGTGACGACCAAGTCGTCGGCGTAACCTTGAGTCGTGAACCCTTTTTCCGCCGTCATCCTGACTGCCTTTCTTTCCAGGGTCATCTGATGAATGAGGCGTTGATATTCCTTTCTTCTAGCGTAACTAATCAGTCTTCGTGAATCTGCTTACCTATACCTCTTCATCTCTTCAAATACTACCCCAGTACTTGAAGATGGCTCGATACGACGTTTTTATTCTTTTTTCATAATTTCCATAGACATTCTTTTCTTCAAAATTTATAACGCCAAACTGGTTTGAATTTTGAACGTCAAACTTTACTTTCTAATAAGTTATTGATCGATGCTACAGTAAAGCAATATTTTTTTCATACGTGGTACCGGTCTAGGCATACTAAATATCAACGTATCTTTGTATCTTGCCCGATTTTATATGTGACGTAATATTAAACCATGCTATTCCACGCAGATACAGTTGATTTTTGCTTCATTTTTTTTCAGAAAAGAGAAGTGTAACAAAAACTCATAATTCAATTCCTTTAATTTTGATAAGAAACAAATAAGCATATTTAAACTACGGCATTATTTGAATGTCGCTTTAATCCTTTGTTTTTATCTCTAGATTTAGTTTGTTATAATCCATATTTGAACAAGATCTAAAGGATTGATGAAGATAAGAGATAACGACTATTGAGTTTACTCAACAAGGACGTTATCATATATCTGAAATAGTTTCGAGGTTGAGACGTCATACATACCTAGCTAAAAAACTATTACTCCTTTATATCGATAAGTGAACACGAATTCCTGGAGACTATTGGAACTTGGGTTCAAATTTACATTTACATTTTTTTCTAATTCATTATTTGAAATATAACAACGGAGTTTTTCCTGATAGCACCAATATTCACACACTCTGTATTTTTTGAGAATTTGAATGTCGAACATTCATGATAGAGTAAAAATTCAAGTATATTCAAATATATATTATATATATATTCATGGACGCTATATTCAAGGGGACGAGTATGGTAACAGTTTTCAAAGCCAAAAATCTCGATTTTCGCAAAAAAAACAAATCTCAACATCACCATTGAGTTAGCTATGAAAAAAACATAAAATTTTGGCCTCGAGCATGAATTAAAATAAGAAACTGAACGCGCAATCTATGATTTTTGTGGGTAGCTTTGTTTATTTCACATCAGCGTTGTTGTGCCCTGTTATGTATTATATTATTTGGTGTGACATAAACTCTATTATTTCCACTTCGATCGACCATCGCAGAATTGCTATTATCTTCAATCTTTATCCCGGAAAGTTTTTTCGAAGAGCCCTATTCAAAATCACTTTTCTCAATCTTTCTGAATCTGAAACTATGGCATAAGTAGCCATAGTTTCAGACCGATATCCGTGTATCTGATTCTTTACGATTTTCGCTTTAGAGCTGTATAAATATGTAGAAGAATATCCCTACATGGCTAATGATCTTAGCAATCGATGCCACTATAGACAACCAAAGAACATCCCCACGAAACATTTTCTTACGTCGAAAAAACCGCCAATTTCAAAAAATAACAATCTTGTCAATTGGAACTGAAGGAGATATAATATCGCAAAGTGTCGAAACGTCGAGGTGACCTCAAAAAATATCCTGAACTCCCTTAGCTGCACTGCGATCGACGTGATTGTTACTTTTTTCAATTCAATTGACCTTTTTATGTGATGAAAAGTAATTTTCCGGAGGACTATTCGTCAATTTTGTTTCTGACACGTGTCAAATTCGGCGCATGCACCATATTGAATATTTTGCAGTTATCTCGGTTTTTTACGTTTCACTGTCAATCTGTTGGATTGAGCTATAATATATGCTTTATTTTCAAAATCTACGCGAGATTTTCAACATTTCGGTCAAAACCGGATATCGAAACGACAAATTTGGTTTTTCGTAAATTTTTAGAGTTTTTTGAGTAATTTTTTGAGTTCAATTGACTTGAAATTCACAGAAAATACTAGCTTCATCGATTTGAATCGATTGGTTTTCGCAAAATAACTCTCTTTAACCTTTCCTGACAAAAAAAATTCCCGGAAACTTATTGAAATGAAGTCTTTCCGTAGGACTCTTTTCAAAACAGACATAATAAGTTGAGCAAAAATTATTGTAAATTTTTAATTGTGGCTACAATCATTGGGATTTTGGACACTCTTTTCATTTCTTCCTTCAGAAATGGAGTTACTTCAATTCAAGGGGAAAAATCACGGTTAAAGTTTTCATAAAAAAATATTTCATACAAAAACATGAAATTTTGGCCTTGTTAAAGGGGAATACTGAAGTAACAAATGAAATTACTTGGACTTAACAAATAGGTTTTACAAAATATCGACAGTTACAGTTTCACTGTCTGAATTCACTCAAATCTCATAGCTCATTGCGAGGATGAAATACAAATCTACGACTCGATTGAGCAATTCTCAAGAAACTCCCAGCTCCAGATTCTATTTCATCGAGGCGCACCCTGTACATTCAATAAAGGATAATTAATGAGTTCTTTGACAATTGTTCTCGCATACAAAGTCCAGAGTATGTCTCCATTATACTATAATTGGTTTCATATAACATTATAGATTTCGATTGATCCTTGGTTAGAAAAATGTACAAATTGATTAGCTATTGAGTCCAATGCCAATCAAGATTTGATATTTGAATAATTATTATGGCTACGACAGAAAATGAGACATAAGAGAATGAAGAATTCAACTTGTATATTGCATAACACTTAACATTTTTTTCTACCTATGTTGTTCATTTATTAATTTATTGAAAAACAAGCTGTGGTGGTGAATCAAGTTTAATAGCAGTCATCAGCAAAAATTACAAATAAAATTTGTTTTTTCCGTTAACCAGCTGTCATCCCCCTACAAACGACAGCCCTCAGAAGTCGAAACTTGTGCGAGCTAAGGATTAACGAGGTCTTACTCTTTAACGTGCGATTCCTATCCTTTCTTGGACAGTCTACGTTCATACAATATTCATTCATTCATTCATCAATATTCATACAATATATGAAAATATTTCCTTGCCACAAAAATAAAAAATAATACAGATCCACGAAATATATATAAATATATAGGTACCATATTCATCAATACTAAAAAAAAAATTATAGAGTAAGCTCAACACCCTCTTTTGGGACTCACATATGTTGTTTAAGTTTTGTGGAGCAACCACAAAGGCAATATTATTAGAAATGTGAAAATATTCAACAGTGAAGCAAATGGTTGAAAGCTAGGCTTTATTGAAATTGAACCTCAATTGCCTGATAGTATTATTCAACCCACTGGTAACTTCCCCACTCACATGCACACCAAAACCTTAATGACCTGGGAGCACAGAACAGGGTGAAACTAATCTGGGTACCAGGTCATAAGGGGATCCAGGGAAATGAGAGCGCAGATGCCCTGGCGAGAGCGGAAGCAGCAACAACTCTCATTGGACAGAACCAGCCTGCGGAATCCCGTTTGGGGATAGTCTGCAGGACACGAAGAAATGGGTTAAAAACCGTCATAAATCTATCTGGGAGAGTGCCTCAGGCAATACTCATGGAAAAATTATGATGATGGGGCCGACCGGCTATCAAGACACCTTCTTGAACTAAGCCGAGACTCCCTCAGGAAGGTGGTAGGACTGATGACAAGCCACTGCCACCTGAGAAAACACTTGCAGCTGTTACATCAAGAGTCCACACAATGCAGATTCTGTGAAGAGGAGGACGAAACAGCCTCCCACATAACGTTTGAATGCGAAGCTCTGGCTCGCATGAAGATGGACATCTTCGGACACCACGGTGCAGAAGATATCATCCCGTAGGAAAACCTTGTGAGGTCATGTTACTATCGATAGAAGTACCAAGGTATTTCGTTTTATATGATTTGATTTTATTTTATAACCTACTCTTATCAATTTTCCTATTTTTACTGAAATAAAACTGCAGTTTCCTTTACATTCACCACCAAAGAATATTTACAACACCAACTGGAGACTAAATTTTGTCTCGAAGTTTTTCTTTTTTATCGGTACCATCTGTATAAAAAACTATAGCGTCTTATAGTAGGATAGTATTCATGAATAAAAAAGATACGGGGACCCAATATAGAATATTGAGGAACACCAAGATCAATCCTATACTGCTGCGACTGGCAATAGTCAACTTTAACCTGTATCTTCCAGATAGTCAGATATGATATGAACTATGGAAGGAACTCATCGTGGAACCAAGTGAATGAAGTTTTGGCATATGATATGGGGGCCAATAATATCGCTAGATTTCAGTAAGTCACAGAAAAGTATACCGACAAATTTTCTAAAGTATCTTTCAATTATTTTACTACTGACAGCGTTTATGTTCTCGAAGTTAGCAATGATTTCGAATGCCTGGAGTGGAATGAAAACCATGATTTATGTGCATATGAATTGCAATATCATATTTTTTATCATAAATGAATGTAAGATATGAATATTGCAAAATTTGCCCTTGTTACGACCAATTTGTTGCTCAGCTGATTCTGATAATAAACACTCCTTTTCTCATCTATCTATCTATTAATAAATGAAAATATATCTAGCATATTTTCCTGCTTTTATCGAGTGCAGTTTAAAAATGATTTTTTGTCAGTAAAACGCGATAACATATCTCGATCGGAATTAAACAAAGGATATGAGCAGTTGACTTGAAAAAAAAAAGTAATGAATTTACTATTTAACAGATACAGACGCTGTGAATCATTCTAATGACAGCAATGCAATATGGATGAGTAATACATGAATAAAAATCCACTTGTTCAGTCATCATTATTATTCACAATAGAGCTTGAATCAAAAACTCGACCATACTGGCCTACTCAGCAAATATTCTTGCCTTTCTTACAATTTGAAACAATTTTTTACCTCCTTCACATACTATCGAATCAGATAAGAAGAGAGGAATAGAGCAAGAGAGGAAGATATCAAGAGAACGGGGGCAAGAAGAGAGCATGGGAGTGACAGTGCAACAGAAGAAGAGAACAAATGAAATAGAGAGCAAGAGAGCGAGAGAGGAAGAAAACAAAAGGGAAAGAGAGCGAGAGCCAAAAGCAAGAGAGCAAGAAGGCAAGTGCGTAAGAGAGTAAGCACGCAAGAGTGCAGGAGCGCAAGACGTCAAGAGAGCAAGAGGGGAAGGGAGCAAGAGAGAAAGACAGCAAGGAAGGAAGAAAGCAAGAGAGAAAGATATAAAGAATGCAAGAGAGCAAGATAGAAAGAGAGGAAAAGTGTAAGAGAAAAAGAAATCAAGAAAGCAAGAGAGCAAGTGTGCAAGAGTGGATGAGTGCAATAACGCAAGAGATCAATAGAGCAAGAAGGGAAGGGAGCGAGAGAGAAAGACAGCAAGGGAAGAAGAGAGCAAGAGAGCTAGATAAAAAAAGAGCAAAAGTGGAAGAGAAAAAGAAAGCAAGAAAGCAAAAAAGTAAGAAAGCAAGAGAGCAAGTGTGCAAGAGCGGAAGAGTGCAAAAACGCAAGAGTGGAAGAGTGCAAAAACGCAAGAGATCAAGAGAGCAAGAGAGCAAAAAAGCAAGGGAGTGGGAAAGCGAGAGAGAAAAAAAAAGAGGAGAAGAAGAGAGCAAGTGAGCTAGAGAGGAAGAGATGAAGAGGACAAGGGATAAGAGGAAGGGAGCAAGAGAGCGAGAGTAGGAGACCAAGTAAGCAAGAGTGCAAGAGCGCAAGAGATCAGGAGAGCAAGAGGAGAAGGGAGCAAGAGAGAAAGTGAACAAGGGACGAAGAGAGCAAAAGACGAAGAGAAGAAGAGGGAATAGAGCAAGAGAGTAAGAGAGAAACAGAGAAAGAGGGTGAGAAAGCAAGGAAACAAGAGCGTAAAAGTGCATGTGCGCATGATTCCTGCCTTCAGCAAACATTACCTGGGGAAGAATTCCTGGGGGTATTCCACGAAGCTCACAACCTACAAACATGTCACTAGTTTCTCCGTTATTTCGGTGTATACGTTCTTTATGTTGATTTGTTAGCTATCAAGAGTGTCAAATAATAGATTTTGCGCAATGTATCCGCAAGCTGTTCCACTGTGAGTTTGTGATCTAATGTGAGACGCAGTAGTCTAGTTGTTCAATCTCATGGACTGTGAGTTTGTGATCTAATGTGATACGCAGTAGTCTAGTTGTTCAATCTCATGGACTGTGAGTTTGTGATCTAATGTGATACGCAGTAGTCTAGTTGTTCAATCTCATGGACTGTGAGTTTGTGATCTAATGTGATACGCAGTAGTCTAGTTGTTCAATCTCATGGACTGTGAATTTGTGATCTAATGTGATACGCAGTAGTCTAGTTGCTCAATCTCATGGATTATTCACTCTATCTGCGCTGTTCAGTATATGTCAAGTGCCAAATAATATTTATTTGCCCACGTTATCACTTATTCATAGAGAGTTTATTTCAATTATGTGAGTACTGCCGCAGTAGGCTCCTTCACATCAACTGCCAACAGATTATTATTGAAATGATTCAGCACATCATCAACATACATTGAAAAAGTGAAGGTCGAAGTATAGGGCCTTGAGAGACCCTCTGCTCGATAGTTGCTGACTGGTGTACGAATTTTGAACTATTTTTTATGCTTAGCAATACAATTAGGTGAATTGAATAGAGAAAACTTAGTATGGATATTTTATTTTAAATCAATGAAAGACTCTTGGATTGTTCAGAAACTTATTGAAGCAGTATAAGGTATCATCACATTTCAAACTCGAGAAAAAACGTAAACCTCTGGTGAACTCTCCTATTTCAAATAGGACTCTCTTTACGTTACCACATTTCTAGATTCTATGCAACATTCTGAACATATTTCATGTATCTATACCCAAGTCTAACCATTTTTGGAATACTTCATATCTCAAAACGCAGAAAAATATTGCAAGGAAAATATAAAACCTCATTCAAAGGTAAATTCCCCTCACAATTATCTCTCGAAGACTTCTGAGGGTTGTTTGTAGGGGTGCAGCTGGCTGCAAAATTGGCGGTAATAGAAATACCGGTGATAATTGTGGAATACTTTCTCCTATTGCAGACTGTATTTATCTAGAATAAAACTCACGAAAACCATATGGTCAAATAGTCTCCTTGACTCAGTTGAATTGAACATCTTTTGGAATTTAGCCACCTGACTATTCATTTAGACTCTTTCGAATTTGTATGTTTTTTTCCGGTTTTTATATCTTCTGTTTTTGAGATGGTTCCGAAATGAAAATAATCCTATGATCAGTGTTTGATTCGAACGTGGAGAGGTGAAAGTTATGGCGGAGACTTCATCGAGAATTATATCTGGCGATAATCTAACTTTTAGGATGGTGGTGGATAGAGGATTAGGGGAAGTAATTTTTGAGGAAGCTCAGAAGCATGCAGATAATGTATTCCAGGTATAGGAATTTTGTGATACAAGTAGAGATATTCGTAGTCTCATAAAATGATTTATTTTAAAGTTATCTAAGTGTTGATTAATCTTATAATAATTTTTTCTTATTATAATAATAGTGCCATGCTAGGAATCAGGGTAAAATTCACTCGAATTGACTCTTGTATCCTGTAGTTGACTTTATAGACTTCAATTCTACGATGTAATGTGTTTGATTTTTCCCACCACTAATATGAGATATGAACATGCCCGGAGGGAGGTGCATATTTGTTTCGGGGATGTTGAAGGAAATTAAATTTCAATGCCTATTAATGAAAATATGAAGTGTATGTTTTAATGAACTCATTGTTAACTGTTGATTCAAGAGAAAAATGTCTCATGTAATCTGAACTCTTTAATGTTACACATACATAGTTAGTTTAATGGAAAATATGGGATTTAACATTAAACATCAAAGCTGACTGAACTATTGTGTCGTTAAAAATCCTGAGTAATTTCGTAAAACCATACGTCCAATACAATTCCTCATCGAACATTATAGTGTACATAAAAAGTAGGGAGTATATTGAAGATTTCGTTGGCAGTAAATTTTTCTTCATTTCGCTGTATTACTACTGAATATACAGAATGATTCATGTAATTGAAATGACAACAATGGCATTTTTCGAATAACAACTCCTACATTCAAATTGATATGTGGTAAAACAGCATTTATTTCCATAGTGGAGAGCCTTTATAATTGATACGTTCCGTAATATTTCGGGATCAGTAGTTACGGTAGCAATAACGATAGCTGTTACTATTTTTCGTGTCTTCTAGCTTATTTTTGAATGCCGAAGTGGTTACGAATCGTTACTAATATCAAGTCTAGAGATGTTATATCAGGATATCTGGTAGACCATTCGATTCAGAATCATGGAATTAGTATACTCAAGTTGATCGAAGTACAAAAGTAATTGCCAGAAAAAAGTCGCAAGGGTTGGACCCGTAAAAATAAAGACAAAATACAAAATCATCAGAGTAACTGGTTTTTTTATACCACCTCCACAATTTTAATCTTGCAAGGGATTTTTTGATAATTGTACCAAACCTTGTATCCAAACATACGAAAATCATATATTTTCAGAATCGGCAAAAAATTTGCGTATACAGTGTGTTTCACTTCTCATGGAAACACACTCGTATCTTCTATAATTTTTGACGAAATATCATGAAATTCTCAGGATCGATAGATACACCAGAGATGAACTTTATCCTACGTGATATACACTGCTCGCCAGCAGCGATGAAACCACCCAATTTTCCGCAAAGTAATATTAGGGGGCAAAATTGGCCAAAAATTCTTTTGGTTTCGTGTTCAGGATCCCAAAATTACTACTAATACACTTGTCTCCTGAAAAAAATTCAGTTCTGAAAAATTCAATTTTTTTTCACTTACTTCACGTATGATGACCCCTTTCGTGTAGAGAGTTCATCTCTAGTGTATCTATCGATCCTAAAAACTTCATGGTTCTACGTCATAAATTACGGAAGATACGAGGGCGTTTCCATGAGAAGTGAAACAAATTTGAATTTTTCAGGACTGAAACAGGTGTATTAGTAGTAATTCGGGGATCCTAAACACGAATCCGAAGGAATGTTTGGCCAATTTTGACCCCTAATATAACTTTCTGGAAAAATGGGTGGTTCCATCGCTATTTTCGTGCAGTGTATATCACGTAGGATGACGCCTTCTGTGTAGCGAGTTCATTTCTGTCATTCTGAATCGATTGGCGTTCGCGATTGATCTATCTTTGATAGTTCTCGATTAAATTTTTTTTTCAGGAGTTGAAAGGAGTTATTTTCCCCTGAAAATTTATTTAAATTTTTTTCTGATCATATTTTCAAAATTAGGTATTTTCTGAAAATTCACACACCAGATTTAAAGTCGATTCCTAGTCAATAGAAGATTTCCTAGGTTTTTCACTTCAATCTCCTTGAAATCCACGAAGTATTCTATTTCTGTCATTCTGAATCGATTGGCGTTCGCGATTGCTCTATCTTTGATAGTTCTCGATAAAAAAAAAATTTCTGGAGTTGAAAGGAGTTATTTTCCCCTGAAAACTTATTTAAATTTTTTTCTGATCATATTTTCAAAATTAGATATTTTCTGAAAATGCACACACCAGATTTAAAGTCGATTCCTAGTCAATAAAAGATTTCCTAGGTTTTTCACAGCACCTCCACAATTTTGATCATGAAAGAGAATATTTGGAGTTTTATACTCTTTTTGTGCAGAACTTTGTATCCGAACAGATACAAATCATATATTTTCGAAATCAGCGTGGAATTTTGCGTATATAGTGCGAATTTCAAGTAAATCCGACAGTTGTGTATTTTTCATGAATTTTAGGGGTCTACCCCTTACTATTTTCTTCGAATAATTCCTTCTGTACTTCGATCTCCTTGAAATTCACGAATTACTATTTCTGTCATTCGGAATCGATTGGCGTTCGCAGAAATGCTTTATCATTGATAATTCTCGAGTTAAAAGGAGGTATTTTCCCCTGAAAGTTTATTTAATTTTTTTTCTGATGATATTTTCAAATTTAGGTATTTTAGAGTCAAGATGATATATCACAGAACTATGACAGATTTAATGTTCTACAACATCCGGACTTGATTTATGGCCCCTCGAACTTAAACACAAACAAAATTATCAGGGAATAATAATCAACTTACGATACCGGGAAACGTACCTGTGGACAAAATTACTTCATCTGTTGAGAAATCAGGTATATATAATCTGACACCAAGAGTACCACTTCAGTGATAGTAGAATACTTACACTCGTAATTTTCTGAAGAAGCCTACCGCACGTGTAGGCGAAACGTCAAAACCCAAGAAAAATGGATACACGACCAAAACCCAAAAGCCATACAGAACATTGAGCGAGGGTCGTGAAAGCCCTAATCATTATATCAAATTTCAATTTATTTTTTCTCTGCTGAATTAGCGATTGTGAAGAAACAAAATCACTTTGAAATATCAATGCCACGGCAAATAATAATAGTAGCCGTCCTCTAACCGCACATGCTATACCTTCGGGTACACTCTATGAGTGTTTATGAGGAAGTATTATTATTATTATTATTATTATTATTATTATCATCATTACTTATCAAAGTGTGAACACTATCACTATCACCTGAATAAATTTTAGTGGCGCCTCGCCGCCTACTCGTTTATGGTAAAGTTCTTATCTTTGTTACGGCAAAAAATATCAAAACCATTAACTATATTATCAATTTTAAATGGAGCGTGAATGGGAATGAAAGCTTATTCATATGTTTTCACCTGATGAAAAGAATAATTACAATTTCAACTCTAGAAAAATGTGAATGCTGATAGCTGGACATGACTAAAATGATAAGATCTATTAGTCACAATGAGTTAGTCATTTCTTATAAAAAGTGATGCTTTTCATGGTGTTTTGGATGATTGTGATATAGCTAATAGAAAAAACTTGAGAAAAAGGTATATTTGAATCGTCCATATAATGACCAAAAACGAATACGAAACTACAACAAAAATATATAACTTGGGTATTGCATTTTGACAGCCGAATAGAAAAATAGAAGCAAGTATCAACAATTGTTTTCCAACAACATTGAAAATAGTTGTCCTGATAAATGCCCAAAAACCAATTCAACTCTTTCATAGGTAAAACAAAATTCAGATGATAAAGAAAATAAAAAATTCTCGAAGAGATACGTGAGAAACTGTAGGATTGCAAATGAATACAGACCTATTTTTGGAATATAAAAACTCACATTTAACTCTATCAAATTTACTCCCTACTTTTCACTCGCACTATAATATGAAAGTAGTTCTGACGATTTAGCCGGAAGAAATTCTAGTCTTCTTTGCAGTCACTAGAGGAGGTGCTCTTTCCTTTTCCTCCGGGTGCGTCCCGGATTTCGATCTGGTTCTGTATCTTTTATCCAGAAGAGTGGTGTCATAACTTCCAAGGCTTCGGAAGATATTTGGCCCCGCCGCTTATTTATTATAATTACTATTGTAGATCGTCGTTGCCCAACAATTTTTCACCCTTTTTATTCTCATATATCTACAATGTAGTGCGAGAGTACCTAGTGCTCTCGACTCAAGTGGAGTAAGATGAGTCAGTTCTTTACTGAACTGGGGCATATAGATGGTGAAAATGAGTGGACCTAGGACAGAACCTTGGGGTACCTTTTTGTTCATATTAATTTCTTTGTACCGTTTACGGTTCAGAATATAGCAAGGTTACCACATGATAAAAGAAAATATAGTGCTGATACAGAAAAACGTTCGTATCAGTGAAATTTACCATTAACTAAAGATATTTCGGCTCAGATATAATGAAAATCCACTAAAATTTAACACTTATTAGAACACCCAGAAACGTCAAAAAGTAAATAAAATATATTTGTTTAGATAGACACCAGGCTAGGCAGAAGACAAACTTTTTCCCTCGTCAACAAAAAATCAGTAAAGCTAGCAATGAATCTGAGAAAATTCGGTTTCACTTCCGAGCACGTCGCGATAACTTGTATGAGAAACACTTTGAACACCGCCCTTCCACATATAGCAGTTTTATATTTGGGAGGGAAATTCGCAGCTTTGGATCCTGATCAAATCGGTATGGACTGGATACATTGCATCAGCATCGTCAATCCAAAACTGATTGTCGTCGATGAAGGACTCTTGGCGAAGATGGAAGAATGTTTCAGAATCTTGCGAACAAAGCCTGATTTGATAGTTGTCGTTGGGAGGTCCGAAGTAAATCATACCTTAGACGAATTGTCAGAGTATGGAGACGATATGCGGTCCTTTTTCCCGTACCGGGTTGCTTGCTGCCATGATACTGCCGTAATTTCCTTCACCAGCGGTATGGAGGCTCCTCCGAAAGCGGTGTGTCACTCCCATTTCAGTTTGATCAATATGACAATCAATTATCTGTAAGTGATTTTCATTCTTTATATACTTCATTTGTTATCAATATAATTCTCCCTCAAAAACACTCATAACCAAAGGCTTAGCCTGTGCGATTAGAGGACAGTTATTATTATTTTTGCCGTGGCTCTCCGGGGAGACTAATTGATTTTTCGGTGACGTAACCACTATTCAGCTATAGGAGAACCCGGAACACCTACAGCACCACCCCTGGTGGTCGGTGCCCACTCCAGGCAAGCACTTAGCACTGTATTTCTTCATCATTGATCCGACAATCGCTATTATAGCGACAGTATTGTGGTAGCAGCGACTTCTAGCGAAGCCCTCACATGATCTAACATGAGTGGAAGCGGGTCGGACTCATCAAGGGCAACACTAAATAGGGCGAGTCTCAGACACCCTTGAACACAACCCAGACTCAGCCTGCCCTTCAGACCTTAGTCTGGAAATGGAGTGTGGAACAGAAGTGTACCACTTCACACATGCCAAAACCAATCTCATTATTTTAATGCATCTTTCTTTGTAGTAACTGAACTGGGCTCAAGTTATTACTTAGGAATTTTTGTTTAGGTTTCACCTTGCTTAGGATCACTCGTCATTCCAAGCTCACACAAGTCTTCTGAAGACTTCTGAAGATTATGAGTAAGTGCTTCCCGAACTGGGTTGAACTTATGAAAAAAAATATATATCCTGAAGGGAAATAATCTCTTGTTTTTTCATCTGCAGTGTCTAAGAATATTCAACAATACCTCATATACCAACAGTCAGCGTCAATTTAACGACTGATAATCTGTATTTGCAGGGAGATGGACATTTGTAACCCTTCGGTGATACTGCACTGTGGAACTTTTTTTTCTCTGTCGACCGTCCTGGTGATGATCAGAGTTTTTCTGTCAGGAGGCAGCAGAATAGTGGGCAAACCTTTCCTACCAAGAGAAATGCTGAAAGTTATACAAGATTACAAGGTAAAAAATTAACGTAAAAAATCCCGTCTAGTCGAATTCAAATGTAACAATTTTTGACAGGCTCTTTATGACAGAAACATATCCCACTGAACCAATTATTTTCCAACACAATATCAATATATATTTTTTGTCAAGGTATCGCACTTTTTATCATCACCCGGTATCACGAAAAATCTGGTATTGGCAAAAAATCCAGACGAATACGATATTTCGTCCTTACATCATTATGTCTCCACCGGAAGCCCCGTCAACCCAGAGATGTTGGTGAGTTCGAGAGTTCTTCTCGATCCATCATACGTCACGAGTGAATATGGAACCTGTGAAATGGGACCCATCGCTGCATTTGATGTGACGAGAGACGCAGAGTTGTTGAGCAGTTTGAGCTCTGTTGGGAAATGTTTGAACGGTATACAAATCAAGGTAAGCCAAAACACATTATTACTTCCGATAATATCATATAACCCTTCACTCCAAACATTCTCCTAAAATAGGAATATATAGTATATTCAACAACTTTGGTATTTCTATTGAAAAGTCTGACGAATGGACCGTATTTGAAACCGCTGGAAAAGCTTGACCATCGTGGCCAAGCAATAAGCCTGTCAAAACTATTCCGGCATATCAACATATCCAGCATCACACAACCTCGTTGGAAACAAGGAAATTGAGAAGGTCATATTTATCGTTAACGTACTACCAATTTCTATCGGATCAGCTCTGGCTAACCATTACCGGCTGAACTGAAGGTCCTTGAAAGAAGAGGTGTAGAGCTTCAAGCATATGCCGATGACTTTGTCATTTTGGCTAGGACGTCAGGAAGGGTGGCTTCCTCCAAAAAAACGTTAAAAGATGTACACATATGGTGCTAGAGGGGCACATGTCTGTTGACCTCAACAAGACTATAATTATTTCCAGAAAAATTGAACTGAAAGACTCAGCTCCACTTTCTTTCAATTGTGAGGTTATCTCATTTGCCTGGGCCATTTGCTGAAAAACTTTCAGACATCAAGCGATTGCTTCAAATGTGATAATTAATCAATTAATCCTCACATATAAGTATTCAGTGGATTTCTTTGGGGCTGGTACCCCAAGATCTTCCACGAATCCTTCGACAAGGATGATACCTAGATATTTTGCTTCTGCTGCAAATAAAACGACCTCATCATTGAGAGAAAGTGGATCTAACTCTTCCAGTTTCCCCTTTCAACGAGTATTTTCGTCTGCACAAGAGATATTCGAATAGAGGTCCTAGGCATCAACCCATAGTCATCCTCTCTGACAGCCAGGCGGCAATGACGGCTCTGCAATCATGCAGATTTACGACAAAATTAGTTTGGGAGACACACAAAAACCTAATAGTGCCACCTCAAAAAACACTTACACATGTTGGGGATACCCCAAGACACTATGCAGGTTCTGTGATGAGGAGAACGAAACACCTCAACACAGATGAGGATAAGGCAATGCATGGGGTCTTCAAGAACATTGAAGACCTTGGCTTATCCAGAAACCTGACCTTCGCTTTTCTCAGGTCAAGTGGGCTGAAGTCGGAAACAGAGGGATTCATAATTGCTGTGAAAAATGTCTTGCTATGATACCAATCTTGCTACTGAGAAACAGAATCGACCCGAATATATACATAGGCATTGACGAGACAACAGTTTTTCCTCATGTTCCGAGGGATATTGAGTCCGTTGTGGACCGAATCTATTGGAACTACATATTCCCTACCCTCAGTCAAATACAAGCCAATAAGCCTGATATAGTCTCCACGACCATCAAAGTGGAAATGCTTTGACATGTCATACAGTGTTACAAGCAGTTTGTTTTTTGGCATTAGAAGGCTGTTTGGCAATTCCATGCAGCTGATGATTGGATTTCATGTGGAATGTTACTCCCTTGAAGAGAAAAAAGGCACCTATTTGATTGAGGTTTTGTTTGATGGGGCCAAATCTTTGTGATCGTCTTACGGTACTTGTTGTCTCGCTGCATATGTCCTCTGCAACACCACCACCTCCACAAGCACTTCTTGCACAAAATTACCTACTTTCTCTGATTTTTCAGATTATTGATGAGGCCACGTGGAGCGAGTTGGGGCCGAATGAAGAAGGCGACATCTGGGTGAGATCGCCATTTTGCACAAAAGGCTATTACAACAGCGACGTCTTCCTCAACCGCGACCCGGATGGTTTCGTTAAAACGGGAGACTACGGCTCGTACAACAGTAATTTTTGTCTTTTCGTTGCCGGAAAATGCAACGATAACTTCATGTGCGGGTCGCAGAAAGTTGTACCTGGCAATTGGGAGAGATATCTTCTTCGACATCCCGGAATTGTTGATGCAGCGGTTTTAGTCATACCTGATGGGCACGGGGAGTTGGAAGCAGGAGCCCTTGTTGTTTTAAGGACGAATTATGAATCTACGCCGGGAATTATCAGTTCATTTTTCACGAAAACTACGCCCGGGCGTAGGGTACTTGGTGGTGGCATCAAAATAGTGAAAGCGTTGCCAAGAACTTTCTTCTCCAAACTGAAGCGGCTTGAACTGCTGAAGCTATTTATGGAAACCGTGCAAGAGATGGACTCTGACGAATGATAGAACCAAATCTTTGTTTGTCTTGACGTACACGCTAGAAATGTGCCATATTCAAATAATACATAAACTTAAACTTCAAGGGACCTTGCACTCCTCTTGATAATATATCCCAGATCCTTTCTTCTCTATCAAAATGTGCTCTGAGATTCAAAGCTGATATTACATTCAATTCATCACTAGGTAATTGATATCTACAATTCGAAATTATTCCATGATAGTTTAGGGGAAAATGATAATTTGTTGTTCAATATTTGCCACTACTGTCCCAATTGAAACTGTAGCGAATGAACCCAGACCTTTCAATTACCATAGAATAAAACGCAATTATCGACACAGGGACAGTTATGAATACGTATAGAATTCGTAGATAAAAAAAAATTGTATTTGCTCGTAGAAAATATCAACTAACATCGTATATGTAAATTAATTTCATCCTACTAGGCTTATCATGCAATATGGCCCACTTGTCTTCACTATTATATTTAAGTGGTGACATCCTTGGGAAGAAATGATGACCTTCACTCACTATACTTCGTTAGTCATCTTGATCCTATCCTTCCTGTAACCCCATTAAGATTTTGTGGATGTTAATTAAAATTTGTACCTGTTACTGATGCTGTATTTTCTTTGTGAATGAGAGTGTTTCATAAAACTTCTAGTTTTCCAACATTGAATGATGAATGTTTCAGCATAACAGAAGAATTTGGAAAAATATTTTATTTATTTGTCCATTTGTTAATGTTTATATATGTTATTTTGATTATTGTATTCATGTTGCTTCAAACGAACTGTTTTTGCTAATTGTAGATCTGTTTTGTGATTTTTTTTGAAGTTGATTTGGTAGTAATAAAATTTCAGATTTGAAATTTGTAAGTATTTGATTTTAATGAGGAATGACAAACATGAAATGTTTCCATGTGGAGTGTATGCAACAAAATGGGCTGCAACGAGATTCATCCCTGAAAAGAAACTGCGACGACGTTCAAAATTGAAATCTCGCGAGTTGTTGGATTTAACTGATTTACTCAATATTGGTTTAGTTGAGTCGTGCACTCAGACAAATCCTAGACTCACCAGATGAAATTTTGACATTCTAGAAACGAATAGGTAAGTGTACAACAAATAAGGAAAATGCATTTTTCTGAAATTGTTAAAGAATGCCCACTTTCTCGGAGCAACTTCACGCCTCAAAATACGCTAATCTAGTATTATAGTCCGTTGCTAAGCAACGAACTTTCCCGGACCGTCTTCGGCACTAAACTGTACGGGAATAGTTATTATCCTAACAAGTACGGAAAGAGTACCATTCCCGCATGAGACTGCCGTTACCCGAACGACGCAAAGCGGAGTTCGGGTAAGCAGTCGAGTGCGGGAGAGTACCTTTCCGTACGAGTTAGGATCAATATTTTTTCTACAAGCGCATTGAAACTTCTTATGTTGCTCTCTTGAACAAACTTTTGCGTGCGGGAAAAATTATTCCCGCACTAGTGCGGGAAAAACTCACTTAAAGTGACAGTAGCATGCGGGAAAATTTTTCCCGCACTAGTGCGGGAAAATGACACCTCTCAAAAAAAATTGCGTGCGGGAATAGGGCGGAACTCGCACGCTTGTAGGAAAAGTACTTTTCCAAAGGTACTATCCCGCACTCGACTGCTTACCCGAACTCCGCTTTGCGTCGTTCGGGTAACGGCAGTCTCATGTGGGAATGGTACTTTTTCCGTACTTGTTAGGATAATAACTATTCCCGTATCGTAAACGATACGGGAAAATTTTTGACGGCTTGTATACATTTTAGACAGTAAATGAATGCAGACAAACAATAAGTATAATTCCTTAATTTATGATAATGCTGATTGCGATTTCAGAAAAAATAGGGTACAGATACAAACAAAATTTTTAAGAAAAATAAACTGTTTCAACTCTAAGATGAACTTTTCAACTTGGGAACGGTTAAAGATAGAGCAATTTTGCGAACGCCAATCGATTCAGAATGATGAAATTAGTCAAATCTGTGAATTTCAAATCAATCGACGAAAACAATGAATTACTCAAAATAATTCATAAGGGGTAGACCCCTAAAAATCATGAAAAATAAAAAATTTTCAAATTCACTTGAAATTGCATATGCGTATATTTGTGCTCATATAAAAAGGTTGAATTTTATGAATTTTTTTACAAAAATTAAAAAACATATATTTTTAGAGAAATAAACTGTTTCAACTCAAACATGAACTTTCCAACTTGAGAACGGGTTGAAATAGAAAAATCGACGAAAACAATGAATTACTCAAAATATGTCATAAAAATCATGAAAAATACAAAATTTTCAGATTCACTTGAAATTGCATATGCGCATGTGAGCTCTTATAAAAAAGGTTGATTTATATAAAAATTCATGGAAAAATCAAAAAAACAAAATTTTTGAGAAAAATAAACTGTTTCAACTCTAAGATGGACTCTTCAACTTGGAAACGGTTAAAGATAGAGCAATTTTGCGAACGCCAATCGATTCAGAATGATGAAATTAGTCAAATCTGTGAATTTTGAGTCGATCGACGAAAACAATGAATTACTCAAAATAAGTCATAAGGGGTAGACCCCTAAAAATCATGAAAAATACAAAATTTTCAAATTCACTTGAAATTGCATATGCGCATATTTGTGCTCATATAAAAAGGTTGAATTTTATAAAAAATTATAGGAAAATCAAGAAAACAAAATTTTTGAGAAAAATAAACTGTTTCAACTCTAAGACGAACTTTTCAACTTGGGAACGGTTAAAGATAGAGCAATTTTGCGAACGCCAATCGATTCAGAATGATGAAATTAGTCAAATCTGTGAATTTCAAGTCAATCGACGAAAACAATGAATTACTCAAAATAATTCATAAGGGGTAGACCCCTAAAAATCATGAAAAATACAAAATCTTCAAATTCACTTGAAATTGCATATGCGCATATGTGTGCTCATTTAAAAAAGGTTGAATTTTATGAATTTTTTTATAAAAATTAAAAAACATATATTTTTAAAGAAATAAACTGTTTCAACTCAAACATGAACTTTCCAACTTGAGAACGGGTTGAAATAGAAAAATCGACGAAAACAATGAATTACTCAAAATATGTCATAAAAATCATGAAAAATACAAAATTTTCAGATTCACTTGAAATTGCATATGCGCATGTGAGCTCTTATAAAAAAGGTTGATTTTTATAAAAATTCATGGAAAAATCAAAAAAACAAAATTTTTGAGAAAAATAAACTGTTTCAACTCTAAGATGGACTCTTCAACTTGGAAACGGTTAAAGATAGAGCAATTTTGCGAACGCCAATCGATTCAGAATGATGAAATTAGTCAAATCTGTGAATTTTGAGTCGATCGACGAAAACAATGAATTACTCAAAATAAGTCATAAGGGGTAGACCCCTAAAAATCATGAAAAATACAAAATTTTCAAATTCACTTGAAATCGCATATGCGCATATTTGTGCTCATATAAAAAGGTTGAATTTTATAAAAAATTATAGGAAAATCAAGAAAACAAAATTTTTGAGAAAAATAAACTGTTTCAAGTCTGAGACGAACTTTTCAACTTGGGAACGGTTAAAGATAGAGCAATTTTGCGAACGCCAATCGATTCAGAATGATGAAATTAGTCAAATCTGTGAATTTCAAGTCAATCGACGAAAACAATGAATTAATCAAAAAAGTCATAAGGGGTAGACCCCTAAAAATCATGACAAATAAAAAAAATCAGGTTCACTTGACATTGCATATGCGCATATGTGTGCTCATTTAAAAAAGGTTGAATTTTATGAATTTTTTTATAAAAATTAAAAAACATATATTTTTAGAGAAATAAACTGTTTCAACTCAAACATGAACTTTCCAACTTGAGAACGGGTTGAAATAGAAAAAATTTGCGAACGCCAATCGATTCAGAATGATGAAATTAGTCAAATCTGTGAATTTCAAGTCGATCGACGAAAACAATGAATTACTCAAAATAAGTCATAAGGGGTAGACCCCTAAAATCATGAAAAATACAAAAAATTCAGGTTCACTTGACATTGCATATGCGCATATGTGTGCTCATTTAAAAAAGGTTGAATTTTATGAATTTTTTTATAAAAATTAAAAAACATATTTTTAGAGAAATAAACTGTTTCAACTCAAACATGAACTTTCCAACTTGAGAACGGGTTGAAATAGAAAAATCGACGAAAACAATGAATTACTCAAAATATGTCATAAAAATCATGAAAAATACAAAATTTTCAGATTCACTTGAAATTGCATATGCGCATGTGAGCTCTTATAAAAAAGGTTGATTTATATAAAAATTCATGGAAAAATCAAAAAAACAAAATTTTTGAGAAAAATAAACTGTTTCAACTCTAAGATGAACTCTTCAACTTGGAAACGGTTAAAGATAGAGCAATTTTGCGAACGCCAATCGATTCAGAATGATGAAATTAGTCAAATCTGTGAATTTTGAGTCGATCGACGAAAACAATGAATTACTCAAAATAAGTCATAAGGGGTAGACCCCTAAAAATCATGAAAAATACAAAATTTTCAAATTCACTTGAAATTGCATATGCGCATATTTGTGCTCATATAAAAAGGTTGGATTTTATAAAAAATTATAGGAAAATCAAGAAAACAAAATTTTTGAGAATAATAAACTGTTTCAACTCTAAGACGAACTTTTCAACTTGGGAACGGTTAAAGATGGAGCAATTTTGCGAACGCCAATCGATTCAGAATGATGAAATTAGTCAAATCTGTGAATTTCATGTCAATCGACGAAAACAATGAATTAATCAAAAAAGTCATAAGGGGTAGACCCCTAAAAATCATGAAAAATAAAAAAAAATCAGGTTCACTTGACATTGCATATGCGCATATGTGTGCTCATTTAAAAAAGGATGAATTTTATGAATTTTTTTATAAAAATTAAAAAACATATATTTTTAGAGAAATAAACTGTTTCAACTCAAACATGAAATTTCCAACTTGAGAACGGGTTGAAATAGAAAAATTTTGCGAACGTCAATCGATTCAGAATGATGAAATTAGTCAAATCTGTGAATTTCAAGTCAATCGACGAAAACAAGGAATTAATCAAAAAAGTCATACCCCCTAAAAATCATGAAAAATAAAAAAAAATCAGGTTCACTTGACATTGCATATGCGCATATGTGTGCTCATTTAAAAAAGGTTGAATTTTATGAATTTTTTTATAAAAATTAAAAAACATATATATTTAGAGAAATAAACTGTTTCAACTCAAACATGAACTTTCCAACTTGAGAACGGGTTGAAATAGAAAAATTTTGCGAACGCCAATCGATTCAGAATGATGAAATTAGTCAAATCTGTGAATTTCAAGTCAATCGACGAAAACAATGAATTAATCAAAAAAGTCATACCCCCTAAAAATCATGAAAAATAAAAAAAAATCAGGTTCACTTGACATTGCATATGCGCATATGTGTGCTCATTTAAAAAAGGTTGAATTTTATGAATTTTTTTATAAAAATTAAAAAACATATATATTTAGAGAAATAAACTGTTTCAACTCAAACATGAACTTTCCAACTTGAGAACGGGTTGAAATAGAAAAATTTTGCGAACGCCAATCGATTCAGAATGATGAAATTAGTCAAATCTGTGAATTTCAAGTCGATCGACGAAAACAATAAATTAGGTACTTGAAAAAAGTCAGAGGGGGTAGACCCCTAAAAAATTTTCAAATTCACTTGTAATTGCGGCTGCGCATAAGTGTGCATATGACAAAAAGGTTTGATTTTACGCTAATCGATTCAAAATGATGAAATTAGTAAATTCTGTGAATTTCAAGTACATGGACCTAAAGAAAAACTTTACTCGTAAAAAGTCCAAAGGGGTAGACCCCTAAAAGTTACGAAAAACACAAAATTAACTTGTCTTTTCACAATAAACGATGATGTTTTGGAGTTAGTTCTAGTGGAAATTGAATATACAAATCATTTTATCTTTTCTGTGTTATAAATTTCGATGAAAGATTATTGAATTATCACGAATACGAGTAAAAAGTGACTGTTTTTATTTTTGGAATAATCACTGGAATAAATCAGCCTTATGTAGTCAGCATATTTTTTCAAAAATTTACAAGTATAAACTACCCCAAGATAGGGGTAGATTTGAATTTAGAGTATGGTGCAAGGTTTTTCTCCATAGATATTTTGTTTACATTAGGATTACAAAATTCGCAGTACAAATCTGAAATAAACAGTATATCACATTTTGGTCAAAGTATTTTTTCCTCTATACCTACAACATTCCATCGGATTATTCTGTGTAGACAATTTTTTTTCGATCGCGATCATTTTGCTGCCGTGAAAATCTACGAAATTCTGCTCATTTCGAAGTATCACAACAATCATAGAAAAATGAGTGCAACAAATCCACCTCTCATAATAAACCTAACCTAGACTACCTGACGATCACTCCACACCACCAACCAAAATAAGCTCTCAGGCGCAAACTCAGAACGGTCAGACTCACCCTTCGATTCCTCCTATTAGACATGTCGACATGGTGAGCGACAATCCTTCACATAACACGGAATAATGCTTCTATGACTTTGAGATCTGCCACAGACCTCTGCCACGATTGTGTCCACGTGAAATGAAACTAACCAAAGCGCTGTCACTGACACTGTCACATCCAATGTTTGTAAACTGTGGTGGGCACGTTCGAGATTATAGCGGGGTTTCCCGATGTCCATTCGGCGAACGCCCGAACAGACACGCCTCCGTTTTATATCGCCGATTTCGGAAGGTCAAATTATGCGCGGTGAGGTTCAGGTGCGTATCTATTGAAATGCGAGCGAGCAGTGGCATTTATTCAGATACATGCGTGCCCAGCCTACATGTGAAATGCCTGCCTGTCGACATTCACATCTGTGCTTGTCGGCGTGCGTGAAAAACGTAGAGTGAGCACGCACGGATTCAGGACTTGTTCTAGTTCAATAAATGAAACACAGGAAAATCATTATCGAACCAAGTAAATTCCAGATTGCGATCCGAAGAACGCATATATGTTATAAGATGTTTACCCGCATCTCATACATGCAAATACTCAACGTAGTTGAGCTGGTGTATGAACAGATATATGAGCAAAAAGGGTCAAAGAAGAGGGTCACTGGCTGCAAGGAGAACCTGCTGAAGACAATAACATCTGGTCAAGTCAGAGCCCAAACAGAGCAGGTCATCTTCTTCTGACCTCAAACGATATGCCTCCGGAGAAAAGGATCTTCATCAGTCCTTAAGGGTGCATGCTATCGAAATGGAGTTTGGGTTCGACAAACGGTTCATCTCAAAAGAGGTCGATGCGAGGAATACAGAGAGGACGTTCAGCACGTAGACGGAAGCATCATACATAATCTGGACGCCGAAGGGACGTAAGGTAAACTCGGGTAAGTGTGACAGTGATTTTCATTAGTTCGCATTGAATTTAGTCCTTCAGATGAACCTGAACTAATATAACAATGAAATTTTGCAGGTATTTACTTCAAAGGTCAGTCTTTGTAATACGCCACAGAAAACTGTTGAAAAACGTATTCTATGAATTTTATTTATATATTCAGATATACATCTCCATAGGTCACACTTCCCCGGAAATTTGGGGCAAGTGTGATTCTTGATATAGATATTAATGCACGTAAATCTCTCTTTGGGGCAGGTGTGAGTAAACAGTAAAGGAACTTTCACCACAATTTATTTGTTTCGAGATATCTTTATTCAAAACATAGTAGGGAACTTTTTAATATTGAATTTGATATGCCCCATTGGAAATAAACAAAAAATAATTGTGAAAGTGAACATTTGTTGAAAAGAAAATTTTACAGGTAGAAATCGAATGAGAATTTCATTGATCCCCATCTTCTGATGAGTGGTGATGGAAGCACAGTTGTTATTTCATCCTCAGAAAGTGTATCAATGTCTTTCACATCTGGCCAGGTATATTGTTTGGCTCTCTGAGATTTCCGTATATAATTTCGTACTGTAGCTGAAAAAATATTACTGTTTAGATTGGCCAAATGAACCAGGTTCCCACTTACCCCGACAGATAGGTCACACTATCCCCAATAAAATTTAATTTCGGGGTAAGTGTGACATGCAATGGAAAAAAGTAAAAAAACAACTTCATGAAAAAACGACAATATATAGTCAGATTCATTGTTTAGGTAGAAGAAAAGTGTATAAAATGGATTCTTACCTTAGATTTTAACAATACACCCAAAGCTTGAAATAAACTCGTAATACTCGTTCGGGTTGATGAATTGTAAGTTAGAAAATAGGGGAAAATATTTGGAATTCACAAGATCTCTTTGGTATTTTATATGATGGTTATAGGCTTTTCGTCAATAGATGGCATTGGGCTGTCGGCCGGTTTAGCGAAGATAGCGAGCAAACTCACACTTGCCCCAAATTCACACTTACCCGAGCTCACCTTATATACTTACTTACCTAGGGGTGGAACAACGCCATACTCAAGAGGTTAAGAGCAAACACTACCTTGGTTAAACGGAAAATGTTTTTGTGTAAATTCGGGAACTCCTGTGATATTTGGTTCCTGAATTCTTACGGGTCCACTGAGCCCATACAAAAAATGTATCTATCATAAAAATAATGGTTTTTGCAAAAAACCGATCCGTGAGATTTGTACCTGATTAGCACTGCCCCCTGCATACAATATCAGCATTGTATTAAGATTTGACGAGTTTGATATCATCACTAACAAGCTTCATGAATTTATGTCTACAAACCTTTGTTGGGCGAGATGAGGAATAAATTGTTCGGTGTGACGCGCTGATGGTGGCTCTTAATGTTAAAAACTCTCTTCACGGCAAGAATTAACATAAACTCTGACAGATCTGATCCTCAGAACTGCCGGCGAAGAACAAAGTTGCTGCAACCAATATGCTTGCCGTTCCGATTCTACTTCACTCCGTTGGAGTGATGAAATGGACTTAAAAACAACAAGAAAAATAATAGGCCTAAATACGAAACTTGAGGCACTCCTATCAATAATTTATGCATTGACCAATTCGACTTCAACTATAAGGAATTATTATATAAACAGCTTCAGTTTGGTTGACATTGTTATAGTTATTCGGTTCTTAAAGTAACAAGTGATTTTTTTTTCTATAAATGCAAGTTGAAACCTAACAAGTACCTAGATCAAATATTGCATCAAACCAAAAGATGAATATTCATAAATTTCGTCAAAACATGTGAACAAGTAATTCGGCTTGGCCGACCAGTTTCCAATATATTCAGGTCAAGTTCAAATGTGAATGTTACATACCAAGAAATAAATATTTACTTATTACTTAAACGGTTTTGAAAAAGTATTGAAATTCAGCTGCATGGAAATTCACCATTAGAACCTGTCAATCTTGTGCTTGTGCCTATCTGATATCTGCTGCCCAACATGCGCATGCGCAAGTATCTGCGCCATTGTATCCGAATTTTCCGTTTAAAATTCTCTATAATAAAGTATATATAAAGAAATAATTTTCTAGCTTATTTTGAGTTTAATTGCTTTTCAGAAGTGATATGTGTGATGAGTTGTGTGTTACAATGGTCTTTCCTCGCTATTTTAAAAACTGTATGTCATGTAATAGTGAAGATGTTTCATTTTTTGTGCAATTCTTTCTCGACAGAAAATTTATTTTTGGATGATCTAACCACACTGAAATGATTTTACGAAAACGAATGGTAAAATAAGAAAACCTAAACAAGCTTGATGATATATGCAAAATTGATAGATTTCAGTAGAAGTGGTGATTTTTTTTACTTTGTCACGAACTTTCGCAATTTGAACTTATGGAATTTTTAAAGAAACAGTAGGGTATAACAACACGCACCTAGTTGATTGAATTGATTTGAAAAAATGTTTGCCATGTTTATTAGAGCATGGCGAGTTAAGAAATAAAATGTAAGCTCCAAATTGGTTCCAAAGCATATTTTACAGATTTTAAGTAGTAGGTACTTTCGGTACTAGACATAATGAATTATTGTGTTCATCTCTCTGAATTTTGTCCACACAAAAACGGATTATGGTCAACTTATTTAGGAAAATAATATAAAATGCAAAAAAATAAAGAAACGAACATCATTAATAGTCAATAATATAGCACTACGAAATTTTTGATTCTGCCACAACTATTTTGACTTTCAAACGGTATTTACATTATTTTAAAAAAATATCACGTTTTGTGTGGTGTTATTTTTCCAAAAAATTTGGTCTTTCACTTAGAATGATATTTCAAAAGTTTATTGACATTCCGTCAAATTCAATCAACAACAATCACAATCACTATGTCCCTGGAATATTGACATGAGGACGAGGCGCCATCTCTGGATCCGACTACAGAAATAGACCATGATTTCATTTGTTTTGTCTTCAAAAAAATCTAAACGAAATCTAATCAGTCGACACACCAGGGGTTTTAGGCATCTTAGTCATAACCATGGTGATTCGATTGTTCAATATTGATAATTTACCGGGGCACTTATCAGTTAAATGTTTATCTGATTGGCTATTTCTGGTCACTTGGTCACTAATACGTATTAATAAATATACGCAGATATGATAGGTTCAAATTACATAGAAAAATTTTTCATTTCAAATACTTCAGAATCATTTAAAGACCAATCAAGTGTTTTGTCTATGTTTTGATAGAAATTAAAAATACTACAGATCAGTTAGATTCTGAAAAAGCATCTGGTTTTGATGGGATTAGTGTGGAAATCATAAAAGTGGTCGAATAAATTAATGATAAACAAACAGGAGTATTGGTATAAATAAAATAATTTATTGAACAGATCATTATCAAGATGGGATTAAAACTTGAGTACAGACTATCTAAAGACTAAACCAAAAGGCACATAAATATATCACACCCAAAACATTTCTTTGGTGAATCAGTAGGATCATTTGGGGCATATTCAGTTTTATAGTAAACAACAAAAATCCGAGAAAGGATACAAAAATGCAATCTAACCTCCCAAACCAATACTGAACTAGGATACTCCAACATTGTTTTTTGATTCGTAATAAAGTTCCAGCTGTTATGTGAATAATTCATATTATATAGCTAGTTACGAACTAGGTGATCATCTTCTACATCTGGTTGTGACTAAGCTCAGCTTTTCAATAAAGCAAAGGACACCATTCAGTCATTTGATTTTTGAATTTATCCAAAGAGAGAGGTAGGTTATTTTGATACGAAGCTGTAATTCAAAAAAAAGTGTGAAACATTTTTTTTCATTTATATACCGTAAGCAAGGGTTCAAAAATGATAATTTTACAATTTCATGATTCCAAACATGAAACGAACATATACAAGTAGTCGCCATTCATCTAGCAATCAATATTGCTTATAATGTAAGTGTGGTATGTAATTCAGATTGCCATATTCCCAAATTTCAAAATCAAAATTTCTGAACAGGAGCTGAAACTGATATATTTGAATGTCATTTTACTAGCATGGGTTCATGTGATTTTTTATGTTATTGCAAAGAGTACCAAAAATTCCCCTACCATAATGCCTTGAACCCCTCCATAATATAAATACTTATCTCAAATTGAATGAACACTATACTGTATTACCAATATTTTTCATGATCAAGTGTTTTGATTATGCTATGGAGGTCGATGGAGTTTGTACTACATCCACAATTGTTATTTTCTTCTGGGTAGTGGAAATGGAGATAACAAACTCGAAACTGCTGACATATTGCCCCATGATATCAAATCTAGTTTTTACTTTTTACGTCAAGCCACTTGAACAGTCACCCTATTGGATTACAGTTTTGTGTCATCCTGACCCCCTGTTCAAACGCATATCTATACGAAGCTGAAAATAACGACACCGTTAACAAAAATCAAAGCATCTATGAATGATGTCATGTCCTTACAAACATAATATCTATTACACATAAAGTTCGACGAATTGAGTTCAATCTCCACTATAATATCACAAGTTATTCCTTCACTGACTCACTCTTCCTCTAACGGTTTTAGCACCATCCTAAGTGTCTTCAGTATTACTACCAGGCGTACTGCCTGCATCATCTCTATCAGGTGTATTCAGATTGCTGGACGTAGCTGCGGTGCTAGGAAGTAAATTGTTCTCAGATTTGTGCACCGGAGCGGGGGGAGGAAGAGTACTCGGATCTGCGGTGGGAAATTCCGCATTGCCGGCTTCACCCACTCTGTCCACAGTGACTACGCTTCCGGTATCGTCCACTTCCAATCCGATAGAACCTCCCAACTTGGCCGAAGCTTGCTGAAAAGTGTCGCTCAGCTTCAGCTGGACCACGTTGATGCACATGGACATCAACGCCAGACCGAACACCAGGTACACGATGGACACTATCATACATATGGGATGCTTGGGAACGAAGTCTCCAAAGCCAATAGTCGACATGGAGATGAAGACGAAGTAGAAGGAAGCGAAGAAGTCCCAGCGCTCCCAGACGCAGTATATGAGGGCACCGCAGAAGATGTAGCTGATGAGGATGAAGAGGGCTACAGAGATGGGTAGGTTGAATTCGTCGTCGATTTCGAAGTTTGATATGGCGGGTGTGGTGGGAGTTGCGTCCTCGGAGACTGCCGTGGTTGGAATGGAATTTTGCGATTTGGCGGCTACTTCTTCGGGGTTTTCTGGATCGGAGAGGGTGTCTTGGTGGGAGGGTCTTCGGAAGGTCGCTATGTCGTACATTAACTGGGCTCCTTTGAATATCTCCTGTGGAAATGAAATTCAGCATTAGTATGAATTCTTGCTGTACTCGTAATTAATCTATATATGATTATAATGATAATGGAAACCGAAATAAATTCGACGGGCCTTCAAAGCCTTGAAGATCTTCGCTGCTCCAGGCCCTGATGGGCTAAATAAAAGTTTTCAAGCACCCACTACCATCTGGCGTTTTCAACTCATGGCGCGATAGAAAGCAACAAATACCGAGTTGTTTTGTCGAGGGCGAACCTTGCTAATCCTCCAAAATGGATATTTGTCTGATCCAAAGAACTACAGACCTATAACATGCTTGAGTGCATGTTATGAGATGTTTACCAGCATTTTATATATGCAAATACTCTCCGCAATTGATCCGGTGTATGAAGGGATAAATTAACAAAAGGGGTCAAAGAATGGAGTCGCTGACTGCAAGGAGAACTTGCTGATCTATAGATGGTCATCAGAACTGTCGAGAAAGAACAAATTTGCTTACTGACGAAATGGACTAGGGAAGAGCTGCAACAACTCGTAAAAACTTGCAACGTGGCATTTTGAATCGTCTGTTCCACGGTTATACTTCCCCAGAAAACGGAGACGCCGTAGACTTTGGAGTGTCTACATAAAATAATGGTACTGGATGGAGCCTGTAAAGTATGCGATTATGAAAAAGCAGAGATTGGAGCATTTCTTTTCAAGGAAGCAACAAGTGCAGCCGATGAACCCGATCTCGTATTTGACACTGAACGGAGGAATCCAAACTCTGTCACCGAGTTAGAATCCGTTCAGCAAAATTGCCCACGTCAAAGCTGCGGAGGGTGAGACTTTTCTACATCTACATAAGGATGATGCATGGGGTCTTCTTCAACGACGTTTAAGACTTAGGTTATTCGGGAACCTCACAATCACATTTCTCAGGTCGGAAACTAAGCGATTCATTGAGTTTTCGGCTTCTGGCACATCGTTCTAAAAGAGGAGGAAAAACGGACTAAATATCGAGATCTACTCTTTGAACTCCGCAGGCTTTACTCAAACCCATCTGTTGAAATGGAGGTTCTGATAATAGATATCCTTGATAGAATGATGGATAGACTTATCTTGAACTTAAAAATCGTACCGGCTTGCCGTAATATGGCAGAAATCTTAATCGGACGAATGCAGTCATCCTTGCTTCACTGATCCGCCTGCTTAGGGCCCATGATTCTCGGACCCAATAGTCACTTACTACACGGCGTGGGGAGTAGTTATTGGGGTAAATAATCTAGAGCGCCCTTTGGAAGTATCGGAGCTTTGGAGACAGGGTCTGACTAGGAAATTTTTAACAAAAAGAAATAATAGTATCTTCATTATTCCTTATGAACATGTGCTGCTTATATTAGGGAAATATCAAAATTCAATCGTAAATAGATACCGAACATTTTTGTGTAACAATATGATAAATCGTCGAATCAGATTGATTTTTTAAAATACTGTTCTGTTTCAATTTGAACTTGAATATTGAAATACACGTGATAAATATCAATGTTCTCTGCAGTTTTTTTATTCTCATTTCAGTCCTGATTATTTTAATGCAGCTCATGAGAATTTCTCTTGTCCAAACTCTGAATTTATGAGGTGAATCCAAATTGAAAAAAAAATATTGGTCTATATAAATCTTCAGTAGGTTCAAGATGAGGTAATTTATATATTATTTAAAATAGTCAGACAGTTACATAAAACTGGTGTGAAGGGTGTTTCTGATACAAACATTTCAACAATTATTGTTTTTTATCAATCTCAGCTAAAAACAGAAAAATATTAAAATGGAATAATTGAAGAAAAAACGAGAAACACAAAGAACACTCCTTATGGTCATTATAAAGTATAGAAAAGGCTTTGAATTTAACATATTTTACTGAAAATATATAATAATTCAGTTCGGTTTTTTGTGAAAGCATGTCATTTTTCAATCGTGCTAGGAATCGCACGTTAAAAGGTAAGACCCCGTTAATCCTTAGCTCGCACAAGTTTCGACTTCTGAGGGCTGTCGTTCGTGGGGGGATGACAGCTGGTTAACGGAAAAAACAATTTTTAAACAACAACAACAATCGATTTGTAAATTGTATGATGTTATTAGAGTTCTAGATCTCGTTCAGCAATCTATTAAAATTTGACAGAGCTGAATGTGTCAACCTCCTTTTGTCCAGAAATAAGTTATGTTGTCTAGTATGATAATATAACGTTGAGAATATATAATCATGAATCTTCTTTAATACGTCACTGCCCATACTAACCTGTACACGTCCACTTCTTCTAACTCTCCTACAGCTACCGGTGTAGTAAACTCTTCGGACGAACGACCACAAAAACTTGATTCCTCTGGTGAAGAGTTTGCCAAAATCCGTTAGAGCTATGAGGAACAGAGGAATTCCTATTATTGAGTAAACTATCGTTAAGGCTCTTCCTGTGGTGGTTGTGGGGTACAAATGACCATAACCTGAAATTAAGCAACATCTTTACCAATTGAACATGATTGAAATGAAAGTGGAGGTGAAAATCAATGGTCATTGGATCAAAGTACAATCTTTCAGAATGGTAATGACCAAGAATTCGAATGGAACCAAACGTTCAGAATAAAAAAAAAGTAAAATATTGGTATTGGTGAAATTATTTTCAATTGAAATGAAAGAAAAATGTAATATTGCAACCATACAAATAAGTAATGAGATATCTTAAACTATGCAATAGAGCTTTTTCTTACAACTGATACAGCTGAAGATACTTTATTTTTCATCAACAAGTCCATCATACCATATAGTATAATAGGTTGGGAAGAAATAAGGAAATCAGAGTTAAGACCCCTGAAAGTTATACAGGGTGGGGCAATAGTGCGTCAGAGTCCGATTGCTTGAGTTCTAAGATAGTTAGGACGATAATTCAAAAACCACATATAACTAGAGAACTGTGCCTATATCCAGAAATTATTGTTGGATATACAGGGTGAACCAAGGAAAATCTACAGGGTCAATTGCATTTTTTTCAAATGAAATGTTATGTACTTCAATCCATTTTTTCAGGAATTTTAGTGGTCTCCATCCACACCTCCAATATCCTTTACTATCTCCCAACCACGTGGGAGTTATAATTTTTTTTGTCAAAATAATGCTATCTGCAGATGCATACCGAAAAAACCACCGTTCTCAAGATTATGGAGTGCAGGAGGTCATGATTATAATCATATTCGTCAGACATATGAGTGATATTTCTGAATCATTATCATTCCCAAAAATTATACAGGATGACTGAAAATTATTTTTCAATTCGGAAGTTTTTGAATTAAATTTTCTCGAGTTCTTCAAATGGAACACTCCGTATATTCACAGTTCTCCAGTTATATGTGGTTTTTGAATTATCGTCCTAACTATCTTAGAACTCAAGCAATCGGACTCTGACGCACTATTGCCCCACCTTGTATATAAACGCTACAAAAACGTTTTATTCTTCACATACAGAATGACCCCGGTCCATAACTTTTTTTCTATCGAAGCTATCGGATTTTTTTTCATACAATAGTTCTGACAATGATACACATTCTGAAAATATTTTCATCTGTAGGTATAAACTCATTTTTGATATAACGCGCTTGGGTTTCATAGACTTATCTGCAATAGTTTTTGAATTATATCAATTTACGTTTTGGTTGGTTTCCGAGTTTTGCCGTGGTCATTTTTGGTTTAAATCTCCAAACGTTTCAACTGCAACTGCGGCAGTCATCTTCAGTGGCGTTTCAGTTAATACATCTAGAAGAGTACTTCGAATTTTTATGATTTTTTTCCAATTCGAATAAAAGTTTTCAAAAATGCTCCCATATGGATGGTTCCAATATGTAGAAACAATGATGATGATAAAAATTATTCTCAGGTGTTGCAAACTATGCAAACATCAGTGCGAACATGATGTTTAGGATTTATTTCAGAAGTATACCATCTAACTTAACAATATTTTTTATTGTTCTGGCAATATGGTATGTAAAATCAGTTATCTTCTGAATGGTGATTAAGTTGATAACAAATTATTTCACTTCACTTGAAAGTAATTTGGGAGAAGATTGCTCGACTGTCCTAGATTTTTTTATATCAACTGCAATTCCACGAATAATATTTACTCAGTGTTGTGAAACTGCGAAATATTTTTTAATTATCAATGATATGTTCGATAATTCTTACCAATGGTGGTGACTATGGTCAAGGCATACACCACCCCATTCAAAAAAGTCCACGACCTCTGCCCACTGTAACTGGTCATCCCAGCCTCATGGGCGACATGAAGCTCCTCCTCGAAAGTCCTCAATTTACTCCTCGCCAAAGACTTCCAGTCTTCCTCCCTTAGATTATGACTCTTGGCCCACAACAAGTCTATGAAATCCCTCTTGACCCTCTTCACTCCGCATTTGTAGAAGTTCTCGAAACTACCCTCGGTGAATTTGAAAACTACACCCCCTATACCACAGAACATCATGATGAGAAACAGTTCAAACATGCACTTGTTCCAAAGCACCTTGATTCTCTTGTACTCGTCTTTTTTTTCGACCATGTGGAGTTTGTAGGTTCTATAGACTTCAAGGATTGAGAAGAATCTGAGGACTTTGAACAGATCTAATGCTGATGTACCCGGAGGTTCCGTTGGAGGTTGTCTTGAGAGTATGGTTTTAGGGTCTAGGATTTCTACAATTCTCTCTGAGTACTCTCTCTGTCTCTTCCTCTGTCTTATCATGGACTGAGCTTCCGGTCTGAGTGGTTTGGGCACGAATGGTTCTTCTCTTGCTAGTGACTGCACACTCGAGTCTGAGAACTTCCTGACTTTCTGGTTTTCAGCACTCAATAGCTGAGCCTTCTTGAAGCTCTCTATCAGCTCTTCCTCGGTGAATTCATGAGGAGCTGATTGGCTCCGTTTGACTTGCTGCTTCTCGTATTTCTTGAATCGCTCCCTACCTCTGATTGCAGCGGCTGTCAGGGATTTCTTGGTTTTGTTGAGGAATAATTTGACTTCCTCTTGAGCCAAGTCTGAAAGACTCTTTTTCCGTTCGCTCCTGAAGCTGCTGCTCCTGCTGACGTCTCTGCTGCCATAATCCACATTGATCCGACCTGGCTCAGACTCTGCTCCACTGAAATGGTCCTTGGTCCTGTTTTTCCTCGATCGTCGTCGTTCGGGCGTTTTCGGCCGTTGCTCGGGGCCCTCTTCATCGGAGGTCGTCGTTTTCTCATCCAAGTTCCTCACCGGCGTGGACTCTCGCCTGGAGAAACTCGTGTTGTGCTTCTTGGTGAATTTTCTTCGTTTTCTTGCCACTGTATCACTCAGCACTTGTTCCGGGGTGAGCATTGCTTCTATTCTGGCGATGTTCACTTCGCCATTTTCGGCTGACGCGTCGTGTCGTTCACTTGTTTCGTTAGATGTTTGCGTTGAATCCATGATTTTCAGACTAAATTATTAATAGATTGGTCGCCGTCGTATTTTGACGCTGCTCGTTTATTTTAGGCTCGGGTGAGATGCTAGATGGAGCTCCGGTGTGATCGGTCGGTGTGCTCTGATTTATTTTTGCACTTTGGACTCAACGAATGGGCCACTATATAATGTGGCTTTATTTTAGAGCTGGCCTCATTGAACAACTTTGAATTCAGTCAGTATTCTGAGTGAAATAGATGTATCGGGGCTCCGGAGACAGGACCAGATTGGTAAATTCCAAACTGAATAACAAAAATACTGAAAATAATGATACGTCTAGGCAGGTAGGGCAACTACCATCCTTCTGATGTCGGCCGTGGGTATACTAGGCTAACCATACTAGGCTAACCCCATCTCTATACCCCTCATATACGCGAGGAACAGGCCCCCACATCCAATCCCTTCGAAATGGAAGTCGGTAAAGGAGTGGGTTCCAGAACGATAGATGGCAACTTAATGACGTCCACAACGACAACAGACTCTTTGAGTGGACGGATGGACTGAGAGACGGTCTTCTGCATTGCTATGAGAGCAGTGAGCCCGCCCGAAGAGAATACCAGATTTCTATAAATTATTTTTATCATTTTTTAGGTGTACATTTATTCCCGCTCCCCAACCTATGATTCTATATTTCAAATGGGGTTTGAAGAGTGTATAGTATAAAATTTTCAATTGGTTTTCTTCGATTCTCCTTGAGACTTGCCTTATCTTATAAACCACGCATCTTAGCTTTTTGAGGAGAAAGTTGATTTGTTAAAAGTTATTTTATAGAGTTTGAACAGTTTATTTGAAAATTATTTATTAAAATTTGGAAGTTGAGAACTATTGCTGCAGAATGGCACGTAAAACGTTTTCGAAACATTAATTGATAAACGTTTATTATCAAATCATCTTTTGATGAGGGAAATATCAGATTCTACTTTCCTTCTTCGTATAGTATAACCGTGTCATCAGTGAAACTCACAATGTCCCCTTCAGACTCTACCAGGAATGAGTTATTCAGGTTAATCATGATGAGTACCGGTCCCAACACCGTTCCTTGTGGTAACCACATTCAACAACTTTTTTACTGCTATGTGAATCTTGTAGTTTTACTTGCTGAGTTATGTTTGTTAGGTATGATTTCTTCTAGATTTTTCGAAAGTTCTTCTTTCAGAGTATTCGAATTTTCTAGAAGTTTTTCTTCCAGGCTCTTCGAATTTTGTAGAAATTTATCTTCCAGACTCACCGAATTTTGTTGAAGTTCCTCCTTCAAACTCACAGAATTTTGTTGAAGTTCCTCCTTCAAACTCACAGAATTTTGTTGAAGTTCCTCCTTCAAACTATTAGAATTTTCCAGAAATTTATCTTCCAAGGATTTCGTGGTCTCGTCGAGTTTATTCATTATGGAACTCAAATCAATTCCAGAAACTTCGAATAAGAACGTTTCGGGGTCTTCTCCTTCTTCAATCAGTCCATCTGCAAGTCTTTTCTGGAGTACGGCCTTCTTTCCAGTTGTTTCTAACTCACGCTCCTCTAACTCTTGCTTTAATTCACTAACTTCACTAAGGTCAACTAGGTGAACTCTTCTCGGAAACATTTTGCCTCTCATTGTTTTTGGCCGAAATATCAGTCTATTATTTATTTCACACAAAAAGTTTTCAGTTTATTGTCCCGCGACTCGCAAATCTGTCCACTTTCCAAACACTCAAATGCTCAACGGGTCACTAACTGTCTATTAGGCGCGATAAATGTCTATCAGTTTTTCAACGCGACGAACACTTATTTATTTCAAACATCCGATTTCTGACAACAATTGTAGTAAAACTGCACTAACTAGTTTTCCTAATTTATTTAAAACACTATTTACAACAATTATTCACTAAAACATAGACTTCACTAGATTCAAATTTATTTCTACAGTGTCAGTCTCTATCTGCGAACTCTGGAACTATAACTAACTCTGAATTCTGGCGATTCCGCCAGCTGCTATACAGCGGCTATGTATAGTAGCATTTACAGTTTTCGATCTTTCCAGTCTGTTCGGCGATTCCTTAGAGGCCCCTAGAAACTTCGGTTAAAACGTTCGCGTCTCTTCCACGGATGAGTCATGTGTTTGTCAGAAGAGAACTTGTTAACATTTCGAGTGTGGGGATGATCAAGGCCGGTCTCGAGGCCGGTCTCAAAATCGTTACAATATCTTTCTGGTTAAGTGTAAAATGGCATCTTCTCTTGATTTTTCTTCTTGAAATCCAAACTGTGAGTTTGATATGATTTTATACTTTTACAGAAAGTTAGTTCCTAATTTTGATGATTTTTTCAAAAATTTTGCTGAAGCTACAGATTAATGCAATTGGTCAATAATATGTTTTTTCTGTATTTTCTCCACTCTTAAATATAGGTATGACTGTTGAATTTTTGAACAGTGTGGGAAACTGACCTGTTCTCAGTGGTTTATTTATAATGTGTGTAAGTGGTTTAACGATTTGTGGTAGATTTTATCAATTTTGACTTCATGCCACCAGGCCAGGAGATTTGTTATTTTAGAGACATGGAATTGCGTTTATTACTTGTGTTTCTTCAGCTGGAAACAGGAAAATTCAGTTTTGATTTGACTTCCTTTTCTCTGTAGTTTTATCTAGAATCACTCACATAGGTATTTGAAATCAAATTGAGTTCAAAATACAGATTACCAGCAATAATTATTAGCACTAGTCGTTACCTCGTGAGATACGCCTTTTTCTCCCAATCAACCTAAGTGTGGGAGTAGTAGATATCTGTAAAGAATACCCTCGAGCTTATACCGCGACGAGTATTGAATTATGTAACAGCTAAGTCTACAACTACTAAGTGATCTCTGTAGTCAGACAGCAGAACATTGTTTCAATCCGTACAGGAAACCACCTGCAAACTAGTTTCGAGATTGTATATGAGATTCCATTTTTCAAAACGGATTACTTGCAGTAGTTGTTATACATGCATGGGATTTTTGGCAAATCTCCAAATGATGACAATCACTATCTGACAAGCTTTTAACTTAGAACGATCTTCTTCAGGCTGTTGCTATCAGTCATATTGTGTATCACATCATTATGCCAAGATTGCCCTGATTCCAAAAGTGAGGTGTGAGGAAAGGCCAATGCACTCGGATGCATCAAGATTATTCTGAGACAAAAAATATTTATCCATTCCAAGCCACAACCCAAATAGGTCTGTTATAAATATTCCCGTTCGCACTCCCAGTCCTTTTGAAATACATATCAAGATAAATAGATTTATAGGCCAAAAGAAACCCTGACATATTGGACACTTGGAGTTGAGATTCATAGCATTGATTTCCACCAACATAAAGAACATTTTTTAAATGAAACATGAACGTTATCGCCGAACAAAAGTTATTGTAATGAAACAAGAACAAAAGAATTATTATTGCTCAGGGCAACTCGTTGAATTCTGTAGCGCTACAAATACGAAAATTCGATCTGAAAATGCCTCTTTTCTTGTAGATGAGGCTGTGAACAATACTAATAAGGATCTGGCTGAAATTGTATGGAAATCCAATACTTCAGTGAAATTCATTACGATCAAGATCCGAGAACGTCTTTTTCATTCACCATTCGGTCAAGCAAACAATTGAAGTTTTTCATTTCTATGCTCGATTATCATAGAAAGTACCCTTTCTTGGAATTCACTCCCCATCTATTGCATAGATCTGACCTGTCCAGGAATACTATTTCCATGGTATTCAGTTCAATCTTCAAGAATCTGCCTTCGAGGGACCAATGTGTTTCTTCAGTGATACCCCACTTGGCGATCGTTCTCTATGATAGAGAGACGTTACAGTTCATTTATTTCCATTTTGGGCAAGATTGTAAATTATCGTTTTAACAGGAGTCGATATCAATGATTCAAAACTTGCAATATCTCTATTTTAAATCTCATGATAGTGACAATCACTATCAACTTAGAGTTGCCTTGAATCCTCCTAGGTGAAATTGAAATTTCTATCTATTTTCAGTGTCCATGCCTTTCTGTAGTTCCACAGTTTCATGGAAATTCACCTGTAGGTTTCAGTCATCGCACCACTGTCAGTTTGGAATCTTGCTGAACATATATCTCTCTCGTTTTTTCAAAGTTTGAAAATTGTTGTGAAGGAAGATGCTTCTAGTAGAATGTAGTATTCAGAAATTTGAAAAAATACCAATTCTCACCTAATTTCCATTAGTTTTAACGATGTTTTCTGCACCTTAGAGGATTTTCCTCTTTGTGGACAGTTGACGATAACATAAAATCGGTTTGGAAATATTGATCATCAAAGTCATATAAAAACTACATTCTCCGCACTTCCGAAAGTCTTGGATAATAGTCCCGCAAATAGACAGTCTCTTTAATTACTTTCTACTCATTCGAAATTGATGAAACTGTCAGGATTCAGGTGTCTCAACTTATGATTTTGATGCCGACTATCATCTTATTTCAGGTAACGCAATGTGAAAATCTAATTGCGATTGTGCCAACTGAAACTACTGAAGATACCAGTTTTTCAAAGTCATAAAGTCGTATTCCAATGAGCCAGAGCATTGTAAATAAAATTATTCATATAAATGTTGAAGGATTTATGAACTCGAAAGTAGTTCATGAACAAGGAGGAGTGTATTATATATCTCGTATAAGTAGTTGGAAAAAATTTGTAATATTCAATGAAATGGAGGTAGAAAAATTCAAATAGTTCAAGACCTTATACATGTTTCCGAATCCCTTAGGTATCACAAATGCTAATAATTCAGTTTTGAAACCTCTAAAAAAATTACAAAATAAATCTTTGAAATGTATTTACAACTTACCGCTTTTAGAACCAACAGCAAACTTATATAAACCTAAATTTGAATTCCCTTTATAAAGTGAAAATTTGTTCATTTATTCACTTTATTCGATTGAAACAGAAAATTTCTAATTTAAATTTCATTGAAATCAATAACATACATGATCACAAAACAACACAAGCAAACTGTTTAAGTCTCAGCAATTTCAGAAGTAATTTGGAAAAAAATCGATATACCATGATGGTATAGATATCTACAATTCACTACCAAATGAAATTAAAAAAATTACAAAAGTGACGATTTTTGAAAATAGAATAAATTTTATTGTTCCATCCAACTATTTTAAATTGACATGGATGACTATTTCTTTTTCTAAGTTGATTATGAATTGTACCAAAATCAATTGTATATTATTTTTTCTGTAGATTTGTAAAGCATTGTTATCATTATTATTATTTTGTATCCCTAGCATAAACAAACCTGTTTCTTGGAATATTATAAATAAATTATTATTATGAATCCGCTAATATCCATTAATTTTAATGCACTTTGAATTTTCGGTGACAAGTCATTTGAATGTTAGCTCTATAACTTGTAGCTAGAAAAAGTCCCTCACACAAATTTTGAGGAAACTAGAAGATTTCTATTTACAAATATTTCTCCGACTCAGCAAAACTAGTAAAGTCAAAGTCAAACACTTTCGACCATTAGACATATGTCAATAAATACAATTGCTACTACTACAACTGAGATTTAATACAGTAGTTTTATGTCGTGAGCAGTTGTACTTTTACACATCTTTCTATCACCTGGATATGTAATGAAGCATTTGATTAACTGAATAGTTCTGACATGAACAAGCTACGCGTTTAGGTAGGCTCTACAAGTGTTTATGAGGGAGTATTATAACTATTATTAGTATAGTTGGATTTGGACCCTGGCGCATTCACCACAAAATGTTACCCAGGTGAAGATGATCGAAGGAAATACAAATGTCATTTCTGATCCTGAGTTCCAACTTCCAAGTTGATTGTACAATTTTATCAAATGATTGATGCATCATGGGGCCATCTATTTTGAAATAACGGAAGCTGATCTGTCGGGTTGAGATTTTGCTATAAATTCTTTTTATGAAAGAACTCGGGACGAAAGCGCCTCTCTTGGTTCCCATTTGAATTATATGAGAACTGAATCGTCGAATAAAGCTCGATGGTTCCAAAACCATTTCTGCAGAGAGTACGAAAGTATTGGATATAATCGGTCAATATTCTCAACATGTCTCGCGATCCGATGAAAGAAAAATTTACCAAAACATTTTCCTTCGACCAGTAGATGTTACCATTGTCTTACTAAGACAATGATGTTACTTCAGCATTTGGTAATTTCAAGTTTCAAATATGATTTGCAATAATGTGCTCCTTGATAATCCCGTGTTTCAGACAATGGTTTCGTATATGTAACGCAGAATTCAGTAACTGATTTGTGTAATTTCTTGAATACTGTGGCTATTCGCCAATAGGTGTCTCTGCTTACATCGTTTGTGTAGTCTGCTTCAACATAATTTCGACTGCGCGATTTGTTCTCGTTGGCGTTTTCAAATATTGTGCAAAGTGTAGCCAAGGTTAGAGTACCTCAGTATCATTTAAATATATTTCACTTCATAGATTCACATTTTTCATGTCATTCAAATAAATGCCTAGTTTATGGTGAAATTTATAATATTTTGTGGTCTGTCATCAAATTGAAGTAATGCATACATATTCTGAACATTTATAGTTTAGTAAAATTTTTATAGGGTTCTGATATATTTTTCATGAAAACACAAATATATTTTTACGGGTGCAGATCAAAAAGCAGTATGACAAATACGAACAACTTCAATTCATTGACTATAATATACAAGCTGGGCCAATGGAAACATCCCTCAATTTTTAGGATTTTAATTTAAAATTTGGAAAAAAACTCGATTATGTCGATTTTGTATTTGAGGGGAACTAATTCTCAACTTTTTTCATCCCCATAGTTCCATCTCTGTTACTGGGGAGTGAACAATCCTCAAAATTTCAATAGGGGAAATTGGTACTGTTGTAGGTACTTTTTTTTAAAGGTCTCCTTGCTGTTATCTTCAGCAACGACATGACAGCTTGTCAAATTTTGGAAATCGACTGTTGTTTCCTTGATTAAAACATCGAATGAAGATAGTTTTGAGTTCAATAATCAGGTGTCAACATTAATGCAATATTAAAATCGATTCTATCTCTTCTTCCACATTTTGCTACATATCGGCGGTCATTTTTTGACACTTAGTTATGCGATCTTGCAAAACTTGGAGAGAAGCCGGCAGTGTTTTATGAAATGTAGACTGCGAAAGTGCCAGGAAAAGAAGTCTAGCGATGAAAGATCAGGAGACCTTGCAGGTCACTTAGTCAATTCTCTGCTGCTAATTCAATGTCTTCTAAAATTGTTGTTTAGAAGTTGTTATCTATGATAATGACATCCCTTATTCTAGGAATAATATAATCTTAAAGTGAGATACTACTTTATCGTTTTATTCGAAGTTTTTGGAGTTGATTTGAGTTCGATGATGAATAAACTCCACAAAACTACAAAATCCATAGAAGATAACCTGTAACAAAATTAAAGTAGTCTAGAAAATTCAATGAGCTTGAAAGAGAAACTTCTAGAGAATTCGGAGGGCTTGAAAAAACTTCGAAAGTTCGAGGAGTTTGACAGAAGATATCCAGAAAAATTCTGAAAATCTGAATATAAGCTACCTACTAGAAAATACAGCGAATTCACAAATGATCCAACCACATATTTTTTTTGCCACCACTGGATATGCTGAAAAGAGTTCAAGACTATTTGAAAACTTTCTGGAAAATCTCAAACGAAAACGTACTCGATCTGATTTGTTTTTTGGATGAAAATCATTAAATGTGTACCTACTGTCAAATGTGTTGAGATAAAATATGAAATAACGCTCGTAAAAGTTTATTGAAAGCTTTTAAACATCCCAGATTCACTTGATGAGTAACTGGTATCGAGGTTTTGATTTGATGTTTACGACTGACACTAATGTGAATAAGAAATTATTATGCTTTTGATATAAGGCGCATTAAAACCATATGTTCCGTATTTTTGGAGTAATTCGATATTTTTATTCGGGAAATTATTTCATCCTACATCTCTCTTTTCACTTTTTCACTGATTTCCGCAATATATTACTATAGTTATACAGTGTTAACTTTGTTTTAAATGAGTTTGGTGCCGAACCATCTAACAAAACATAAATGGATTACTTTTGATAATAACAAAACGATTATTACGCGAGAATAGCTGCAATATATCGAGATAAAAACTCTGAACTCGGCAGACTCTAGGAATACCACTTGTTGGTCGGAATATAGGTGTCATTCGCTACTTTCGAAACTTGAAATAATACCAGTTTGCCGTAAGATAGCAGAAACCCCAGTCGGACGAATGCAGATAGTCGTATTTCCTGTTTCGCTACCTAAAAACGAATGATTTTTCAATTCAAAACCCATCTACGCCATAAACGTATGGAATTTTTGTGATTTGACATGTACGTAGTCTAAAACAACATATAGACTGATGAATATAGAAGAAATGAAAGCTTCCAATTTACACAAAAAATATATACTTGTAAAGTAACGCTTTCAATTGTTGTTTTTTTTTAGTTCATAACTCAGCTCAGACGATGACATAAATATTCATCAGGTTCCCTCAAATAATGTATTTCGACTATCTGATACCGAATTATAAAAAAAATTCAAGTTATCAACTGCATTTAAGTTACTCGCAGATGATCGAAGTAAAGTAACACCATATTCGTATTGAAGGAACCCGAATATTCGAATATTTTTATTTTTCGATTTTCAAAAATGGCCATGTTTACTCAAATGGTCATTGACGAGCTGAATGCGAACTATTAAAAAATTATTACTTCAGATGAATTTTTCAACTGAAGAACGGTAGAAAATAGAGCAATTCTGCAAATGCCAATCGAAGAATGATGGAATTTGAAGCCGACAGACATAAAAAATAATGAATCGAAAAAAGCCCCTAAAAAATCATTAAAAATACAAAATTTTCGTACCAGATACGCAAAATTTCATGCTGATTCCAAAAATATTTACTTTGTATATGAACAGGTATGTATAAAGTTCAGCATCAAAATAGAATGAAACGTCAAAAATTCCCTTGCAAGATCGAAATTGCATAGGTACCGTAAAAAGCCTATGAAATCTTCAATTGACTCTGAATCAATTTCAAATTTGGTGTCCTTATTCAAATTAGACTGATTTTCACGAATATGAGTAGAAAAAATCAAAAATCAAATTTCCAAGAAAATTCACCCCTTTCAACTTCAGAAGTTTTCAAATGGAGAACGGGTAAAGTTAGAGCAATTCTGCGAATGCCAATCGATTCAGAATGCTCTAATTAGTATGATTTGTGAATTCTAAGTTGATCGAGCAACAAAAGTAATTCTCTAAAAAAATTTTATGCTGTTTCCGAAAATATATGATTTGTAGATGATAAGGTTAAGGTTCAGCATAAAGAAGGAAAAACTTATTTTCCTTTTTTTAAAAAATCGCAAACTCTCTTCTGATTCCTAATCATACTACAAAATTGAATTTCGATGGCTAATTGACAACATTTGATAAGATATTGAGTCGAAAAAATGCACCTTTCCACAAAATCAACATTTTCTAGGTGAAATTGCGTTCTAATTTCGAAATACCATTCTCACCTTCAATAATTGGATTCAAGAAAAATAAAATATCTTTCGTATCATTCAAAACTCTGATCCGTAAATACCGCGTCACTGAATTTTTTCCTTGGATGATTATTTTGCACATGTAGGTGTATGTGAATGTGAGTAGGTAATGTTATTGTTCGGTTATTTTATTTTCATCATTTATATACGCCTGGAAAGTCGATTTTCATGAATAGTTTATAATCTCAAATGAAGAGTAATTCATTTACATAGATGAACATGTACAAAGAGATGAATATGTTAGGAATAATCCTCAAATTGAAAAGCAACCGATGATCTATAATTTGGGTTCATATATACCAAGGACATTTGTCTCTTTTTATTACTTCATATCAAATAAATTTCATATATTTTTTGGGTATTCCCATCAGACCCTAGATTTATTGGCAAATGTGCAGATAATGCTTTATTATTTACATGAATATACCGGGTGGCTACGGAAGTATTGCCTACGGAATATCTTAGTTATTGTATGAAGTAGGTTTGTGAAATTTGAAGCGTCGATATAATGACATAAGAGCTAGAATTTGAGCATATTGACATGTCGAAGTTAACTTCCGGTCTGACCGGAAGTAACATCAACTTTCTTATTTTAAATGGAAACCCTATTTTTTTTCTTTTCGCTTTATTCAGCATTCAATTTCCTTTCTAATGACATATCACAAGTTGGTATCTAACCAGAAACTAGATCAGAAAAAAATTATTATTGAAATTCACCGAGTATATAGGCCGTGGAAGCAAAATGAAAGCCAAAAATGTAATGTAAGGTGAGAGATAGGTATAGGACATGCTTCACAAAAGTTATTTCGATTTTAAAGCTGCATTCAAAATTGATATAATATATTGCGTGTTCAATTCGAAATACCAAGTTGATGTTGATGAGGATATGTAAATATTTTCGAACAGTAGATCACAGCAGCATACGATGGATACCAAAATTTGGAAAACAAATATTTTTTTGTTTGTTTTTTGTTGGAAGAAATATATGAATATTTCATTTCTAATGAATTATGCTAATTAACTATTGCTAGACATTTAACCATGACAAATGTTAGTAAGTACAAAGTGATGTCAAACGAGCTCTTTTTATATCATTACCAAGTTCACACCAACATTTTGAGTCATTTTCATTCAGAAAGAAGGTGTTGAATCAAAAGAAATCAATAGAAAATCATCCAATTCCAGTGACGTCTGTACCATGTCCCTTCGTCATCGAAAACATCTCAAAAAAATACGATTACTCACCTATCGTAGTATAAATAGTAGCACAATACACTATAGCGTTCCACATTGTCCAAAGTTTATCACCTTGATTGGTCACTATTAACGTGTGCTTTTGATAAGCGTCTATTAGTTTTGTCTCAAAGTCTAGAACTTTGCGCGCCGCTTCCCCTTCCCACTCTCCATCTGAAGTCCTGGAGGGCATCTCCACCGACAAATTCCTCAGCTCCCTGATTAGCTGGTACCGGTCCCTCCTCAGGTCTCGCACGACGATCCTCTGTTCGTTCTGACCTGAAAAATTAAATGTTGTTTTGTCAAAAAAGGAGTTTCTCGGCATATTTATAGTTATTTATGTATCAAGGGCCTTAATTACCGAAAGTTTGCGTCCCGAGTAGGGCTTCGCGAGACCAAGAGACTAGTCTTGGTTTTGTCTTGGTCTTGATAAGGTAATATGATCTGGATGTATCTCACACCACAGAGCATGCATTTTCGCCTCAAATCTATCCTCTCCGGCTGAGCTCATTGTTTCCGTAGCAATGCAGAAGACCTTCCTTCAGTTACTCAAAGCGTCCATTGTCGTTTGAATCATCATTATGTGGCAATCCACCGTCTTGAGCATCACTACCTTGCATTTAACCCCTATTCCGGGGGGGTCTTCCTCGTGCCTCCTGAACCGTGTAGTAAGGTATACCTGGGTTTCAGCCTAGTGTACTTCCGACATCAGAGGGAATGAGCATTTCCTCCAGGGTGCACCTTGGCTGACGGTTCTGTTTTGCACCTGTTGCTAAGGAAAGTGGTGTCGCAACTCAACTTGGATGATAGTTGGCTCCCTACTTATTATTATTTTTATTTATTATTATTTTCATTATAATTATCATCATTATAATATATAGTGTACTAATGTGTCATGTGAAAACACACGTGTTAAATTTCAGAGCAATCCTTGATGATTTATGCAATTTTTTTTGTTCTGTGGTTCTACACAAATCAACAACCCTACACGTGACTCCATTTTTAGTTCATTACCATGTTTACTGAGAGAGTATCCTGTGTAATTTTCCGTCTGTTCATTGAGTAAATACAATTTTTTTATATCAGGAAAACATAAAATGTTTACTTTTGAAGTTGATGATTTTTGTCAGTAAAGGCAAATGATTTATTTTGCGAGAAAACTTTATTTTTTCACAATTGATTCGTCGTAGAAAGCTTTCAAGTGAAAACTATACAAAAAATGTTAAAAATTAGATTCCTTCAAGGAAGTAGGTCTCTTGACTGAAGATCGTAACTGTATACGTAATGATAACTGGATTGTGAACAATTCAGACTTCCACATAAACCTACACAATTTCCGTTGGCCAGTATCCAACAGAAAATAACTTGTTTTCTTTTGAACAGCATTTGATTGATTCTTGCGCAGCTTCTACAAGAATTTGGTGCTTCATTGATTTCATGACCAAAATTGTTTCGATTCAAAACGGAGAAAACTAGGCTGAATCGTTCATGAGTAGGTTCGAAATAGAAACCAACGAAATGTCACAGTATATTCCTAGCATATGGCTGAGATATGAGGATGACGTTTTTTTGATAAAAAATTATAAAAAATCGAATATTAAAGACCATCTAATTATTTAATGTATTCTCTTTTCAATAAAATTTACAGATGCATTGAAAATAAGGAACAACCGCCATCCTAGATTTTCTGGCGATAAAAAGTCAATGTGGAACACTAGAATACGATATTTTAAGGAAAAAAACTAGCAGTTACGACTTCACACCAATGTGAGCAACACAAACGTGCTGATTTGAATCTATGGTGCATCTTCCATTGACTTTTTACAACGGATGTAACCACAAACTTCCAGTATTCAATCTTGACGACTGTTAAATTTTCAACCCTATCTGAAATCCACACTGACAATGGAAATAAGTTAAAAAACATATAGCTTATTAGGATATTTTTTTTTGAAATCTTTGCAGATGCTTCTGAAACACCAATTGGTAGTCGACATTTTAATACCAGAGTACTGTATCAAAATTCAATAAAAAATACCAGAACTGTCTCCTATATTCAAAATTCTTGTATCTTCAAGAAATATCCGTTTCGTTTTTCCCAATGATATCATTTCTACAAAACAAACATCCGTAAGTTATGTTTTACTAGACGATCTTGAATAAGATCGTAAACTTTGTTATTTTTGGCTAATAATTGTATACAAATCGTCCATTCATTCCGGGTTTACATACATCAGAAGGGAACTGATCCAGGCAGCTACCTGAACATAAATGTCAAATGTAATAAACGGCGATATAAAATTCGACCTCCCATGTTACGGTTTTACGTTTGCCATAAATACCTCAAAGAAAATACCCAGCAGTCTGGTTTGGTTATTTCAACAACAAATTTTTATTGGGGCAGGTGGGTTGAGATAATATTTGTAGGATTATATCTGATTGGCCTGAATACAAATCCGATTTCAACCTGTTGAAAAGCGCCAGGATTGACTGAACTGAGGAACACCAGATATCTCAATTAACGCGGATTGATGAACATCATTCACAGTCGTTTCAGAAACAAAACAAGCCAGAAAACATAGAGTGTGTGTTATTTCAAACCTCGCACATCAAATTATCAAGGAGGTGACCTGTATCCATGAAATTCATATTAGAGTTTCTAGTCTCATTCAAAATTTTCCAGGATTACAGAAGAATTTCTGGATTTCTCAAGTATTTTTATTTGTTCTATCTACTTCCGTATACAGTGTAGATTGGAAAACATGCTGCAGTATCAAGAAATTGTTATTCTTCAACTTTGTGTCGATGTAGAACAAAAAGGGCAATGGCCGAATCGAAAGTTTATTCAGAACATTGTATCACAGACACCTACGACTGATTCAATTGTTTTACTCTTTCATCTACTTCCTCCTCATCATCCAATACGAGTTGAGATATGATATAACAGGAAGATGTTGTTAGATAGGATGATATCATAACATCCAAGTTATCTCCTTTTTTTCATGGAAATATCGCACAAACTGAAATATTATGTGATGCTGTTTCGCATATTCTGACTGTACATAGTAGTGAATAACAATAATAATAATAATAATACTCTTTCAGGACGTTCAGCTCTTGGAAGCATCCTACATCATCTGGATGCCAGAGAGACATATACTCATCTAGGGGTGGAACAAACCACACCTAAGAGGTATAATTCATCCATTATCAATTGCAACAACTCGTATAGATTCAAAGGCAGCACCGCGGCATAAGGAACCTAATTAACATGCCTCAAAATGCAAAATCGTTGGCTGGCGGATAATAAATCTTCACTTAAATGAGGTGTCGGCAGATCAAACGAAATTGTCGGTATAAGGGTTTTGAACGAGTTTTTATGTTCTGCAATTGTTATTGGAAAGGCTATAACCATGCATTATTAAAAACTCTCTCCGCGGCAAGAATCAGCATGAACTCCGATTGATCTGGTCATCAGCATTGTCGGGAAGAACAAAGTTGCTGCAACTAAGATGCTTACTGTTCCGATTCTACTCTACTCCTCTGAAGTGATGAAATGGACTCAGGAAGAGCTGTGACAATTCGACCTATACACTCTTAAAATGATGCATCTTCATTGGAGCTTCCATCTTAATGTTTCCTGTTTCATGGTTATACTTCCCCTGACAAAGGAGAGGCCGTGGACTTTTGAGTTTGGAGTGTCTACATAACAGAATGGTACTGGATGGAGCCTATAGAGTCATCAGGAGTTCAGATTGCAACCCGTGCAGCCGGTGAACTCGGTCTCGTATTCTAATCGAACGAACCCAAACTCTGTCACCGGGTTGGAACCCGTTCAGCAAAATGCCTTCGTTGAAGCTGCGGAGAGTTAGAGGCTCCTACAGATACACAATAATAAGCCAATGCATGAGGTCTTCTAGAACATTGAAGACCTTGGCTTTTCCAGAAACCCGACCTTTGCTTTTCTCAGGTCAAGTGGGCTTCAGTCGGAAACCGAGGGATTCCTAATGACCTTCCAAGATGGTGTCTTCAACACCCTCTTTCCCCTCTCTGTTTAAAGTTGAGAGCAAACGTTTTGTAATTGATGCACCAATTGTCTAATTTTCTTAACGACGTGGTCCATGACATTTCTGATTTATTTTATAGAAAATATGGCAAAACTAAACAATTTTTATTTGAACTTGATTTAATTTTGGAAACCTGATTATTTATTCATAGAAACATGATATATCATTCGACAGTAACTTTAATTATCTCTCAAGATATTCGAAAAATACAATTTTCACCACATTTTTTATAACTATCAATAAAATCGCTTGACTTATACACATGATATCGTTGAGATGAAATCAAAATACAGCTCTCTATGAATACTTCAGTAATAAATTTACATTTAATTGAAGCTGCTTCGCACAAAAAAATATGGCAAACAATGAATTTCTTCAAAACCACTGGAAATAGTTGAATGGAAGTATCGTACAAAAAAAAACCGGGAAGCAATAGCGGAGCGAAAATTGCAAGAAAATTCAGGGTGTCTCATTCAAAATATCAAAGTTGTTGCTACTCTTCAGATTAAGCGGCAACGTAGCATCGATAAAAATATTTCAGATCAGTGGAACAAAACTAATTATCCAAGAAACCAATTTTTGAAAATAATCGTACTTCTCGTTCTCCAGAAACGTCTGATAGGCCATCGAGTTTGGGACACCCTGTATAATATTCATGAATTTCTGACTATTATGACAAATCTTCATATTTGAAACCTGTCTGGATCCTCTCGAATCTTTGTTCCACCTAAATATGAACATTTGATATTGTACAAAGTTCATTCACTCAAGCACTTCGCAGATTCCTCCTTATATTTCCGATACTCGAAGTTATGTTAATTATTATCTGTTTAACACATAATTCACAGCGGTTTTATGCTGACATAAATTGACTCCGCAATGTCTAGCTACTGTTTTCGCAGCAGTTTTATGGCTCAGCACCATGTGTTCTTTCTTACTCTCTCCAGAAAATTGCTTTGTCGAACAATTTTCACTCATTCTGGCTGTCGTCTGCACATAAAATATTGAAATTGGGGCGTTGAACTACCTAAAAATTGTGCTCAGACCAATTGAAATTGGTGATTATTAAAAAACCAACAATTTTGGAAAGGTTGAAATGCCCTTACTGAGGATGATTGAATAATACCTGGAGTAAGGAAATTGAATATTTGTTTTGAAGACTTTATATAACTACTTTTCTGGCTACTACCGCGATAACATACAATGGTCTGTTGACTCAGGAAAAGGTAGTAAGATATTCAGGAGCTTGGTGTATTCAAATGTCTTGTGTGATGATCAATCCAAGGCCTTATGATGGACAAGAACCAAATAACCATTTGAAGATTGTCAACACGTTACTATCGAACAGAATTTGGCTACAACATTACAAGACAAACATCAATATTCGTTGAGGTGATGGCAAAACAAGTAGTTTTTTCCAGGCAGATATCCTACAAAGTTTGAAATATTGTTTCCAATTTACTGGGCATACTACAATATTTTTTTGTCGAAATTGGGAATTTTCATAAGCGATTTTTTTCATTGAAAAACTACTCCAACAAAAAATTGGGAGTACCTTCAAAAGATATTGAAGTTGTCAGAAGTACTCTGCAGTGTTTGCGTGCTTATGGCCAAGAAATGGCGGGAAAACAAATTATGAAATATCCGTTTTCAATTTATTTTGGGTTGATTTCAATTAAATAATACTTCTTTTGATCGATGAACAATTTCCATAGTTGTTATAAATATATAATAATTGAAACAACATTTTTCAACAAAAAAGCAAATTACTCAATTCGAAGAAAAAAATAGGTACTGGGTGATCCATAAAATAAAAATTGTTTTCAGATATACAAAATCGAAAAACTTGGCAACATAGCTGAGAGTGATTTCGAATAAACCACTTCTCCTTCTATTAGGAGCATTTCACAGTTCTGGGGAATACTGTTTTTCAAGGAAAAAAACTCATAATCAGTACAAGATACTAAAAATGAGAATATTTTTAAAACATCTGGAACAAGAAAAATAAATAATCACGAGGAAACGAGGTTCTGAAATATATCTTGATCGTAAAAAATTGGCACAAAAATAACATCAATCTTAATAAAATTCGTTCGGAAAGCGTGATTTCTTTTAAGCTGCATTTCCACTTAAAAACTATATTACTTTCGTGACTCATCACAATATTTTTTTTGAGTTTGAATAATCATAGTTGGTTTATTCTCCATTGAATGATTATCTATTCATATGTAAAGTGTCATTCACAAACAGTGAAAAATAGAAGTTTAGGAAAAATCAAGCAAGTAGGAAAAAAGTTGATACTGATGTAAAAATACTTTCCTCATTATCATTGCTCTTCGATATGCAAGTCGATATTGAAATATAAAACACTGATTTCATTTCACGTTTTCATTAAACGAACTCTAGAAGCCTTCTTTACCTTCTACCTTCTACCTTCTACCTTCTACCTTCTACCTTCTACCTTCTACCTTCTACCTTCTACCTTCTACCTTCTACCTTCTACCTTCTACCTTCTACCTTCTACCTTCTACCTTCTACCTTCTACCTTCTACCTTCTACCTTCTACCTTCTACCTTCTACCTTCTACCTTCTACCTTCTACCTTCTACCTTCTACCTTCTACCTTCTACCTTCTACCTTCTACCTTCTACCTTCTACCTTCTACCTTCTACCTTCTACCTTCTACCTTCTACCTTCTACCTTCTACCTTCTACCTTCTACCTTCTACCTTCTACCTTCTACCTTCTACCTTCTACCTTCTACCTTCTACCTTCTACCTTCTACCTTCTACCTTCTACCTTCTACCTTCTACCTTCTACCTTCTACCTTCTACCTTCTACCTTCTACCTTCTACCTTCTACCTTCTACCTTCTACCTTCTACCTTCTACCTTCTACCTTCTACCTTCTACCTTCTACCTTCTACCTTCTACCTTCTACCTTCTACCTTCTACCTTCTACCTTCTACCTTCTACCTTCTACCTTCTACCTTCTACCTTCTACCTTCTACCTTCTACCTTCTACCTTCTACCTTCTACCTTCTACCTTCTACCTTCTACCTTCTCCCTTCTACCTTCTACCTTCTACCTTCTACCCTCTACCCTTTATGCTCCAAATTATTTCAGCTCGATGCTCAGTTGTTTTTTTATTAAATGCAATTCTAAAGCAAACTGCCCTATAGTCAAGTTTCCAAAGCTCCTCCAGACTTTAAATTCTAAACAATTCCTATATGGAAACGAAACTAATTTGAAGCTAACTAACAACATAAACGTACCAAGTTTACCGAATATGTTTAGTGAACTAAAAGTAATATGCTTCCCATTTAATCCCTATTTTCTTTGTATTTCCGAACATTGGCTAGTCAGTGATAAACTGCTTGATAGAGATAGGTAATCATTCAAAGATTCAAACTCGTGTCAAGCTCATACATAATGAAGTACTACACGGTGAATCAGCAATTTTGGGAAGTAACAAGGAACTGTTGGTGCCTACAAGTGGAGAATAATCCTACTTGAAAGAAATTAACAGTAAAATATGTTTAAAATGTTCATCCACAGTTCAGCTATGAGTTGGGGAGGATATTCCTGCATAATCATCACTGTTTGAAGGTTATTACTTGACTTCTTCGAAATTGGATGATCTATGAAAGTACACCCTGCCACATATATTTGGATGCTCCTGTGTTGATTCACAAAATCCGCATCAGTTTCACAATGACATGAAAAAACTAGATGAACTTTGCATCAACAAAGACGAATTTTTGAATATGCATTTAGTGAAAATTTGAAACTGAAAAACTTTTTTCTTTGGCATTTTTCTGAACTTTCAAAGCAGACCGATTTTATGAAGAATTTCAAAAAAAAGTGTCAAACTTGACTGCGAAGTCAAATTTTCATCATTATATCTATTAATATAAAAAACTTCCATATGTTGCGAACTTTATGTGACACTGTATATATATGGTACAAAAGGTGATAAAAATGTATTTACCTAGGAAGAAATTTTACAAACCTCGGTAATTTTTTCTTCAATAATATAAGGAGGTACATTTTCTTGTACGCAATGAATTTTCTCCCTAATATTTGTATTTGTTCGGTTTATAAGAATTCAGTGGGGCCTAAACTACCTTACTGATGGAAATTCCGCAGTATGAACAACAGCATAGCTGACCTACAAAGTTCTGAAATTAACTGCTTCGTGAAAAAGCAACTGGATTTGAGCCAAAAGCTCAATTGACAATAAAGGTCGTCCAAATGAAACGTCCCCGAGACCTTAGACACGCGAATTCTTATTGAATGTGACGAAGATTAAGATGTGGAATTTTCTGAATCGAAAGAGATTAATGGAGTGTGTCATAACAAAAATGACAAACTACGAGAATAGAATGAGAGAATGAAAGTAGTTCGGGTGGCTATAGAAAATCTTAATAATTTCTCAAAAATGTTCTGAATAAACTCCTCAGTTCCAAAAGAAATAACGAATGTTTATGAAAAACAAGAAAGGTAGCTAGTGCGAGAAAGATAGCTGTACGGCAACGGCTTAATGAACCATTACAAGGAGGATGGAGTGGGAGGAACAGTATTTTTATTTGTTGGCCCCCTTGATCACCAGACCTTACTCCTTTAGATTTTTCCTTCGGAGATATTTGGAAGGAAGTGTTTATGAAAACAGACGACGAAACTTGCACGAGTCAAAATAGAGGATGAGGAATATTTTTCGCTCTAATCCATATCTTATGATAGAAAACTCAGTGTCTTGGAATGATCAACGTGTGGTCAGGAATTCTGGGGAAAACAATTATAGGTCCGTTACCTGTCAGTAAGATGAGCCCCAACCCCTGATTACGTTTAAGAGAAATTATGGCTGAATCAAATAGGCTTTTTACGGAACCTCTGCAACTTCGAGTTGAATCTCTTTTCGACAATTTTTGATATTTCGACAAAATGATTGCAATACGTTTGATGGCTCTCTGCGATTTCCCCCAAAATTTAAAATAAAAAATTTACAAAATTCGATGATGCGAGACAATTTTTTTAATTTCATTGTTATTTTGTGGTACACCTTGTATCTGAACATACTTAAATCATATATTTTCGGAATGAAATTTTGAGTATATAGTGGTTATTTCAAGTGAATCTGATGATTTCGTACTTTTCCTGATTTCTAGGGGTATACCCCTTAGACTTTTTTTGGAGTATACTAATTTCGTCATTCTGAATTGATTGGCGTTTACAGAATTTCTCAATCTCTAACCGTTCTCGATTTGAAAATTTCATGTAGAGTTGAGAGCTTTTATTTTCAATCATTTTTGTATTGGGTGATTGAATTTGAAGTCGATTCCGAGGTTAACAGAAGTTTGGTAGGATTTGTACCGTAGCTCTGCAATTTCGAGTCGAACCTTTTTTCGAAAATTATTATGTTTGACTATTTGAATAATCGCAAACTGCTCTCTTACGTATTTCGACGAGCTGATTTCGAATTATGCATCAAAAGTTGATTTTGGTCAAGAAATAACGAAATGAAAAATAAAAAATTTTGAAAAGTCTAGGCGCGAGAGAATTTTTGACGTTTTTTCGCTATTTTATGTTACACCTTGTAATTGAGGATATCCAAATCATATATTTTCGGAATCAGCATGAAATTTTGAGCATGTAGTGTTAATTCCAAGTGAATCTAAATATTCTGTACTTTTCCCGATTTTTAGGGGTATACCCCTTGGACTATTTTCGAGTAATCATTTTATTTTCGATGATCGACTTGAAATCCACAGAGTATACTGATTTTGTCATTTTGAATCGATTAGCGTTCGCAGAATTGCTCTATCTCTAACCGTTCTCGGTTTGAAACGTTCATCTGGAGTTGGGAGCTGTTATTTCCCGCCAATTTTTTTAAATTAACTACTTTTCCATATTCCAATCTTTTTTTTGTTCACCGAATTTCAAATCAATTTCGAGTCGAATAGAGATCGACAAAATACGTTTGAGGGCACTCTGCGATTTTCTCAAAAATGAAAAATAAAAAATTAAGAAATTTTGCTCTGTTAGGTTACATGAAGAATACTGCCCTTTAACGTTTTCATTTCGAACTCGCAATATATACTAATTTTGCCATTCTGAATTGATTGGCGTTCGCAAAATTGAAAAGTTTATCTGGAGTTGACAGCTGTTATTTCCTGCCGAAATTTTCTTAGAATATGTTCATTCACATATTCTTAGAATTCAATCTTTTTTGTATATGCTCATCGACTTTGGGATCGATTCTGAGTAAAATAGAGATTTGGTAGGCTTTTTACAAAACCTCTGTAATTTTGAGTTGAAGCTTTTTTGAAAATGTTTATGTTTCACTTTTCGAAAAATCGTAAACCGCCCTCTTACGTAGTTCGACGAGTTGATTTCGAATGAAACATCTGAAGTTGATTGTGGCCAAGAAATAATGAAATAACCACAACTTTTGCGATTTTGACAAAATTATTGCTTTTTTTTGGTTTATACTTCATTCAATTTAATTATTAATGACATATTTGGAATCAGCTCGAGAAAGTACGTTTGAGGGCACTCTGCGATTTTCTCAACAATAAAATGTTTCGAAATTTTGCTCTTTTACGGAATATGAAAAATACTGCACTTTAACGTTTTCTTCTCGAATTGTGCACTGTACACTAATATTGTCATTCTGAATCGATTGGCGTTCACGGAATTGCTCTATCTCTAACCGTTCTCGGTTTGAAAAGTTCATCTGTAGTTGAGAGCTGTTAGTTCCCTCAAAATATTTTCCATTTCCATATTCGTAATATTAAATTTTTCTTGTATATGCTGATTTCTATTTCTAGTCAAACAGAGGTTTGGTAGGCATTTTACGAAGCCTTTACAATTTAGATTTGAACCTTTTTTTGAGGAACAGGAGTTGTTGCTCCTCGTTGCCAAGGATATTTTCAGATGAATGAATCAGAAATGTATACATCGAATTGTGGTTCCTGCCTGAGGCGAATGTTGGTCAGACAGGGGGAACATTCTATAACCGTATCCATGAACATCATACCAGTAATATTCGTTTCATACTAATTTATAAACAACTCGTGTATTTTAGGTTAAGTAGGCATGTACCAATGTGGATTATTGGATCCAGTCATTCAGTGGCTTTCAGAAACATTGCAAAAATTGTATATCTAAAGGAAGTCAAATAGAAATTGATACAGTGAGTAATGGTTTCCTTTCATTCATTGAAAGAGTTACAGGGTTGCTGTTATCCGGCCATATAATTACCATATATTATGAATGACCTTTATATGAGTTGAATTTTCTAACCGACGAAATAGTTCATTCCAAAATAATATTATGTATATTCCACACATTTCTTGTCTATACATATGCAATGTGTAATTTCAATTACCTGCTTTTTCACAGTTTGTCGCAAGAACTATAATAAAACTCACACGATTTGCTTTCCGTCAAAATGAACAAGTATGCTGGAATAATGGTTCCAAAAACTACGATCAGAAGAAGTTTGATAAAATACAGAAAGCCCTCATTCGACTTTTCAAATCTTCTCTTGATCCATTTCTTGAAAGACCAGTCGCATTTACACTTCATCTTCGAAACAGAAATCAGTTCTACTATATGATATAGGCTTGGTACGATGAATCTGAAAGAAGTTCGAAATACTTTTTGAGTTCGCTAAGGGCATCAATACGACGAGAAGGAAAGTTTAGGATTGAAAGACGATTTATTATTCATTATTATTCGAGAAACGGAATTGTAGTAATGAACAGACTAGTGACATTTTCAATAAGGAATAAAACCTTAAAATCCTGAAATCAATAACCAATATGGGGTCTATGGAAAGAATCTGTTATTGACAATATTTGTTGCTTCGTTGTCTGCAGATAATTGAATTACATCAACTCTGTACTTGCCTCTTTTCTCTACAAAATTGAAAAGGAAAGTTTGTTGAAGTTGATACTGGTCTAGCCTACCTATACTTTTTTGAATAACTTCTGAATAATACTGATAAGAATGACACCTTAATAATTCTGAAGAAATTTTCTGTTACAAACGCTACATTTTACAAAAAAATTAAATAAACATCAGAATGTTCCATTGAGGAATATGGATAATTTGTTCTCAATTCGATAGAAAAGTTTTTGTTTTTCTCCTTCAGAAATTAGTTGTTTCAACGTTCATTCCCCACGATTAGAATCCGATAAAAGAGAACTTCGTATCTTGAATAATACCAGTGATGCTCTCTTGGTCTGTTGATTGTTTTCATCAGATCTGGAATGTTTTCCATATTTCATTGATGTTGTTTTAATGTGAGCGAAAAGCAGATGTTTGATTATACAATAAATAACCAAACTTGTTGCTTGATGAGGTAAGTTTTCCACTAAAAATTTTCGAAAATAACTACATTGATTTAAATTTTGTTTGAAATAATTTGTTCATCGACAAGTAACTTTGAAATGATTCTCTATACAGAGTGGGCCATTGAAAACGAAACAGCGGCTCTGTTAACTACATTTTCGAGGGTGACATCGTTCGCGATGCAACATATGGCAAGTGATACCTCATTTGAAAGGTATTTTCCTTCATAATATCAAACAGCAAAAATAAATTAATGCTATCGATTCGTTTTCGAGTTATAGAAACTTGAAGTTTTATCACAAATCACTTTTTATTCACTCATAAAATAAAAATAAGATCTACCAATGCAACTGTTTAAAGATGATTATTATCGTCAAGGAATCAAATGATCTAACTGTTTGCGAATAGAAAACATTCAATTCCATTTAAAATTTTCTTAAGAATCGATAAAAAGATGCTTTTTCGAATCTGACTCAAATGCGAGTACATACAACAAAAACATGTATGAGATAATTTTTTTCGCAGTTTTAGGACAAGTTCATGCAGACCCAACATTGAGCACAAGGAAATTGGCTAGTGTCCTGAAACATCCTAATTTCCATCCCTACGAAATACATTTAGTGCACCAATTGAATGAGTATGATTTTGATAGGTGACAGGAATTTTGAGAAATGATGACTACGAGAATAGATGCTGATGAGAATTTCCCTTTCAACATCTGCCTTTCTGATGAGTCTACATTCTTTTTGAATTCGACTGTGAATCGTCATAATTTTCGTTAATGGTCAGATGTCAATCCACATATTTTCCACGAAGTCCATAGTCAAACTTCCCAAAAAGTCAATGTCTGAGCCGGTATTTTTAAGGAATGTTTGATTGAATCAGTATTTCTCAACGGTAACCTGACAGGAGAAACTCATTTGGAATCATTGAATGAATTTTTTCATCCGCAATTAGTAGACATCATAGAAAATGACGATCGTTACCATGAAGACCACTTGATATTTCAACAAGACGGAGCACTTACATATTATGTATAGCCTGTTAGGGCGTTTATGGATAGAATGTTTCCTGGAAGTTAGATTGAAAGAAGATACTCTATAGAGTGGCCAGCTAGATCTCCAAATTTGACCCTACTCGACTTTTTTCTGTGGGGTCACTTGAAAAATTAAATCTATCAACCGAACCAGAATTACTGGAAGATTTGCGAAGAAGAATTTGTACTATTGTATGGCAATGGGTGGTAGACAGTTTGAACATTTAGTTCATCAACGATAATAATTATTGCGACAGTTGCTTTATCAGATATTGTTTTTTTTTCCCAACTTCAACTCATATGCCATATTGGGTTCTAGAGCCGCTGTTTCGTTTCCAATGGCCCACTTCATCTATATAGATTAAACATTATTCCAGTTTCTTCAAAAAGGTGTGTGATGTATTCATTTCGCTCTATGAATAGAATGCAGTGTTGTCTATTATACTAAGAGTTATTCCATCAGAGTTTTGTATCATCTAGTAGGAATTTCAATTTCACAATAGGAAAGTAGACGCCAAACATATTGAGCTAGTTCCATAGGATACTGAATCAGTGAGTTCAAAAATTGGAGTGATCGTTTTTTTCAAAACTCTGATTAAATAACAATTATAAATTTTTCCCTCGCCATACCCACGGCTAGATAAAATCAGTCTCATATTTCACACTGCATCTATTTTTTCAGCTCCAGTGATTTCCTTTATCTGAGAACTTCCAACATGTAGCATTCTTCACCAATTTCAATGATTACTTAACCTAAAAGGAATGTGAATTATTGGAAAACAGAATATGCAAACCATTACTCTGCTTTTCTAATATAACGTGAAAGATTTACAGTATTCCATGGGTCGTGAATAAATTGATACGAAAACAATGTCAGACTAAGCGCCTGTGAAATTAAGTGGATCATTTTTGAACTGTGATATTTATTTTTATATCTGATTTATTTAAAAGCAGCTGTTATTGTATTTTTAGGTCGAATGAACAAACGATTTGGTATGGGACAGTTTTCTTCGCATTCCACTTTCACTCTTCCTTTGATGCAAATATAAAATGACTCAAACTATGCCTAAGCCCCCTCATATTTTTTTTTAAATATGGGCCTCTAGTTTTTTCATCAATCGTACCGGTATAATGGTCATTGCCAATCATCAGCGAGGTGCGGTAAATGATTTCAGCTTTGATATTTATTTTAAAATGCATTGCAAAGTAGTTCTTGTAGAAAATTTTGCCAAGTATCAAAGAGATTAAATTCAACCGTCAGTAGTTGTTTTCTGTTGAATACTTGCCGACGACCTTACCTATTGTATAAAGTTTTTTGCGGAAGATTGGATTACTTAATCCACCATTTTTCATAATTCGTCAGGCTTCCGTCAGGTAGTGTCGCCCCTCTTTATGATCTAATGAGATATCGTGAACGACCTTGATGGTTAGGAGTATTTTGAATTTGTTTTTCTGTTTTTACTTGCTATATTTGCTTCTGATATTGCAATTTATGTAAATCGAGAAACACATGTACTGTTATACATAGCTGAATTTGTTATGGAAGTGGTTACAAAAATCGATGAAGAAAATTAGAGACTGGCCATTCGATTTATTAAAAACAGTATTTCTCCTGATATCTGAACTCTTCCACAACACATTTCTTGGCCTCAGATATAAAGATGGTCACCAGTACTTTACAGGAGTCTTAGAAGTCTTTGGACGATCAGAAACTAAGGTTATTTTGTAAATTGGAGGAATAGCTCGATACATACCTTCTTTGAAATTGCCATTACCGTATTACTTGTTTTTCAGTCTGAATAAACTTGAATCTATAATTGGAATTCCTGATAGCTTGTATAATATAAAGTTCGGTCAATGTTCAGTTTCTTTTATCTATATGTTAATATTTGTGTGACAGTTCTTGCTGTGACTTTTTGTGATATGTCACCAGTGAAACTTCAAATATCGAAAGTGAACGAGAATATACAGTAGGTACGTCAGGTAATCAGTAATAGTATCCCGACAAAATACTGAATTTAAAAAAAAATACTCTCACCTTGCTGTCACGAAAACTGTGTTGTACAGCAACACAGTTTGAGCGGCTGGCAAGGTGAAAGTATTTCGAAAATTCTGCATTTTGAAGGGATATTCGATCAGACAATTTCACAAATACATTAAATTATTATGGACTAAATGTGTATTGCAGGAACGGTTCATCATGTGTCATTAATGTCAAGTGAAGAGTTGAACCGTCAAACTGACGTTTCTATATTTACCGTGATTGTCATAACTATGGAAATGTATACACAAGTCCTGTTCTCATTGGTTCGAAATGAGAAAATTATGGCATTTGATTGGTTTATATAATATGAGGGAAATTGTCAGCGCCCAACCGAGCTAATTAATGTCCTGAAAAGCAATGCTATACGAGGTATTATACAGTGTGGCTTTTATTAGTTCCCCCCTCCTGTTACCTTTTGAACGGTTTGACGTACAAACATTGAAGAAAACTGAAAGTTTCACCGATACTATGTTTTGAAATAAAACACATTGTGATTGCACGATAGATAGTGCGGGGGGCACATCAACTTGGAATTTTTAAATTTTCATCATGAAAAATATTTAAATATTTCTCATGTGGAACTAGAGTACTTGACGAAAGGCAATAAATTTCAAAACAAAATTTGATTATAAAAATAATCCAGCCTTTCGCAAATTTTCCTATACAATAGGATTGTCGGCAAACGTCGAACAGAAATAATTCAAAAGCCCCATACGACCGCCGAATCACGTCTATTCAACGCCTGGCAAAGTTTTCCTACAAGGATATACTTTGCAATCTTCCTGTAACAACCACCAACTGGCAATCGAAAACATGTGACATCTGCAGACCGGTTTCGCGATTCAACTCGCTCATCAGTTCAGACTCGGCCACAATATGTAATTGATTTCCAATCGGTTTTGTTAACAGGCACTACGATATCTCCGGCACCCACTAAGAAAGTGAGCAGCAGAGCCATCTGTAGAAACCACTGAAAGATTCCGACCAGTACCACGACTTTGTTTCAGTCGAATATCTAAATTTTCATCATGAAAAATATTTAAATATTTCTCATGTGGAACTAAGAGTACTTGACGAAAGGCAATAAATTTCAAAACAAAATTTGATTATAAAAATAATCCAGCCTTTCGCAAATTTTCCTATACAATAGGATTGTCGGCAAACGTCGAACAGAAATAATTCAAAAGCCCCATACGACCGCCGAATCACGTCTATTCAACGCCTGGCATAACGTAGTTAAATAAACGATTTGATTTGTCATGCTGTTCAGAGCTAGCCTGGCTCACAGGTACGTACCCAACACCTGGTGAAGGTCCAAGTTGGTCTTCATACCGAATCCAGGGAAACCATCCTACACCCAGGCCAAGGCATACAGACCAATTTGCCTCTTATCGTTCATGCTCAAAACGATGGAAAACCTAGTTGACAGAAACATCCGAGATAATGATACAGGGTATCCAATCTCTCTGGAGTACCAATACGCCTATCAAGCCTGTCAGACTGCGCTCCACGGTCTAGTCTGCAAGATTGAAAAATCTCTTCCGAAAGAAGAAATTGCAATTACAGCTTTTCTTCACGTAGAAGAGGCGTTTGATCATATGCATCTATCACTATAGCTCCTAGGGAAAGGAAAGTTGCTCCAGTCCTGAACCATATTTGCCATGCTGAGCTGTAGGGTTATACAAACGTTCATATTCGGGGACACGGTGAAGGTGGAAGCTACGAGAGGTGTTGTTTTTAATCTGAAATAGTGTGTAAATTTGGTGATTTGTAGTAGGAACTATTAGAAACTGTTCAGGTACATATTATTTGCATTACCGAGGGTTTTTTTGGAATACTTCAAACAATTTCGAAGGTTGACTCAGCAAACGTTTCGAAAAACTCACCTTCAACAGTAACAAATATAACTGCTCCTCCCAAAGTATAAAGAAAAAGAACAATTGTCAAAAACCAATGCGTTATCCACTTCCTACTCCACGATTTCAGTTTATTGTACATCCAATAGGAACACTTCTCCCCCATCCCCATTCCTGACTTGGCCGTGTTCATCGTGAAGTCCCTCAGGCCATGGAACTGATCGAAAACAAAAACAGAAGCCTTCCTTCCATACATATCCGGGGTGGGCTTCAAGTTTGGCCCCAAAGACACTGGCGTGTAGCCCAAATGTGCCGTGTACGGGGTGGTGTGCTGCCTCTGAAGCAGCGGGGGCGGAATTATGAGGGTCGGTCTAGCGAAGCCCACTTTTCTACCCCCATCCACCGCGGGTGTTTTGGGCTTGCTGCTAGCCGCCGATTTGAGGGAGGAATTGTCACTTGCCATATTGGTCACTTGATACGCAATCACTAACTAGAAATCACATCGGCTGCAGTAAAAAAAATTCGCGCATTTTCCAACTCGTGGGATCACCTCGTATAAATATACTTTGCGAGCAGTGTATGTTATTTGGCATGTCTGGATAGACGCGTAGCGTCGCGACGACTGATACCTTGGCCATTCCCAATAGACATCCCTCCTCTGTCCTTCCTTTTCTCGCGAACTGTTTTGTTTGTCTTTATAAATATTTCGCAGTAGATGATTGTCCTTAACGCAGTTTATTTTGTACCGGTACATATTTTTATGGGTGTGACGAGTGTTTTTTTCTTGCGAAATGTCGAGTGGATGCGATTGATGATATTTTGTTTAGAGTACGACTGTTTCAGTATAATTGGATTAGTAATTTTGCGATTCTTATTCAACAAGCTAATTTATTGTATGGGAATTTTCCATGTCAATATACAATGAGGATGGACCTGATGCAATCAGCACTCACAGAAGTTCAAGCCTGGTGCATGAGTAGGGCTTCGCGTGACCAAGAGGTTGGTCTTGGTCTTCTTGTCTCGGTCTTGATACAAGACCAACACCAAGATCAAGACTTGACTTTCGAGACCAAGACCAAGCCTGATCAGTCTTGGTGTTGGTCTCGCGAAGCCCCTTCATCATGAGGTAGAACCCCACGGTAAACTCATAAAACCACGATTCACCAGTAAAAGAAACTTAGAGACCAAAAGAGCTCTCAGAATCTTAGGTAAAAACCTACCGATGTAAGGAAACTTAAAGTCGAAGCTCACCTAGAACAAAAAACTGGGAAAAGTGCTGACAAGGGCAACAAGTGCAAGGACATCATTGATGATGGCCAAGAGGTCCTTCGGCAAAATATGGGAACTAGGACCCAAACAATGGCTTTGGCTACACAGCGATAGTGGGGACCTTGATAACGTATGGAGCCATGCTGTGGTGACCACAGTCAGAACGAGTGGAATCCAGAGGGAAGCTGGGTAATTTGCAACGACTGGCCCTGCACATCGACGATTAGCTTAGAGGTGATCCTGAACCCCCCTCCACTGCATTTCCATATTAAAGCGGAGGCAGGGATAGAAACCTCCAGACTAAAGTGCGTGGGCCGATAGAGGGGTAACAACTTAGGCCACTCCAAGTGAGAATCGACGCATCTGAGATGCCTTTGGACAAAACTACCTCAACCTACTCCTGTGATGGAACATTCAAGATGGAGAGAAGTCACATCAAAGGCCCTACCAATGCTGTTAAGGGAAAAAATCTGGTAAACAGATGGCTCCCAGACAAGCCATGGGGTAGCTTGATATCAGTCTCGGTACTCAAGCCTCCATATCTCAAGGCCGAGGTAACTGATATTTTCATCTGCACGAGAGAGTTTTTGAGGTTTTGAGGAGGGGTTCTAGAAACCAACCCATAGTCTTCTCTCTGACAGCCAGGCGGCAATAAAGGCTCTGCGAACATGCAGGTTTACTTCCAAATTAGTTTGAGAGACTCACAAAAGCCTCGATGACCTAGGAGCAATAACATGGTTGAACTTGTCTGAGCAACATGTCTGAAGGGCATCCAGGGTAATAAGAGTGCAGATGCCCTAGCAAGAATGAGTTCAGCAACAACTTTCATTGGACCAGAACCAGCCAGTGGAATTTCATTTGGGAACATTGAGCAAACGAAGAAATTGGTCATGAATCATCATCAATCTTCCTAGAAAGGGAACATCCGGTTACATTCAATGATATGTCCAGATAATTTCCGAACCTCACTGAATTTAACATTTTTGATGTACAATAGATGTATATATTAGATGTACAATAGATGTACATGCAGAAAATCCTATGGAGGTACATACGTACGGACGTACAGGAAAATGTATAATTATGAATAAATAATTCAGGTTAATCCAATATTTTATCATCCAGTTGAACACCCTATGGATGTTCAGAAATGTACAATCATAGACATTTCAAGTTGTCCACTATTGTACATCCAGTGGACATACATAAACGAACAATTTCTGAGAGCACAAATTGGATCCAGTTCTGTACATCCTAAAGACGTTCAATAACGCACATAGGTATTTGATGAACGTCCGATATTGAAAATCCAATGGATATCCATAAGACATCCCATTATAGAATGTACAGGACATATCCAGAATTGCTCATCCATTGGACGTCCATATTAGGTCCTTGGACATTTGATTCCGTCTGGACCTAAAATGGACATCCAATGGACGTCGTGTGATGGGAAGATGGAACTGAAGGCGGATTCATGCAACGTTCATTATAACTAAATTTTCATTACATTATATAAAGATTTCTAATGGCTTTGGACACCCAAATAAAAAGAGACGAAAGTTATTAATTTTTCCATCCTTGTTGCCAGGGGCGCGCTCTGTGATTGGTTACCATAATGGCGGGGAGTTTGTATGACATGACAGCTATTGTCAGTTTAAAAATGACATTAATACTCCCTGACCTTATAGTAACCAATCACAGAGTACATTCCCTGGCAACAAGGACGGAAAAATTAAGAACTTTCGTCTCTCTTTATTAGGGTGTCCAAAGCCATTAGAAATCTCTATCATAATGTAATGAAAATGTAGTTATAATGAACGTTGCATGAATATCCGCTTTGAACTGTAGGTGGTTTTTTGGTTTGTTGGTCGTGGTCTCGAGGTAATTCTTTCTGACATTGCGTCTACATCTGTGGTAGATATTATCAAAGGCGGTGCGGTAACGGACGAAGCGTTCCTATGTGTCTAACTGATTCGGTATCTTTGCTGAATCGTTCTTTTATTGTGCTTTGTATTGATAAACCTTTCACAACAACTCTTATTTAATGGCTCGTTAGCTCAGTTGGTTAGAGCACCACACTAGTATTACTGATCGCGTTAACGCGAGACCTTACCCGTCTCAGAATACATGATAATCAGCCCCGCAAACACGGCGGGCTGATATATCAATCTTTGGCCATCTTTCAGGAAAGATGGGAAGAACCGGTTCCTTAGGGAACCAAGACGCATCTAGGTAATGCGCGAAGTACCATGATCCGGTTTTTTGCATCAGCCTTTTCCGGGATAGCACGAAACAACCACCTCTGATCAAACTAGACGACAATGCAGTATCTACATTGAATGCTACCGACCGACGACATGCATAAGCTTTGCAGGAGGCATGTATCACACGTACTGCAACCACTATCGTTTGGAATACTCGGCTAACCGCTAACACCAGCGGGGATGGACACAAGCGTCTCTGACCGGGACCCTATGTGCCGCCTGGCACAAGCGCTCCCTTGCTCTGCAGCCAGCAATGTCTGTGGAGGAAGGGAGGCGGCTCTCAGTGCGTCCTCCCGACCCTTCCTCTCCCCTGGTCCCTCTTGGGCGAAGAGTTGAGCTAGGACGGAGTTTTTGTATAGCAAATGATGTGTAGACGGATTGATTTACTTTGTAACAATAAACATTTATTTATTTATTTATTTAGTATTACTGATCGTGGAGGTCATGGGTTCGAATCCCATATGAGCCCATATTTTTTTTATCCACATTCGATCTACACATGCCCAAATAAGTTCCATTAATCTTGAGATCAACGTTTTTTACTTCAAAATATTCTGTTGAGCTGGGTATCACCGCAAATGAGCAAGTCTTTGTGTATCTTCGATACAATTCGATACAATTTAATTTAATTCCTTTCAGAATCTTCTTGTTTACTGAGGATTTGGTAAAACTAAATAGTCAAAGGACATGAACAGGACTGATACAATTATAATTTGTGAGAGAATAATATAACTCCAAGTCAGATAATCAGAAACTAGGAAAGTTACCTTAACGTACTATGGAAATTGCGAGTTTTTTTAGGAAGAGGAATGTAGAAGTACCATTCTTTAGTTCCAACGGTTCTAGAAAAAAAATTGTTCTATCAGTTGTCGTGTCACGTGATCAGAAATGAGTTTGATGCAGTTTATTTCAAAATGTACCTAACGGAAAAATAAATCAATAATCTTGTGAACATGCAGATCACAGCTCTTCAAATGAAATATTTTTCAACAAGAAAAAAACAAAGTCAGTTCTTGGTAGTTCTATTTTCATTCTTGGCAGAAACAATCTTTCTTGGCTATTCTGATTATCACCTGGTTGAATAAACTCATTTAATTTGGGTGGATTTCAAAAACCACTTTGTCATACTTGTAGATCCAATATTCGCTGTATTGCTTGCAGTTGACTACTTGATGGGTCAAGTTTTTCGAACTCCTAATCACAAAAACACATAATGAAGTTGTCACCACTGTCCGTTATTTTCAAACATGAATACTATTCGGGAGAAATCTGACACATTGATATAGGTTGTTACTCTGCCAAAGAAAATATAACTGTTCTGAAATAATCGTCAAGCACCTTATTTTTATGATTCCTGGAATGTCGTATTTCGTAGTGTAACAAATATTACCTACATTCTCAATGACACAAATAAAAGATTACGAAACAGTAAAGTTTTATCAATTTGTGGTTTTTATTAAGGGGATGTAACTGAAAAAATTCAAAGCAGAGTCGATTGTACAACAAAACAATTTATAGAGATATCACAAGAAACTATAAATCAGTGCACAGCAAAGATGAAAATGAAAAGTAGCGAAAAAAAAGAGGAAAGATTGGATTCCCAAATCGATAATAAAATCTGTCAATAAAAAAATCGCATAATATCTGCAACTTGAAGCAAATTCTGGCAATGAAAATCTCAAAAAGGATATAGAAACTAAAACATATGCTCAGCAAACTGAAATTTACTATTACAAAGGTCGCATTAATGAAAGGATAAGTGATTTGAAAAAAATTGGCGCGAAATTATAGTGTGAGTGAATAAGATGGAATAAACTAAATAAATATGAAAACCTAACCTAACTTAACCTAACCTAACTAACTCATTCGAATGAGAATTTCTTCAATGACTGAATATTTTGAGGCCAACATCTCCAAGTAAAATCGTCAATATTATTGAATAGATAGAAAATAAAAAAGTCTCTGGCATGAATAATCTGAAATCAGAGACTCTAAAACAAATTGCAGAGCACATATCAAACCCCTTAGCATGTATATCCAACATATCCATCGAAATGGGAAAATATCCTTCAGAATCAAAAACTTTGTAGTAAGTCACACTCACAAAAGTAGTGACAAAATCAAAGTAACAAACTATAGGCCCATTTCACAAATCATCAGTAAAATATTCGAAAAAATCTTAAATCTCGATAAAAATAACCCACTTTCTGCTATGCAATTTGGTTTCAAAGAAGGTGAATCTACTCAGAAATCTATGAAGCCATCGATCAAAGTAAGCCATGTATGACTGTATTTTTAGATCTTTAGCCTTGGATACCGTAAGTTATCCTATATTATTGTAAACATTGGAAAATATGGAAAATAGAAATGATTTCTTAAACTCTTCAGAACATATCTTGAAGAACAATAACAATCTGTAGAGATCGATGGTGACAGAAGTAGTTACAAGAACATAGAATATGGTGTTCCACAGGGAACAGTACGGGGGCCGATTCCATTCTCCATATTGCCAACAAAGGGCAAGTGAAAAGAATACGAAGTACCCTTCTCTTCAAGCAAGAATAAAGGCAAACATCTGTCAGAAAGCAACTACTTCCCTGGCCAATACCACGATGGACATTGAACTACATGTGACAGATATTTGCGCGACGTTCTTCCAAGAAGACCCAGCTGCAAGTGCTTGTCTTGTAATTAAACAGAAGATAATCCTTCATTTAGCTGAATATCGTCGGAAAAATATTTTTTGTGAAAATCTCATGATGAATTTCTGAATATGCACTCAACTGACTCACCTACATTTAAATTAAAATATAATTCTATGATATAAATATCGAGACATGACAACTTCGAGCAGATTCGTAATAATAGTGACGTATTCTGCTATAAATAGGACTTACATCTGTTTTGGAATCATCATAGATGAGTCGGACGTTTAATTTTAACATTTCGGAAAAAAATTACTGTTGATATCAGACCGTTATTTTCATGATCAACTAGCTGTAAATATGCGTGCGATAAAATCTAGTTTATTGAGGTTAATGTTTTCGAAACGGCTTGTAAGAAATTGGATGCTTGGAGATATTTTCATAAGAATTTCAGAATATTCGTTGAGGTATTTATTATATTAATACAGATGATGTTGAATTAATCTTTTTGCTTGAAATAATACAAATACATTTAAATCATACGGGATCCGAAATTGATGTATTCACAAGAAATGATTCTGGAATTTTTTTCCCAGCGGTTTTATATGTTTTTTCAGTTGCTGAATCCAATTTTCAATTTTGTTAGTCCGTCAGAGCTGAGGTAACTTTAGTAATTGCGAGAAACCACGATTTTATCGGTTTTTGCTCACGAACTATTTTTATATTTTGATAATGACTATTCTATACATAATTGAAGAAAATAAAATTTCCTAAAATTCACATATATTGACCTAATTCCTATGATGTTCAGAACCACCGCTAAAAGTAGGTACAGTATATGAAAAGAGATGAACTTCATACAGGGTGTTAGGTAAACATGCAGCAAAAATTCATCCGTGATCTAGTCTAAGAATATTTTGCCCTATGAGGATTTTCGAAAAACCCCTTTGTTTCGAAGATACAGGGAGAACAAAATTTGCGACAACAATAATAATTTGAGTGGAATCCCCCTGACCCCATAATACAATAACTTCTGTAGAAGGTCATGAGTAACACAGTCAATCGCCATGGATAGATCGCACATTGAAACGATGGGAGGGTGTTAAGGTGTAAAGGTAATACCATGAGTGCTTCAAATTTTATCGATAACTTTTTCTTTTCCACGAAAACAAGTTTTTCTGAAATCGTTCAAGAATGCCCACTTTCTCGGAGCAACTTCAGGCCTCAAAATACGCTAATCTAGTATTTTAGTCCGTTGCTAAGCAACGAACTTTCCCGGACCGTTTTCGGCACTAAACTGTACGGGAAAGTACTTTTTCTACAAGCGTGCGTGTTCCGCCCTATTCCCGCACGCAATTTAGTTTGAGAGGTGTCATATTCCCGCACTAGTGCGGGAAAAATTTTCCCGCACGCTAATGTCACTTCAAGTGGGTTATTTCCGCACTAGTGCGCGAAAGTTTGTTCAAGAGCGTTACATAATTTTTTTTTAAGCGCTTGTAGAAAAAATCTTGATCCTAACTCATACGGAAAGGTACTATCCCGCACTCGACTGCTTACCCGAACTCCGCTTTGTATCGTTCGGGTAATGGCAGTCTCATGCGGGAATAGTACTCTTTCCGTACTTGTTAGGATAATAACTATTCCCGTATCGTAAACGATCCGGGAAAATTTTTGACGGCTTGTATACATTTTAGACAGTAAATGAATGCACGCAAACAATAAGTATAATTCCTTAATTTATGATAATGCTGATTGCGATTTCAGAAAAAATAGTATGTGTACCTCGTAGTAAAAGCACATTCCCAGACTTCAATGCTTGTTGGCCTCGTCTTATCGCCTCGGCCAACAATTTACATTGTCGTCGGGGAATGTATTGCTTTTACTACTAGATACACAATATACTATTATTTGGCAAAAATATGAAAACAAACCGATTGATGAAATCACGAGTCCGTTTGGACGAGTGATTTTATCTATACTCGGTTTGTTTGAATGTTTTTGCCTCAAATAAAGAAGTTTGAATGATAAAAGTAGAAAGTCATCTGATAAACTTTGGAGAACGAGTTGTATTTGGGAAGATTATTTAATTTTTTTCAACAATTTAAAAGGACTTGACATAATTTTTTACTCTTTGTAATCTTCGCCGTTACATTTTTTCATATTTGCTGCCCAGTCTTCTAGAATTTTTGCAATCTCTTGAATAGTCGTATCGTTGGGTATCTGGTAGTTTCTGATTCAGCAAAATGCTTCAAACTGATTCAATATACATTTTTTGGATTTAATTGTGTTTTGTGGAGTGGAATTTTGTGTTCAGTGTTCAATATTCTCTTGGGTGATGGCACTGATTCGGTTTGTGTTCATTTTTCAATAAACTTCGAAGCACTTTAAGCTTTCAATAATGAAAAATTCACAGTAGAATTTTGACGTTTCAAGGTAGACAAGATATTATCGATGAGGAAGCAGTTTTATCAGTAGTAATACTATAAGTACTTCAAAATAATCAGGTTATACATCGATAACTTGTTGCACAATTATAAAGAGTGTCAGTTTGACAGTTTAAATAATCCGAACGAGAAGCGGGAGGATTATTCTGTCAAACTGACACGATTTGTAATTATGCAGGAAGTTTGAGATGTATAACCGTATTTATTTTGAAGAACGTATTGTATTTGATACGATTATTTTTTGAGTAAATTAAGTAAATATATAAACAATTTATTAATTCAAATACAAATTGGTGCAATGAAAGTTACAATTATATATACTACGTTTTTTTTTAACTGAGTTATTTTCGGCGCAGGAAACGTGGCCACTGCTAATTGAAGTGCTGGAAATACTGGAGGTGTTATTACTTGAACCTGCAGCGTTTTTAAAATTGGATCTCATCTTATTTATTATGTTTTGGTGATGTTGTTCATCTATCTGTAGGTAGGGATTGATAGAATTGCTATTACCATGTCCTGTTATTTTAATAAGTTCTTGTTCCGATACTCCTGCTTTTGCCAATTGTGAAACAGCAGTGGCTCGGTGAGAATGATTTGAAAATTTTTTCTTTGTCATATTCAAATTTGCCAATTCTGCAGACTTTTTGGTCCATTTACTAATTTCATGCACTCCAATTGGCATATTTTTGTACCAGCCAAGGGTTTTTTCTTTTCTGTCTTCTTCTTTCTTTTACTGTCAGAAATAACCTATCTGTTTTAATATTGATGTTTTCGCTTCTTTTCATCATTAGCTTATCTAGAAGTCTCACTGGACAACGACTCACTTCATTATGGTTAGGTACAAGCCATTTAATATTAGCACATGGTTTTGCTCCTCCCTGTGTGGTTTTGGTAAAAATAGGATTATATTGTATTGTACAGTTGGAGTATCATCATTTCCAGTTTCTTTTTGAAAATAATGAGTCAAGCATGACGCTCCTTCATTTCCTCTCCACGCAAGTTCTACAGAAGCAATTGAGAAAATTTTAATTTGTATTCCTTCCGGTGTATTTTCATCCCACGCTTCTATCATTGCTATGTACTCGTTATCTTCAAATGCTGATGCACTAACCTTTCTCTAGTCCGGTAACATTTGAGGTTCCCTTCGTTTAGAATTTCTTGCGTTTCTTGCGGCTAAAAATATGGGACTAGAGAATGGATCAATTACTCTATTAAACTCCTTCATATATTTTTCTTGTACTTGTTTTGCCGTAATGTTCCACATCGTTTTAACCACATTTTCTTCATAATTTTCTCCATTACATTTTCGCATATTGAAAGCCCAATCCTTCAAAATGGACGCTATCATTTCAGTGGAAATTGATTTATTTAGCACATAGTTTCTTTCACTGCAAAACGTAAGAAATTGTTTCCGTACGTACTTTTTTGTTTCCACTGTATTATGAGGCTCAGTATTTAGTATACTTTCGTCTATTTTGATGATAAATCTCCGAATCGACTCATTTTTGAACAATTTTTGATAAACGTCACAATTTGACAGTTCTGTTTGTTGTATATTCATGTCGATATGGCTACTATGAAAATTAAATTATTTTAAAATTTTCGATTGGTGGAACTACTCTATGTATATTCAGGTATCGAAATTATACGAGGTAACTTAACTAAATTGGACATTCTGATTGGTTGAAAATCATACGAAAAAAATAATCAGTATAATACCGAATGATTGGCCAGAATAATGCATTGATATTAGTTGAAACTACCAAAATGTCAGATTTTGACATGTGAAAAAAATAATCAGTGGTAATATCCCGACAAAATGCATATTTTTCGAAAAATACTTTCGCCTTGCTGGCACGAACACTGTGTTGCTGGTGTTTTGTACAGCAATCCAGTTTGAGTGCCTGGCAACTCTTCAGATGTGGTGTTGCAGGTTTTTCCGGGTTTCCCTGCAGCTGCAAAAGCGAATGCGCCACCGGATTCATTCAAGTCGCCCCGGAGCAAAGATTAATTAATTTTCAAGTTAATTTTTTCTGTTGTATTCATTTTTTAATAATTATAATTATATCTGATTATAATGATACTATTGGAAAGATACATATTACTGGGTATCCATCATCTTATCTGTCATTTTACTTTTAACACTAGTGTCGAGGACAAACCTTCTTGGCAACCTTGTATCCATTGTAACAAAATGTATAAAACTCGGTATGCTTTTAGATTCCCAAAACCAGTGAACCCCTTTCATCTTCCTTGTTGTGTTTTGGAACTGAATTGATAGACAAAGATTAACCAAACGAAGCAGAATTCGTAAACAAACAATAGTGTTTAAACACAGCCTTTAACTTTGGCTTGTGAGAAACTCATAAAGTGTGTATACATAATGAAACCGCCCACGGGTATTGATGCTTATTGAATGTATCAAATTTTATTGGGTTCATTATGTAGTGAACCGAAATGTAACGACTTTTCCGAAAATATTGGCTGTAACTATTAGTTTTAATATATCGAGAAAAACAAAGTTGCAATGTTGAATGGAAACAAAACTTCAATTTTCACCTCGTTGTTATGCGAATATATTGTTCCGATAATCTATATATCATAATAATAATAATAATACGGTCGATCCCGTACGGTCTGTTTTTACGTTGGGAATTCGTGGAAAATACTTAGTTGGTTCATGTCATTTCTGAGATAGAGAAAACTAATTGTGAAACTGAAGGGACCCGATACAAATTGCATGACATAAATCAGGTGTACCACAAGGATCAGTTCTAGGCCCATTAGTTTTCAATGATCTGCCGGATTACATGAATGCTGATTATTTGGCATTATACGCTGATGATATATCCGCACCGTATCGTCAGTTTAATTTTTTTTCTTTCGAGAGTTTTGAAGAAAAAAATAATTAGTTAAGTTAAGTTAATTTTAGTTTTTTTCGAACTTTCAACACCCTGTATCTCAGAGGGGATGCATTTTAGGATATACATTGATGGAAACTTTTCACCTCAAAATGAAGCAAAGAATCTGTAAACGAAGTTTGTCGGTTTTATTCTGACTCACCCTGTATATAATGAAAACACTCATAATCGAATCACAACTCCATACTTTCCATTTCAATATAACATACGTCGTCAACATAAAACAACTTTGTTCGAAAATGCCCCATCTTTTACAGGGGCTCAATTATACAATGAGTTGCCTCAAGAAATTGCAAGTAAAGGGAATTACAGTAAGTATCAAAAATAAAGAAAAATTTTCTAGTCGGCAGATGTTACTACGAAGAGTTATAATCCTCACGTTTCATATGTATGCAGATTGTAAACATGTTCTGCTTCTTTGACTGTTCCAATATCATTTAAATGTGATATTATTATTATTATTTCCAAACTAATGTTTCGTAAGCCACATATATTTGGTAAACTGTAGTTTATCAATGCTCATATTTTACAAAAGTCTGCGTCCACTCCATCATTTTTGAAGGTAAATTTTCAGAAAATAAGATAGCAAATCTTGAAGGATTTATTGTAGAAAACAGTGCTCTTTTATTCTGCATTTTGGATTGTAATTCCTATAATAAACTGATATGATGTAGTGAGATATAAAATATTGGACAGAAATTTGTAACTTTTTGTTTATATATTGATATGCCCGGCATGTATTACTTGTTCTCAATTGGAACGCCAATGAACATGTAGATCTCTCTCTCTCTCTCTCTACTCTCTCTTCTGTTTCTTGATGGAAATACTTTGTTTATCTTCGAATGCCAATTTGTGAAAGAAATTCAGTAACTTATTATCATTGTTCTACCAAATCTGTAAGATAAACTACCTTATTTCCCAAAAACATCAAAGTAATTCAGAATTTGCAATTCAATAAAATGTGAAATTAACTTTCAATCATGTGAACAAAACGATTCAATTTTGAAGTAAAATTTTGCCACACGACGCACCTTATCGAAATAAATTTCAAGGTCACTCTTATTCGATTGTTTGATTTGGGATGTGAGGTTGGAATGTTTATTGGGGAATTAAATGAAAAATGTGTCACTAGTAAAGTCTGGGAGGATTATTTGCACGACAATTGAATTTTAAGTTTTTATTGTGATGGATTGTTCTAACAATGGTGAAGAAGTGAAACAACTGGTTTCTGTCGTGAAGTTATGCTGGATGGAGTTCACCTTTGTGAGGGATTCGGTAATTATATTGGCTCTATGATATTGTTGGTAAGTCAAAAGTCGAATAATTATCCGATTGGTATGTTTTGGGTAGCTGCTACAAAATAACGTGTAAATTTGGATTTGTTTTCTTCTTTTTCAGCACATCCAATTTCTTTTTATGTCCCTACTCGTTTTCGGCAGTCATCAAAAGCACTTCCGATTTTGATTCACTTTTCACGGATCTTAGATACTAACAATTATTTGAATTACAAGATACTTAATTTTTTCATACAAACGATTCTTGCTTCAAATGAGCTATACATTTTTCATTTCCAAATTCCATCTTTTTCCACTATTCTTTCTTTCATATCAAACTCATACAGTATGTTATTTTCAATAAAATTTTAATGAAAACTAATATTCATTGATAATTTGGAATTTAGCATATCAATCTGTTTTCTACTTATTTTTTATTGCAGTAGTTGTGTTATTAATTGATCATTTCTTTTGTACTAGGTTTATGGCCGTTACATTTTGACTTTCTTGATGGAAATGATTGCTGTTATTCTGATTTGTAAGCGGAAAAACGTCCACTGCGAACATTCTGTTGGATTTGGCTGGCTATTGGTTTTCAATACTTAAAAATAGGATTCTACAAGCACTGGTAAAGTATTTTACATATTTCTATTGAATTTTTGTTCTGCAAAAATTGAAAATTTATATTTTCCACTATTTACATACAATCTCCATATATCATAACCATACAGAATCAATTTTCAAAACTGTATAGAGTTCCAGCTGATGTTGAAAATTATTTTTCATTATACAGTGTCTCCTACTTGGAAAAAAATTTTGTCGAAGAATTAAATCAGCATAACTGGTAGATTCATCACAAATTATTAAGATGACCTAAAGTATGTGTTATTTCGAAGGATATACACTGCCCCACAGCAGAAATGAAACCACCGATATTTCCGACAAGTTTTCTCGACAAACTATCTCTCTCTTTCCAAGAGCTGAACGTGTAGATATTGTATATTAAAATGAGATCTATCAATTAAAAAACATTCCATTGCCTACCAGAAGTGTTGCAGATACTTTATTAATTTTATGTCAATTGACAGATGATGGAACTAATGTGATTGGTATGGGAAACTTAATGTTGCTGGATTATTTTTAGTCTAGCCAAGTGCCTTTTTGGTCAACTTTTTTTCAACTATCTATAAAAAATCAAAAAGAGCAGGAAATATCCTAAAAAACTCTTGACTTCCTAAACCGTAAGACTAATATTAATAATTTTTCCACAGGGATGAAAATACGGGTGCTCCGGCTTGTAAAAATTATTTATGCAGATTGAATATAATATTTAAGGAATGAAAAAATTCAGGGGCTTACTGAATAGATGAATGAACAATAATCTGACGGAAAAAATTATCGCAAGATTTCAATTTGTTATGCAATAGTATATCAATAGTTTTTTGCTGCTTCAACATAAACATTGCAAGTGTGTTAATTGTTAAAATTTAAATTTGAGATATTTTCGTTCCTTGAAGCTATTCATGAAAGGTTTTAGAATAGATCCCCATGGGAAAAATTTATATTTTAAATTTTTCTACCAACAATTTACGTAGTTGAAAAATTAGAAACTTAAATTGATCATCGAAGAATTTTTTTAATATTGATGAAGATCAATTTTTTTGTCATCAGAAGATACATGAAAATGATTTTTTTCAATTTTTATCTACTAAGCAATGTGTTGTTTATTAGATTGGAATTATAATATTTTTTATAAGTGATATTAAGGAACCATGTTTTTACCATAATTTGTTTTTCTTTTCGATATGAAAAAAATAATTTTTTTCAATTTTTCATTGTTACCTAAAAAACAATTAATTATAAACAAATAATTTTTTTCTCATCCTATTTACCGTAAATACGATCAAAAAACTAGAGAGACTTATTCATTATAAAAGAACAAATTCTGCTCAAAAGTGGAGTTGTTACCAATTTGAATATTAAATTTATTGCAATTGTTTATAAAAAAAACAAGGTTGCTTTTGGTACAGTGAGTAAAATGAGAAAAAATTGTAAAGTAAAAATGTATTTGTTTATAACAAAAATTAAATAAAACAATTTTTTTTCAAACAGTAGAACAAATAATAATTCTAAAAAAATTGTTTCTCAATATTGATTAAAAGTGGTAGGAAATTATTGTTAATTAATTAATGTGTTGATGAGCAATAAAAATTATTTTTGAGGAACGATATTTCTCTTGATAACCATTATATGCAAGATTAGGATTACAAAAAAAATTCAATTATCTGATAAACAATGCATTTGTTTCTAACAAATTTTCATTCAAACAATAGGAAATGAAAAAATAATCATTTCATTGCATCTTCTGATGACAAAAAAACGGATCAATAATTAAAAAAATTTTTGATGAATAATTTTATGATACCTACTTAAATTGTTGATAAAAAACTGGAAAAAGAATATTTTTCAATTTTTTCAACGGCGATCTATTCTGAAGTCTTTCAAAAATAACTCCAAGGAAGGAAAACATCTAAGATTTATATTTCAACAATTATTACACATGCAATATTCGTGTTCAAGCAGCAAAGAATAATTTAATAACTATTGCATAACTGATTAAAAAATTGCGCTATATTTTTTTTTGGTGGATTATTTTTCATTTGTCTATTCAGTGATCCCCTGATTGTTTTTATTTCTCAAGTTTTATATTCGATATGTTTGAATAATTTTTGCTTGCTCAAGACAAAGCAACCGTTTTCGTCCATACAATTCCGGGAGTCCATACTTTTTTGTAGGAAATTTCCTGCTCTTTTTGATTTGTTTTCAGATTTGAAAAATCTCAATTAATTTTTGAGACATTGGCAAAAAAATAAATCCTGTTCTTTCAGTCAATTGTTTATAACTATTGCAATTTTTGAAAACGGATTTTTTTTAAAATCATCTACATATTACAAATCGAACATCTGGATCATATTTTTGTGAGACTGCTGAAAAAAGTTGACCAAAATGGCACTCGTTGACTATACTACTATGTACTACTATGTATAATATGTACTCCTAAAAATATCGAATGATTTTCGTTTTCAATAATATACAAACGGTATATTGTCTGAATATATCGGGAAGTAACTATATCAGTTTTCGAAACCTCAAGGTAAAGACGATCTCAGTCACACCAATTATTTACTTTCTTCATATCAGTAGATATGATTTTTTCATTTCATTTGGATTATCAGAGGGCCAAAATGTGGTAGTATCGTCTGCAAATAGAGTGGATTTTCCTGCGTTGACCATACTCGTCAAATCGTTTATCTATATATGAGGAATAATGTTGGCCCTAGTCTTGAACCTTGAGGTACGCCACTATATATTTTCGCAATTTCTGAGCGATGATTGGTGTTCACCATCTGACTACGATCTGATGAATACCAGCTGAACTCTGTCAGCTATGTTTGTTTTATAAGAAACAGATCCGACCTGTCCTTGATGCTGACTCCAATATGGATGAAATCTAGAACCTGTACATGAACCTGAGCTCTCAGATTTCATTAAAAAAAAACTCGACATTTTTACGGCCGATGCTCTTGTGGAGTGTCATCAGTCGCTCTACAATTGCAGTATCATCGAAAATAACTCGACGAGTTCAGTAATAAAACTTGATGTTTCGTTGTAACAATAAAAATGCAATTCTCTCGTAAACGGCAACGAATATTGCAAAAACTAATCTAGTCGTTGGAAATGCTACCATTGAAGCGCACGTAACCACTACCAATGAACTGAAATCACCTGTTATGTATATACATGCGTCAGTTCGAACTTGGGGGGAACTCATCGAATCGACACAACAGGATTCATTTTATAACATCATAACCCCTATACATTTATCCCCTATTTCAAGGCATGGATGTGACAATTAAGGATTTTTTTTTTATTTCTTTCAATCATACAATTAATTCAGAATGATGAAATTAGTATACTCTATGAATTTCTAGTCGATTCTCATGTTTTGAAAGATCACCAGGTCCCCTCAAATGTATCTCGATGAGCTAAATAACAGAAAATTACTCCTCTCAACTCCAGATGAATCTTTCAACTCGGGAACCGTTGGAGAAAGAGCAATTCTGCGAACGCCAATCGATTCAGAATGATTAAATTAGTATAATCTGTGAATTTCAAGTCGATCGGCATTGAAAAAAAATATACTTGAAGAAGTCAAAGGGGTAGACCCCTAAAAATCGTGAAAAATCTAAAATCGTCAGATTCACTTGAAATTCGCACTATATACACAAAATTTCATGCTCATTCCGAAAATACATGATTTTTGCATGCTCAGGTACAAGATGCAGCATAGAAAAAGAAAAAAAAACGTCAAATATTCCCTTGTACCATCGAATATTCACAATATTGGTATTGGCAATATTGCAAACGTATCTCAACCAGAATTATCGAAAATTTGTTTCATTCTTGATGTTTTGGAAGATCACCAGATCCTCACAAATGTATTTCAATGAGCTGAATAACAAAAAATAAAAGTCAAAAATTCCCTTGTACCATCGAATATTCACAATATTGCTATTCACAATATTGCAAACGTATCTCAACCAGAATTTTCAAAAATTATTTTTATTCTTGATGTTTTGAAAGATCACCAGATCCTCACAAATGTATTTCGATGAGCTGAATAACAAAAAATAAACTTCAAAAATTCCCCTGTACCATCGAATATTCACAATATTGCTATTCACAATATTGCAAACGTATCTCAACCAGAATTTTCAAAAATTACTTCCATTCTTGATGTTTTGGAATATCACCAGATCCTCACAAATGTATTTCGATGAGCTGAATAACAAAACATAAACGTCAAAAATTCCCTTGTACCATCGAATATTCACAATATTGCTATTCACAATATTGTAAACGTATCTCAACCAGAATTTTCAAAAATTATTTTCATTCTTGGTGTTTTGAAAGATCACCAGATATCCTCAAAAGTATCTCGATGCGCAGAATAACCAAAAATTGGCGGGAAATTTTGTCTCTCAACTCCAGATGAATCATTCAACTCGCGAATCGTTGAAGATAGAGCAATTCTGCGAACGCCAATCGATTCAGAATGATCAAATTAGTATAATCTATGAATTTCAAGTCGATCGGCAATGAAAAAAAACTACTTGAAGAAGTCAAAGAGGTAGAGCCCTAAAACTTATGAAAAATCCAAAATCGTCAGATTCACTTGAAATTCGCAATATATACGCAAAATTTCATGCTGATTCTGGAAATATATGATTTTTGCATGCTCAGGTACAAAATGCAGCATAGAAAAGGAAATAAAAACGTCAAATATTCCCTTGTACCATCGAATATTCACAATATTGGTATTGACAATATTGCAAACGTATCTCAACCAGAATTTTCGAAAATTTGTTTCATTCCTGATGTTTTGGAAGATCACCAGATCCTCACAAATGTATTTCGATGAGCTGAATAACAAAAAATAAACGTCAAAAATTCCCTTGTACCATCGAATATTCACAATATTGCTATTAACAATATTGCAAACGTATCTCAACAAGAATTTTCGAAAATTATTTTCATTCTTGATGTTTTGAAAGATCACCAGATCCCCTCAACAGTATCTCGATGCGCTGAATAACCAAAAATTTGCGGGAAATTTGGCCTCTCAACTCCAGATGAATCTTTCAACTCGCGAATCGTTGAAGATAGAGCAATTCTGCGAACGCCAATCGACTCAGAATGATCAAATTAGTATACTTTGTGAATTTCTAGTCAATCGGCGATGAAAAAAATACTCGAAAAAGTCAAAGGGGTAGACCTCTAAAAATCATGAAAAATCGAAAGTCGTCAGATTCACTTAAAATTCGCACTATATACGCAAAATTTCATGCTGATTCCGAAAATATATCATTTGTGCATGCTAAGGTACGAGATTCAGTATAGAAAAGGAAATAAACGTCAAAAATTCACTCGCAAACGTCCCTCAGACCAAATTTTTTGAAACTTTCATTTATCATATTTCAAGAACTTGAAGGTATTCTTTAAACAATTCTGAGGTTCAAAACATCTATATCCTTCTATATTCATTTATATTCATTGATTACTTCTTCCTTGCTAATATCTCTTGCACTTGGGAATGAACGTCACTGGTAGTGGTAGATGGTAGGATTCCCAGGTCTATCATTTGTATAACTGGGAAAGCTCTGGTTCTTGTATTGCTCATAAGCGGCTTCGATACAGGATCAGCTTGGTTTAGGTGGACTTTTATGTCTTACACCCAGGAAAAGGCTAATGGTGAAAAACCGGTATGAAACCCTGGTCGCTGTTTACTCACGAGAAGGATCTTTATGAGACTGATAAAGCTTTTGGAGAGGTTGAGCGTTTGCTAAATAAGTCGTCTGTCATTGAAAGACACATTATCGTAGTTCCTTCTGCCCTAAACATTTTGGTTTGAGATTTTATAGGGATAATATATCTATAGAATTTATGGGTGAGGTGCCTCGAATATGTCTGGATGGAGTCGACGCCGGTAAGCTCTCTCAACGTAGGCAAACGAATGTATCGACCCATTTTGGTGACCAGACATCCACTATTGAGCCACCTTAGTTTATTCGTGACTGCAGAACACCGAGCAGTCGTAAAGCATAATAAATGATTTGCTTGTAAATATTCATTTCGTTTTCGAAAATCATCTTTGAATTTCTTGCTATCAGGGGGAAAGTATTTCACTGCACTTGACCCTCTCTGAATTGATTATATTGATGAAAATTCTCATCTAACAGCTATATTCCTCTATGACTTCAACGTTGCTCCTCAACTTTCTGAAGTCTTACGGAATTCACTCGTGAAGTTGATGACTTCAGTCTCAGTGGCATCAACCACACTGTTGTTTTCTGCTGAGTATGGCACGACCGGCCTAACCAAATGAATGTATGCTGCAGCAAGTACATTTGAAAACAAACAGGTATATAATCAGGGTTATTTGTAAATATAGTCGTTTTCGTTTTCTCGAATCAAGGAAAATTGTGGTATGCAAGTGTGACGAAGGACACCTGCTTTGATTTGCGACATTGGCAACTGTGTGTTGTTTACTCTTTCATCAAAAGTCTTGCCAACCAGGTATTAGTCGATGAGCTATGGGATTAGGATTAATAAGGGGCGTGAGTGCTTATAGGAATCTCTCAACTGCGACCTTTATACGTCTAATTACTGTCGACTGTGTCTCTCATGACTTTCTTCTAAGAAGTTAACGTTATGGGATCAGGGGGATACCACTCAAATTATTTCCGACATTGTTAAAATAAATGCCACAACATCCGACTATTACACAGGGAGTACATCTTTCCAAAGTAGTAGAGGAGCCCAAAAGACCTGGGATCGACATCTTCCACTATTCTTGATGGCTTACAGGGCCTCTCTGCACGATTCCACAAAGCTCATTCCAGCCAGCATCATCTTCGGGAAAGAACTTCGGTTGCCCTGTGACTTGGTGTTCGGATCACCAAGTTCTGAAGAAAAAGATGTACAGGAGTATGCAGACGAACTGCGAGATAGCTTGAATTGGATCTACGAATTTGCAAGAAAAAGATTGAAGATAACTAGTGACAGAATGAAGGCTCGATACGATCTTAAGGCCAATACTGGTGGATTCAAAGAAGGAGATCGAGTGTGGCTGTACAATCCTCGTCGTAAGAAAGGATTTTCTCCTAAATTAACACCATCTTGGGAAGGACCATATACGATAGTGAAAAGAATAAACGACGTGGTCTATAGAATTCAACGCAGCCCGAGAGCGAAAATGAAGGTCGTTCATCTAGAGAGACTCAAACGTTATAATGGAGACAACGGCACATTGTTTGATCGGGACGATCAAAATTGAGAGGGGGATAATGTACGAGATTGATAAAAATCCCCTAGCTACGCCGCTGTATAGACTTGCACGCGTATCATCGATATGGTTTCCAAGAAAAAGGCAGATAGCTGCCGGTAATGAATATTCGGGATAACCGAACCGTCGCATCGCGATGATTCTGGTTACACTTGAGTACCTACATAAATGCGAGACATTTGACTGGGAGGAGTTTTGATGAAGAGAATTATTTAAGAAGATTAGAAAGTGATAATAAGCAGAAGTGTTTGGAATATTTAGCTAGTTGTATTGTTGTATAGATCTAAGTGTTTTATTAGTCAGTGAAGTGATGTATGTTTGTTTATAGTGAAGTTAGAAAATAAACAGTTTAGTTGTGAGCTCGGCCTATTATTTAGCAAAAACGTAACAATAACATTGTGAGTGAAGATTGGAAATTAGGTTTGTACAATGAATTTTTCAGTTTAGATGTTCATCAATGTTCATTACCAAAAATTTCACGTATGTAGCTGTGCCTGATATGGGCACATCATTAACAACAAGAATAGGTTTGTAGCAAACTCGTTGTCTATTGTGAAACCTCAGATACTGTGTCTTTTCAATATTGAAGAAAAGGGAGTTCTCAAACGACCAATACGCCAAGGACTGGATCAACTCGTTGCATTTTCTTTCTAGAATCTCATCAGATTTATCCACAACAAGGACAGAGACATCGTCTGCATACATAGTGACGTGGATATTTTCACATAGTTTATCAATGCTATTCACATATAACAAAAATAGAAGTGGGCCAGGAATGGAACCTTGTGGAACACCTATATCAATATCCACTAGGGGGATTTTGTGACAGTTACTTCATCATTTCGTTTGCTTCTGAGGCATACATACTGTTTGCGGTTTGTCAAAAAACTGGTGACCCATAGAAGAGCATTGTCTTTAATACCATAACTGGCCAATCTATGTATCAAAATGTCGTGCTTAACACAGTCGAATACCCTGCTGAGATCACAGAATATCCCAACAGGGCACTCGTCAGAGATGTAATTTCACTATAAAAACAGTGAATTGCTGACGTCGTCGATTTTCCCTGTCTGAACCCATGTTGACTTTTAGAAATAATAATAATAATAATAATAATAATAATAATAATTTATTCGACATTGGTTCAAATAATTACCGCAAAAAATGGTACACAGAAAGATAATAAAAGACAATATATAGAGAAAGTTAAAGATGGAGTTTTTATTGAAAAAATCAGAAACATCGATTGGCAAAGTATATATTACAATGACAACATCGACGAATGTACAGAAAAGTTTATGAATACAATTCAAAATGTATTGAAAGAGTGTACAATTCACATACCAATCAAGGGAAATGGAAAAAAGCGTAAGAAGTGGATTACAAGATCATTGATAAAGTCGATTAACAAAAAAAATAGCATGTACCTCGCATCTAAAAAATATCCCAATAATACGCAACTTAAAGATGAATACCAAAATTATAAAAAGATACTTGACAAACTGATACAAAAAACAAAACAAGACTATTATCGAAATAAAATAAACCAAAACTCTGATGATGCTGGAAACCTTTGGAAAACTATTAATGAGATGTGTAATAAGAAGGAAAGAGTAGAAATAGACTGTGTTAAAGACGAAAATGGTCACCTTGAAAATGATCTTACAAAAATAGTAGATATATTTAACAAAATATATATTCAAATAGGCAAAAATCTTTCAAAAAAAATAACGAGAAGTTTAAACCATAAATTCAAAGAAAACATAAACAACAATTCTATTTTTCTTTCGCCTACTAACCATAAGGAAGTTGTAAATGTCATACATGACCTTAAAAACCGTAAAGCACCAGGTTTCGATAACCTGAAAGCGGAATCGATGAAGTTAGTGGCAGAATATATAGCCCAGCCAATTGTATTTATATTCAACAAAACTATAGAAATGGGGCACTTTCCGTCTTGTTTGAAATCATCCATTGTCATCCCTATCTACAAAAAGGGCAGTCGAGATGAGGTAGCAAACTATCGACCAGTATCGCTTATAACAAATTTAAGTAAGATATTCGAAAAACTTCTAAAAAATAGACTAAACTCTTTTTTCACAAAACATAAACTGATCTCGGATTCGCAGTTTGGATTCCAACACGGAAAAAGTACGCAAGACGCACTGACTGAGTTTACGAAACACTTATATAGAGCCCTTGATAAAAGCAAACCCGCATTAGGCATATTTATAGACTTGTCAAAGGCGTTTGATACTGTGAGTCATTCCATACTATTATCTGTTCTGGAAAATAACGGAATTAGAGGGAACGCGCTCAATCTGATAACATCTTACCTCAAAAACAGAGAACAAGTAGTAAAAATAAGAAATGTTATGAGTCAGCCAGAGCAGATAGAGTGTGGTGTGCCCCAGGGGACAGTACTGGGACCGATTTTGTTCTGTATATATGTTAATGGATTATTTTCAATCGAAAGTGCTGGCAGAATTATTAGTTTTGCTGATGACACTGTCGTGCTTTATACAGGAGAAAACTGGTCCGCAGTAAAACAAAACGCTGAAATCGATTTGGAAATAATCAAAGACTGGTTTGACTACAGAGAATTATCTCTTAATGTGGAGAAAACATACTTCCTCCCATTCTGTAATTACCATTCTTCCCTTCCAAACTTCAGTAATCTCACAACTCAAAATCAGTTACAAATAAAATCTGTATCATTTATAAAATACCTCGGAGTAATGATCGATTCTCATATGAGATGGAATTACCATATTGATTACACCGTAAAAAAGTTGAGATGCATTCTCTATAAGTTTCGACAATTCCAAAACATATTCGACTTAAAACAAAAAAAAAAACACTTTATTACAGTCTTGTCCAGAGTCATATAACGTATTGTCTAGCAGGTTGGGGTGGTGTCTCGAAAACCTACATAAAACCACTCGAGGTAATACAAAAAAGATTTCTGAAAGTAATATTCAATAAAAACCTGAAATACTCATCTGAAAAACTATATAAAGAAGCAAACATCCTTGACATAAGACAACTACATTATAAGGCTATTATTGTGAAGCAATTTCAAGAAAAGAATATGCTTTTAAAGTCACATCATACTTATAAGACACGCAATAAAGATCTATACATGGTACCTTATGCAGCCAAATCTATAGGTCAAAGATCATATGAACTTCTAGGGCCAAAAGCAATCAATAGTTTTCCATATGACATAAAAGCAATCAACTCGTTATCCATACTAAAAAAATGTATTCACCAATATTTATTTGAAACGCCTCGCCTGTCGATTCATGAACTAATAGAAAATTAAAATAAAAAAAAAAACAAGAAAAAAACAAAAAAAAAAAATATATAAAAATGAAATAAACGCCTCCACCTATAATTTTTAATATTTATAATCATTACCGATAATCATTACCGTCAAAAAATTAATTGTTTTATATCCACATGGAAATATGTAAATGCGAAATTTCAAAATAATTATTAATGTAGTTAGTGTATATATAGTATATGTGAATACTTTACATTACCTTTTATAGAATCTTTATTTAACCACATACAAGGAAACCCTCCTTCTGTGGATTATTTTAATTTATTCATATTTCATAGTCTATGATATTTAGTCATAATCCCATTAATAATTATGAAGTTAGAACAATATGGCATTCGTGGTAGGTGTTACTCTCTAATCTCTTCGTATTTGGAGTTTAGGAAACACGTGGTATGTGTAATACAAAAAGGGGAAAACACTATTCCAGTATAGGTAGTATTGCTATAGTATAAATCAGGGCGTACCACAGGGTTCCATACTAGGCCCCCTCTTATTCCGTCTATATGTGAATGGTCTACAGGGTCTTCCTTGATAGTTTCTTAAGTAGAATTGTGTCAGTCCTTAAAAGTATTTCAATTACTCCCAATAAGGAAAGCGGGATTTTGCGGAGATTATTCGTTTGCTAAGTGCATTTCTGCTGTTCCTCACTTACGTCAGGGACTTTCAAATGAACGCGTCCAAATGATTTGGCCTTCTGATGGTCTGCACTTGTGCGTAGCACAAAAAAGGTGCATTTTTCAAATAGATGCTCTTTATATTCACATATTTTTGGATTGTATGGATAACTTGATTCCATTAGTGGATTTCACACTGGTTATGCTTTTTTTATTTGTTTTACTTGTGGTAGAGTAATTGATGGTGGATTATTTTCATTGGATTGCATGCAATGTATACTAATATTTTGTTTCAAAGCTAACAAACAGTTTGAATATCAAAACGAATACATTTTTGACAGGAGCTGAATGGATCAATCAAGTGAAAACACTCAACAATTCTCAGAATTCGAATATAATAATATACGAACTTGTATTGGGTCATTGAATTACATTCGAGAAAAACTCGCGATATGACTTTCGCAACCTACGTTCGCGTTTTTTCAACATCGACCCACTACGATCTGGAAAAATCCTCTGGAATGGCGAAATAGTCAGGAATATATAAATAAATAAAGCGTTAAGTATATTTGTCACACTCAAAAATTCGTCTAGTTACACTCCCACTCTAACCCAGTCTCCACTTGAATGTTTTGACGAAGTGCCAGTATATAAAAATACATGGGCAAACACAAGTATCAAAAATGCATCTGGAAATGTTACAATCGAGCAGTCTGCGATTTTTTTTCGGGAAATATCAGTTATGTTGTAAGGAGATGGACCATCAGGATCTATTTCAACGAGAGCATTAGAAACAGCTCTTTTCAATGATAGATTATGGAATTAATTCATTAGGGTTTCATAGAATTCAGTCATCGGGCACTTAATTTTTTTTTGGAACTGTGTTCCAAAAGAGAACCAAGGGACTTCAGAAATTTCAGACGTTGACGATTAGTTTCGTGAATATATATTCAATATGTTTCAAACATAGAACATGAAATACGACATTTCGATATGAGAGTGCCCAAATAAAAACTTTATAATTTCGAAAACGTTTTAAATATATTTGAAAACCTGAGAGGAGAAAGTAAATCAATAAACTGTGATTTAATTGTAACTTTTCTATTTTGTTTTTGATTCTGATAAGTAATACCTCCAGAACTAGATGTTTGAAAATCGCGAACATTGATCAGACTATATATAAAGTTTTGATGTAGGTACGTTTGTTCATAATTTTTCTGTACCATAATCGTCTTGTGAACATCAAATAAGCATCTAGTCTTGAAAAAGTCCCCGTTTCATAAAACACCAGCTGTGGATAAAATATTGTATTGCATTTAATCTCTAATAAACATACCTATAAATACATCATTGAAAAATAGCTAACCCTAGAGCTGCGTTTCCGTACAGAATTTTTTTCGTGTTTCACAGCAAATTAATTTATCTCCACGAAAAAATAGAAAGTCTTTTATTCTGTCAATATTCCAAATGTCAATATGGAAGACAAAACAGTTTGTAGCCATTATGCCTTCTTTCGAAATTTCGTAGAAGCAATCAACGAATTTTGGTCTGAAAATGAAAATGTTTTTGAACCCCTTTGTTATCTTCAATAATTTTTACTTTAAATTACAACACACACTAAATAAAGCATGCATCTCTCAACTTTCTAGTTGTCTTAGGGCTGAAATACAGTGGAAGTTTCATGTTTTCAGTTTTAATTTTCATAATTTTGGATATTTTTTCAACGCGAATTGATCATTGCCTTCAAATCACGCCCCATAAACAATCTTGTTGGTAAAATTCAAGCTTCTTTTATGAAATCTGTTTTGCATCTTGTTTATTTGAAAAACTGATATGCAAAGTTCCAAAATTTAATTCTTCCATTCTGTCTAGGGTTCTATGATGGTGGCGACATCTTTCCCTTTCTGTTCAATCCTCAGCTGCAAAATCAATCTTCCGAAATCCGTTCCCAGAGAGATATGAAGGCAAAGAAGTTTTCTAACATAAAAACATCGTATAAAAATTATTGAAAAAACAGATCGATGTTCCACGCATTCTCTATAAAGTTTCAGCTATTCAACAAAAGATGCCGCCAAAAAACAAGTGTTCGATGTTCGATTTCGTTTGTAAATCTGCTGGAATAGCGAAAAAGAAATCTTCATGAAATGCTTTATATTGAGAAAAAACCTACAGTTTCAGATAGTTTAAATTTTCATGTTGGCACAATATGTAATCATGATGAGTTACAACGCTAGATAGCACTCATGTTTTGCTCCAATACCGATTCCACATTCATTGTGAACTAACTAATTATCTTATTTGCCTTCAGTCAATGAAAGAAGAGTAAAATACTCATGTGGAATACCTAGGATCACATTCGTACATATGTAAATTTTTAAAACAACATACTTTAAACAGTTTTCCGACATCATTCATCTATTCCAATGCCAGAAAGACAGATGTCGCTACTACTTTGAATGCTTTTCTTTTTTACTTTTTATTTAATCGACAATATTCCACAGGCTATCGGTGATCGGTTTTTTGCTGTCTGGTTTGTAATGAATTTTGGTTTTTAATAATTGAAACACTGTATTTTGATATACTGACATGTGCCGTGTGTCAGCAATGACAAATGTCAAATTATTATAACCAATCCCCAGCCAATTACTTGAATCTGACAGATGTCAGTGTATCAAAATACAGTGTTTCAAATAATAAAAACCAAAATTCATTACCAGCCTGACAGCAAAAAAATTCAGTTTCTATCAATTATTATACAGTGAGGTCGTGAATAATCATCCCTCTGTTGAGCTTTGAAACGATACTGCTACAAAAAAGTTGATGAATTGAAAAAGGCAAAAAATGGTAGATTTTCACAAAAATAATATAGGTCACAATATTTTAAGGAACAAATAGGTACATATATCAGTGTATTATTTCTTTTTAGCGCGTCCTTTCTTTGGTCCCTTCACTTTTTCATTTTTTTCAGACTTTTTGCTTCCTTTCTTCCCACTCTTCTCTGATTCATCTGATTTGTCAGATTTATTCCCTTTTTCTTCCTTCGGTTTTTTCTCTTTCTTCTCCTTGCCCTTCGGTCGAACCCAATCCTCGAATATCCGTTGGAAAAAGAAATCTGTAGCGGCATCTGTGAGTGGAAACATAAACCGTCTGTTCTCTTCTTCTTTCCTCTTCTCCTCCTCCTGTTTTTTCAGTTCTTTTTCGGCACGTGCCAGTTGCTCCTTCGCTTCCTTGCTCATTTTTCCTGTTTCAGCTACTTTGACCTTTTTTCCCTTCTTATCTTTGTCGCTCTCTTTGGTTGACGTAGACTTCTTAGCCTTCTTGGTGGACTTGGAATCTTTGGATTTCTTGTCACCTTTCGATTTTTTGTCACCTTTCGATTTCTTGTCACCTTTCGATTTCTTGTCACCTTTCGATTTCTTGTCACTTTTAGACTTCTTTTCTTTTTTCGGTTTCGGTGATTTTTCTTTTTTCGGTTTTCGTGCTTTCTCAATCTTCGGCATCTTCACTTTATGCGGTAATGGTTTTTTCAACTGCCCCTTGAAGTTTTTGGGAATGCACCATGTATCGTTCAGTTCTTGTGTAATCAGGCTGTGGTGGCTGCGGAAGGCGGTCGTCAGGAGGAAGAAGTGAAAACTCTCGAGAAAACTGAAAAAATAAATAGGTAACAATATTTCTTAGCTGTGGAATACCTATTTTATTTATCAAGGACAGAATTCGTTAAAATATACAATTCCCCAAGAAATTAACTTGTCCGATTTGGATTTGGATTTCAGATGAAGCTGCATTTACAACAAATGGGGTAGTTTCATCTCAAAATTCGAGATACTGGGCATCGGAAAATCCTCACTGAGCCATCAACTGTGAAAATCAATATTGTCAAAGGTTGAATGTGTTGAAGCAGAATTTCAGACACCAGAATAATAGGTCCATTTTCCTTTGATACGATGAATGCTGAAACCATTCTGAATTGCTTGAGTAACCAACTATGGGACATTCTTGAAGCAATAAATGTTCGTATAACTATATTTTTTTAATTGTAATTCATAATGCTGGTAATGTACAAAGATGGATAAATAAAAATTTCTACTGAAATGGATTAGTTGCAATAGCCCGTTAATTCACTGGCCGCCGCGTTCGCCTGATCTCACCACTCTGGATTTCTACTTTTTGTGAAATATTGAACTGCATGTTTATGAAACTAGACCATGTACTGAAGAAGAGTTGCGAAGATGAATTGTGGCACTGTGCAAAGAAATTTCACAAAGAGAATGGCGAAGAGTAGGACGTAAATTGCGCAGAAGGTGAGGAAATAATGTGTTTTTATCAACAGTCATAAACATATCGTCTTACTTGTGTTCACTACAACTTTGTTCTGAGAATTTTGTTTTACTAGATTATTTCAATAAACATATTACCCACATTATTCAATCTTCCATTATTAACTGGAATGCTTAGAAGAAACTGAAAGTATGCTTATTAATATGTCTCAACTGAAACAATTCTTTTGGTTGGCTTATTCGGGTAGGAAAATTACATGTTCCATGCATCAGTAAAAATTATTCTGTGACTGAGATTTTGCTTCTAAAGTGATTTTTCATACGATCCGCGTGCAATAATAGTTGAACATCTACTAAACAAACTGGCTGAAAAAACGTTAATCATTTCAGCAAGCTCAACCGTTATTTGGTGTTCATTTCTGTATTTAGAACTCTGTTTTGTAAATATTGCTTTATTACGCTGAATAATCGTTCGGGAATTTGCAGTTGGTGAAATTTAACAAAAACTCGGATGAAAATGTTTACTCAAAAAAGCACTGTGTTGACTTTCCATATGTGCGCTATTTCGTTGAATGATATGCGTTTATTTAGTGTTTCGTTTTGATATCAGTGGATGCACCAATATAATGTGCTATTTTCTTGTTTAAAAAGACGAGGTGATATGGTTTTTCACGAGTGAAATCCAGTGCCTCGCATTAAAAAATCATGTGAGTATTGGTGTCATCCAGGACTTTCGTTCTGTTTGTTTTTTCTGTTGATTCAATATGAGGGGATGATTGACTGGTTCCATAACATGTTTCTTATTCCCAAACTTGGTTGGTTGAATACATCAGTGTTTTCTGTGATGTCGCTTTCTTCAATTTTATTTTGTGAAGATTTTCCATTAGTAGATAATTATCGTTGACATCCCGAATTTGAATTTCATTTGGTAGGAAATTACTTTCGTCAAAAATTGAAGAATAGTTGAAAATACCTGCTGGGAATATCCAGATATCATAAACCTCACCTTATCTTGAGCTTGTAACTGCTCCAAGTTGAAAAACTTTCAATTAATTGAGGCCCACATAATAATTCAAGATGCAAGTGAAGCACGACTACTTACTAATCGAAGATAAATTGTTTTATAGCCAGAAGAACACAAGTATTGACGAAAATGTTCTCTCGCAGTTGTTTCGTTTCCTGGTCCTGTTTCTTCAGATAGTTCGCCAACTCTATCCTGTCCCGGTCATTTTGTTCTCCAGTATCTCCATGATCGACGCTGGGGGATATTTCAGAGTCGAATGGAAACGTCGTCCCTATTTTTGGGTCTGCCATGTCTTGTTTCCTGAGCTGCCACAAATGGTAGTCAAACAACGCCTGAGGGAATAGGAGCGATGGTAAAAAAGTACCCAATCAAAGCAGCAGAAATCAACGAACTTGAAGCACATCTTCTTCCTTTTGTTTTTGTACTAACGTTGCAGTCTTCTGTTCGCCGTCAAAAATTTTGCTGGGACATGGCACTTTCGGGAGTTTGGGATGGCTTGCGATCCAAGTAGCATCTAAAAAATAAAAATCGATCGGAAATATATTCAGACATGTCTCTATATCACAACAGTATTTGAAGCTGGACAAGTATCATTCAGTTGATTAAATCAATATCAATATTCAGATAATTCAAAGAATATTCTCTGGAGGATTAACCATCAACATCATCAGCAAAAACCTTCTCCAGAGAAGTTGCCTTCAGATAGATAGTATACCATGGATAGGGCAGATATTCAGGTTCTGATACCAGATCAGAATACGTCGAAACTAGATAGGACATAATCTAATTTCAGAAAAGAGACTTACGACACCAAGATACAATCGAAACGTGTCAAGTGTCATTACAGATGTTGCTCGTTTTGGTCTTCAACTGAAGATATGGAAGGAAATATCACTTATAGGTCGTTTCCTCCACTAACCAAAGTAGTGACAAACGCCCAGTATGAAACCAGTCCTCTGATAATCATATGCTTGAAACGACCTTCATTCCACGAATGATCGCACACGTTTACAAAGCTAGTGGATCTGATGGAATTCTGCCCTTCGTTCTCAAGAAATGTACTCCCGAACTAACACCAGATCTTCGCCAGTTATTCAACCTCTCTTATGATTCGGGGGACATTTCCGTCCAACTGGAAATTGCTAGAGAATCAATCCCTGAAAAAGAGGAAGAGACCCTACCTAGCAACTTCAGTATCTTAAAGAACAAAGGTTCTGTTTATTCTATTACGCTTGACATTGTCAAGGGGTCATTTATTGGAATCTGGTTTGTACTGAGCCTTTCAGCAACTGTACACAAATTATTGTTCAGGATGTTGGGGGAGATGGGTATCTCATGTCTCTTGGAAATTTTTTCTTCAGAGTTCATTGAATATCTGCCAGGTTTCTTTAGTTTTGTTTTGTGCCTCAACGATTTTTTTATTATGATAATTTTCTTTGGCCAATTTAACAATTGTTTGATACGATAATTTCTGAAATAGTTGTGGAAAGCTAGGTAAATTTTGTAATGTGATGTAAACAGCGTATATTCTAGTAAGATGACTGTATACCTTTTGTGAGCCATTGTTTTTTTATATATATTTATCTTGCGCATCTTCGGCTTTATTGAAAGCGTTCAGAATACCATTCAGAATTCTACCAAATGTGTAACCCTGGCGATTTTCGTTTGAATTAATTTTTAAGGTGCATTATACAGCTTTCATGATCAGATTGTCCGGAAGGGGTCACTTCACAAGAACTTGAGTTTTCACACATATTCGAGCAAACATAGTCAATAGTGGTTCGTGAGTATTGTGGAATACGGTGGCTGAGCTGACATGCTTCTTCAGATTAAATGAGCTAAGAAGATTTATAAAATAATGTCTTCGTACTGTCATATCAGTGTAGTTAATGTTGTAGTCTCTGTAGTCTCTGTTAATATAATAGTTGATGAAATTGGTAGATCATCAAAAATATGTTCTAAAATCGGCTAACAAACTGGTTCAGGTCCGATGTTTCTGAGGTGCGTTTCCAGTATTACTGCCACTGCTAGTCATTCCGTGAGACAGCAAGTTGCTGATGACTTTTGGTTAGAGTTTTGGTCCTCTTAGTAGAAGTGTCTTCGATGTGGGTTTTTGATTTTCTCCGGGCCTCTTTTCATGCATCCAGGAATTTGAAATCCAGGATTTTCTTCATGGTTGGGTCACTCATGATCTAAAAACTCCTGGGATTGAGCTTGTCGCATCTTGTCTGGCCAAACACTCGGCCTGTTCGTTTCCAGGACTTTCGGTATGATCGAAGATCTGAAGAAGCTTTAACTGGTTGGAGATAGATAGCCTTTGCAGATTATCAATGCATTCAGATACTAGCCACTAGATGTAAGGGCCATGATAGCCGCTTGACGATCGTGATTTGCTGGCCGTCGTAGCCTCTGTCGATGATTTCCCCTACAATTCCACGGTTTCAGTAGACTCTATACCCATGACATTGTGATTCATGAAGAAATGAACTTATTGAAAAATAAAAAAAATTAATATTTTGAATACTGAACTGAATACCTCCTGATTCAACTCCCGAACTCTCCTCGACACTTGCCAAAGTAGAACTGGAAGTTTCGTAGAGGGATGAGGTGGAAGGTCGAAATCTTGGCGGTGTCCTCATGTCTGGTTTATAGAAACTAGTTTCTTCTTCCATCGAATATTCACTTGTTTCTTCTTTCACTGGTACTTCTTCTGATTCATCAGAGTCATCAAGCCGTGGTCTCTCATCCTCTGACATGGTCTCCACAGAAGTACTCAAACCTATGGAGTACAAAAATGAACCGTTTATGGAAAAATATAAATACTCACCATGATCAATTTCATTTCATGGTACCGAAAATATCCTTCTCTCCACACATTCCCACAAAGTCTAGAATATGAGGTGGATACCTGTCAGGAAAAAAACTATTTTCGCCTACGGACATTTATATCTGACGTACATTTGCACAACTTTCCTCATAGACATAATGATGATTAGTTCGAGTGGTAATTGTAATGAAGCAATTGAATATTATCCTTCATTAGTTTGGAAATGACTACTTGTGAATCCCCACCCACGAATCATTCAAGGTTCTTTCATGGGTGATGGGATAGCTCAGACAACATTAGAGTCGTCTTTTTTCACAATATTACCAGATCGAAGTATATCGAATGAAGAAACTGTTGTAACAGAAAGTGAAGGCAGCAGAAACGTATTCTGTCAGACTGAGCCAGAATTGAAAAAGGAAGCTGAATTTTACCAACAAGATTGTTTATGAGGCGTAATCGGAATAATGATGGCAACGATGGTTTTGCGTTAAAAAAATATCCAAAATTATGAAAATTGAAACTAAAAGCATAAAACTTCCATTGTGTTTCAGTCTTTACTCAAACAACGGATCTGCAATAAGAGTAGTGCTCATGATTTTCGATAATTGGTATAATAGGTAGCTAGATTGTATATTACTCTTGGTACTTACAGAGTGTTTCGTTTCCAACAACGCATCAGCAAATGTGTCTGAGGGGTTTTTATTTGTTGTTAGGTAGAGACAGATATGTTGAAAATTGCTTTCATGGATGGATTTAATTGGAGCATCCTTTGATTACAATTTTTTCAAATTGTGCCATTATTTCAACTCAAAAGTAACTGTTATCACTTTACTGGTGTAACAGAACTACAAATTCATTTTCAGTCGCTTCAAAGAAATCATTACTAATGCAACAGCGCCACGCACAAGGTGCATTTTATGTGTTATCTACCGTTTTTTCTAACCGTGCATGATATTGGATTGTACAATCTGAAGGATTCTTGGTCTACCGAATCCAGTCTGATGAAATCCGGATTTGATCAATTTCGAATCGAAAGTACATTTTGCTTTATTAGGTTTCTGTTTATGAACCATTCGGATGGAATACCTTTCTGATAATTTCGAAATACTCATTACAGGTTTATATTTTTACCAATGTACAATTTTACTGTTATTACAGAATACAGTATGCAGATACAGTATGCAGAAGTATGACTTCTGATAGGATCAAATCGCTGTATTCACAATTTTTCAATTGTATTGTCGCCAAAGTACTGTTTACGCATGATCCGATTCTATTCATTCATGTTTCTGCGGTTGTTTATTTACGGTAACATACAAAATTCTCATAGTCTCTACCCGCAAATGAAGTCGCGACTTACAATAAGTAGGCCGCAGTGCCATCATCTGTAAATAAAGCAAGAAGCACTTCTCGTAGCATAGACTCGTGCGGGAATATTTTACTTTGCACACTCGTTAGAACAATAGCTATACTCACACTCGTCGTCACTTATCCATGGACAGTCCTTCTTTGGCAGCTTGAAGAACTTGGTCTGTTCCGGGAACTTGATAGCGATGTAGCTGCCATTATCAGAGCACTGGTCTAGAGATGTCTCCGATCTTGAATTATCAGATGAACTCGAATCCTCAACAACACTCTTCTTCAGATCCAAAGCAAACAGTTCTCCAGGTAAGGGTATTGATGGACTTCCGGTTTCGATGTGATCTTCGGCAACACTAAATGCCTCGTGGATGACTTTGAATATGGTCTTTCTCGTTAGATTTAGGTGTTCATCTTAAGGAAACAATTTAATTTGTTTTAATTACCACTAAGAAGAGCCACAATAGGCCATTGGCCGCAGTGGAGGGCCTGATATGGGCCCACTCACGTTCAAACCTAACCTAACCTACCACTAAGTACATGGTGAAACAAACAAAGAAAATGAAACAGGTGATAATTGGTACAGAGATAAAACAGAAAAGAAGATGTTGGGATTTATTATCAATGGAATATACGGGAAGAAGTCAGGCAGCAATGAAGGCCCTGCGATAATGCAGTTTTTTTCCAAACTAGTCTAGGAGACAAATAATGAGCCCAGCAATCTAGGTGCACAGAACAGAGTATAAATTGCTTGGGAACCAGTGTAGGTGTTCCGTAATAAGCCTATGAAATCTTTAATTAAGTCGAAATCGATTTCAAATTTGGTGTGCATATCAGAATGAGATTGGGTTTTTCGGATATGGGTAGAAAAAAAATTTATGAAAATGTTTTGGGGGGAAATTGCCCCTCTCAACTCCAGATGAACTTTTTAACTTGGGAACGGTTGGGAATAGAGCAATTCTGAGAACGTCAATGGATTCAGAATGATGAAATTAGTAAACCCTGTGAATTTGAAATGGAAACATCAATGGACAAATAATCTTGAATTCGCACATACACGACTTTTCGAAATTTTCAACTCGAAAGTGTAGAGATTCCGTAATAAGCCTATGAAATTTTCAATTGAGTCTGAATTGATTTCATAGTTGGTGTACATATCAAAAAAAGATTGAATTTTACAAATGTGAGTAGAAAAAAAAAGTATTGAAAATATTTCAGGGGGAAATAGCCACTCTCAACCCTAGATGAATTTTTAAATTTGGGAACGGTTGGAGATAGAGTAATTCTGAGAACGTCAATCGATTCAGAATGATGAAATTAGTAAACCCTGTGAATTTGAAAAGAAAATATCAATGGACAAAGATTCTTGAATTCGCACATCAACAAATTTTCGAAATTTTCAACTCGAAAGTGTAGAGATTCCGTAATAAGCCTATGAAATCTTCAATCGAGTCCGAATCGATTTCAAATTTGAGGTACATATCAAAAAAGATTGAATTTTCCGGATGTGGGTGGAAAAAAAATAATGAAAATGTTTTGGGAGGAAACTGCCCCTCTCAACCCCAGATGAAAGCTTTAGCTTGGGAACGGTTAGAGATAGAGCAATTCTGAGAACGTCAATCGATTCAGAATGATGAAATTAGTAAACCCTGTAAATTAGGAAAGAAAATATCAATGGACAAAGATTCTTGAATTCGCACATCAACAAATTTTCGAAATTTTCAACTCGAAAGTGTAGAGGCTCCGTAATTAGCCTATGAAATTTTCAATTGAGTCTGAATTTCATAGTTGGTGTACATATCAAAAAAAGATAGAATTTTACAAATATGAGTAGAAAAAAAAGTATTGAAAATATTTCTGGGGTAAATAGCCTCTCTCAACCCCAGATGAAGTTTTCAACTTTAGAACGGTTGAGGATAGAGCAATTCAGAGAACGTCAATCGATTCAAAATGATAGAATTAATGTACTTTGTGCATTTGAAATGAAAATATCAACGGATAAAGATTTTTGGATGCACACATAAACAACTTTTCAACATTAAAGAGGTTGCGTAATGCGCCTATGAAATCTTCAATTGAGTCAGAATTGATTTCAGATTAGGTGTGTATATTCTGGTAACTTCAAGGAAACGAAAAAATAAAATCGTCTCCAACACCCTGTATCGACGGAACAAAGCATATCCAGAGACAAGTTAATATAGACTTTTTTTCTTAAAATTATCTCAGGAACGTTTTTCAAATATATAAACTATATTACACTCTGTATAGTCTATCAATTGGATTGTAATGAATAGCACAGGTGAGTGGTAGTATAAGTATGAGAAAACAGACAAAAATCAGACAGGTTGAAAAATAATCGTATTTGAAGCACGATCAGCCTTTTTTGACGAATGTGACTGTGGAATCGCATGAACAAAAATCACCCTCAATAACTCATTATCACCTGAATGACATGTTGATGCCTTCGTACCCAATTCGCTAATTGCCTCCTGTCTTGTAGACATAAAGTATCGCCTGTTCAAAATTTGCTGAGATAATCCAATTATCAGCAAAACTTCGGGGAAAATTCGGGGAGAACGATCATTCATGACAAAGAATCCATGGGCCCTCGAGTTCCTGTATAAACATCGCCTATTAAAACTGCTCCCAGACGTACCTACGTAAACAGTTGCCTTGTGGATGAGCTTAGGTGCAGAGTTGTGGATATATGAAGTCATTATAAGTTGTTTGCATGTCGAGTTTGACGAGAAAAGTTTCGTCTCCCGACTTGAGTTGTGGACTTCATCATGAACAACGAGGGACCAGTTCCTTAGAGGGTTGGTGGAGATGTGGGACGTTGATTAGGAAGTTAAGGATGGATTTGTAAACTGCGAAATGAAATCTGGGAAAGCCGATGCCGAAGAATTTGAGATAATGTTTCTACATGTTGAAATTGAAGGGGGAAAAACGAAATTGTAAAAGTTAGTTTATTGGGCTATACCTTAACATTAAAAAAGTCACAAAACTTACGTAGTTTTGTCGCTTGAACACGAATCCGAAGAAAACTCAAGAGAGTCTCCATTACTTTTATGTTATGCCTTTCTGAATGTGCAAAAATAGACTTTTTTCAAACACTAATTTCTCGATTAAAAGGCTCTCAACACTTTTTTTCCCTAATCCCACAATTACTAGGTTAGGTTTAAAATGAGTAGCAATTCATATATCATCAAATGAACCCAGCTCCTTGATGAAGCCGATTAGTTTATTTATTCTATGATTTTTCTGGTCCAAGGTAGTGTGTGAAAGTCTGTCAAACATCGAAAATCTGATGCGGTCTGCGACGGGGCAGTCACAAAGTAATATCTTCAAGACAGAGACGACATGTCGGGTCCTACGACAGTTTTAATCTTGTTATGAGATGATTCAAACGACAAGGGCCTGTGAGTGGGCCTATTAGACATCGTAGTTCATCTCTGCTGAAGTCAAACAGTGTTTTGGTAAAATTCTTCGAGGAATGTATCGATGCCTTGCAATGAGCCAATCCTGGTAGGTTTTTACCAGAAGTTTGATACTTTCCTTGCTGTTTAGGTGTTCAATGTATCGCGCCAACTCGAATCCTATTTTTGACATCACTTCAAAATATTCAAAACCCGACCGCACTCCTCTAACAACCCGGCAATGACCTTTGATGGTATAAAGTTGTTATTTGGACCAGAATAAATGTATTCTGACCCACCACCAATCGCGCAAATTCGAATCCAATTTTTGAGATTACTTCAAAATATTCAAAACCCTACCGCACTTCTCTAACGACCAGACAATGACCTTTGATGAAAGGAAGTTGTTATATGGACTATAATGAATGTATTCTGACTCACCACCAATCGCGCCAACTCGAATCCTATTTTTGAGACCACTTTAAAATATTTTAAATCCGACCGTACTCCTCTGACGACCCGGCAATGACCTTTGATAGTGGAAATTTTTTATTTGGACTAGAATGAATGTATTTTGACCCACCACCAATCGTGTCGACACGAATCCTATTTGTGAGATCACTTCAAAATATTCAAAACCCGACCGCACTCCTCTAACGACCCGGCAATGACCTTTAATGGTGGAAAGTTGTTTTTTGGACTAGAATGAATGTATTTTGACCCTCCACCAATTGCACCAACTCGAATCCCATTTTTGAGATCACTTCAAAATATTCAAAACCCAACCGCACTCCTCTAACGACCCGGCAATGACCTTTAATGGTGGAAAGTTGTTTTTTGGACTAGATTGAACGTATTCTGACCCTCCATCAATTGCGCCAAATCGAATCCTATTTTTGGGTTCATTTCAAAATATTTAAAACCCGACCGCACTCCTCCAACGACCCGGCAATGACCTTTGATGGTGGAAATTTGTTATTTGTACTAGAATGAATGTATTTTGACCCAATACCAATCGCTTCGACTCGAATCCTATTTTTGAGATCACTTCAAAATATTCAAAACCCAACCGCACTCCTCTTACGACCCGGAAATGACCTTTAATGGTGGAAAGTTGTTTTTTGGACTAGATTGAATGTATTCTGACCCTCCATCAATTGCGCCAACTCGAATCCTATTTTTGGGTTCATTTCAAAATATTTAGAACCCGACCGCACTCCTCCAACGACCCGGCAATGACCTTTGATGGTATAAAGTTGTTATTTGGACTAGAATAAATGTATTCTGACCCACCACCAATCGCGCCAACTCGAATCCTATTTTTGAGACCACTTTAAAATATTTTAAATCCGACCGTACTCCTCTGACGACCCGGCAATGACCTTTGATAGTGGAATTTTTTTATTTGGACTAGAATGAATGCATTTTGACCCACCACCAATCGTGTCGACACGAATCCTATTTGTGAGATCACTTCAAAATATTCAAAACCCGACCGCACTCCTCTAACGACCCGGCAATGACCTTCAATGGTGGAAAGTTGTTTTTTGGACTAGAATGAATGTATTCTGACCCTCCACCAATTGCGCCAACTCGAATCCCATTTTTGAGATCACTTCAAAATATTCAAAACCCAACCGCACTCCTCTAACGACCTGGCAATGACCTTTGATGGTGGAAAGTTGTTATTTGGACTAAAATGAATGTATTCTGACCCACCACCGATCGCGCCAACTCGAATCCTTGTTTTGAGATCACTTCAAAATATTTAAAATAATATTTTTACCCGTGCGTCATCATCACAATACCATAATTCTTAGCCTGGCAGACAAATGTAAAAGAATTTTGAATCGCTCATAGCGGTTGTTAGAAAGAGATGTTCGATAGAGGATGTGTGATTTCTTCGATCATAAATTGATGACGCATGGGTAAAGATACAATAATCGAACTGTATCGAGCTCTGGCTATCAGAAATAATGTAGATGTGTTTTTTTTGTACCCACTGTCTGGATTCATTTGAATGCATATCCTTATGGCATGTGTCTCAGTTTAGAATACTGTGGTGTTATTAGAAGTATAACGTCCATTTTTGGCCTCACTCAATGTATTCCTGCTTCAGTTCCTTCCTCTGTTTTTGAGCCATCTGTGTACCAGATTGTTTCCAGATGACAGTGAATTTAATTTTCCAGTTCGGTAATGTTGACATCATGAATGATTTTGGTGTACCCAGTTTGTGGTTGAGATCTCCATCACCTGTTTGTATGAGTCTTCACTCATCCTCGCCTCTTTCATGATTTCCATGGCAGCGGTCGGAGTGCTGCTCACAGCGCTTGTGATACACAGACAAGCGAGCTTCTGAAGTTTACCGAGGTTAAGTTTTGCCTGTCTTTGTTTGACTTTGTGCCACCACAGCAGCGAGCCGTATGTGATTCTGGGTCTTATATTTGCGGTCTACAGCCAGCTCAAGACTCTTAGAGTGTAACCAAAGGCCTACTCTTTGCGGGTAGAGGATGGATATTATTATTATTTGCCGTGGCAACACCAATAAAAGCAGTTTCCCAGCAACACTTTTAACGATTAAGAGTGTAACAACCAATCTGTTGATTAGTCGTCCACCGACATCCAAAAGCTGTTCAACCCTTGTATGCATCTTGCACATTTTGGAATTCTCCATATATTATTTCGATGCAACGATTACTTGGTTTTCATACGGCAAGCTCCGTGTGGGAAATTTCACCGCATATCGACAAACGATCAAAGGCACGAAACAACCGATTCACAAAGCCATCGTCTTCAATACAAACGTCTAGACAATGACACAGCACTTAATCGGGTTCACTTCGTATGTATATACGCCCCCGCTAGTGCAACTGCCAACATTGGTCCTCTGTTGAATATTCGAGCGATTTTGTCCTGGGTAAATGTTTGGCGAGAGGGGCGATATCGTTTTTAGTCGGTTCTTATATAACTTCTCGAAGGGATCCTTCCAGCGGATTGCAATTATCGTTTGTTTTCCTGCGAAATAATTGTATTCAAAGGAGTTCTTGCTTGTGTCAACTACCAGAAGAATTGATTGTGCTTTGCTATATCGCAATTTGGACAACGAGCCACCTATTAGGTCCTCTGACCTCACGGAGTTTCTTTGTACCAACTTCCAATCATTTGATAATTTCTATTTTTTTATTTTTCTGGCAATGGCAAATGGCTCCAGTTTTATATTTCAGTGTTTCTGAAAATACTGTTACGAGATTGAAAAAAATCCCCTAGCTACGCCACTGTTAAGTGCCGACCATGAAACGTAACTCATTTGCATGAAAAATTAACCGGCGACGATCGCAGTAAACATTTTCTCATTCTTGAAATTATTTAAGTTTTTTTGATCTGATCAATCTGGAGAACGGAATAATCCCGAAAAATTCACTCTGTTCGAATAGAATATATAGGTAAGGCGACACATGTCACTCGGGAAACAAAGTTTTTAGGAAGTTTTTAAGAAGTTTTGACAAGGTTTCGAAGAAGTTCTTAACAAATGTTTGAAATATTAGCTAGTTGAAGCAGTTTGAAGAGATGCAAGTGTTCTATCAGTCAGTTTAGTAGTAGTAGTATGTTTATAGCAAAGTTAATAAAAAGAGTTCAGTAGTGTGCTCGGCGTATAATTTAGTAATATCGTAACAGTGGTGTCGGAAGTAGGAAATCAGTGAAAAGCAGAAACTATGTTTAATCAATAAACTGTTTATGGCGAATACGAGAAGTACATCGTACGATCAATGGAGGACATTGTGGAATTCTTCCAATTTCAATCAATTTGCGGATTTGGAAGAAAGGCAACAGGAGAAAAAACAAGAAAAGGAAAAGCGGCGCCAGGAAGGAAAACAAGAAGAGGAAAAGCGGCCTCAGGAAGAAATACAAGAAGAGAAAACGCGACTGTTGCATGAAAAGAAAGAACAAGAAGGGGCACTTCAGAAAATTCTCTATGAATAAGAGTGAGAAGATGAAGAATAAGAACGAGAAAAGAGGCAACGCGACGATTGGATGGAAAGAAAGAACGAGAAGAGGCACTCTAGGAAGTTCATGGAAAAGCAAAGGAAATAGACTTCCAGAATATATTACAGAAAACCGAAGTAAAACTGGAGGAATTGAAAGCAAAACTGAAGGAAGACGTCAAGAAAATCGACGATGATCTCAAAAAGAAAGTGGATACAGGGCGAGAGGAGATGAAAGGATTCGAAAACCAGATAGCTCTCTTCAAGAAACAAGATCATCGAGACAGGGTTTCCAAATCAAGGATTTCCGTAAAACAACCAACTTTGATGGACAGTCCTCTTGGTCCATATATCGCCGGCAATTTGAAGCTACGGCTGTGGCTAACGGATGGGGAAAAGAAGAAAAAGCTACGACATTCATAGTAACTTTGAGAAGGCCTGCTTTGGGTATGTTGCAGAAGATCCCTGTCGAACAGCAAACTAAATATGGAGACCTGATTACTGCATTAGAGTTACGGTATAGCGATCAGCATCAAGAACAGCTATATCGGGCTCAAATAAAAACGCGCACTCAAAAATTTGGTGAGAGTCTTCAAAAATTTGAAGCAAATGTAAGACGCCTAATTTAGTTGGTTTACCTAGAAGCACCAATAGATTTCAAGGAACAGCTAGCGGTGCAGTTAATCATAGATGGACTGAGAGACACTAAAATTCGACGGACTCTGCGATTAATACACTTCAAGAGGAGTAGCGATGCCTTGGTACGTTCCAGAAGTGGAGGTGGCTTTTAACACCTCGAGGCCGAAAGTACGAGCTGTATCGATAGAAAAACCCGGAAAAGTTACAGTTACAAGATCATTTAAAAAGTTTCTGGATGAGAATAAATCTTTGTTGAGCAGAATAAGCACTCTGAAGAACAGGGCATGCTATCGATGTGGGAAACTGGGACATCTCATTGAAAACTGCAGAGTAAGAATGCCACTACGTTCGCAATCTCATGTAAAGAAGGTCTTCCAGCGGGTTCCCAAATGGGTGGCAGGAAAAACTAGAATTAGCCAGCATATCGGGGCGCATGCCGGCTAGCAATGATAGAGCCCCCGGGTCCTCCCTGTTAAGAGGCTAAAAACAACCGAATTGCACAACAACGCAGATTCATCGTCCAGAAGTCCTTGTTTGTGTACTTGTGAGCAAATTGAAGTCGGCGTCGCTAAGGGATCAACCTAGTGAGATTAATGGCTGATGACATTTGGACCAGTGAATAAGACCTTGGATAAAATACGTCAGAGGTCTCACTGAGTCCAATGTCGTATAGATGAAGAAATATGGTGTCGAAGATGTCCGAAGTGTGAAGCAAGCAAAAGCCCCAGAACAAGATCAAGACGAAAAATGAAACAAGACAATGTAGGTGCTCCCTTCGAACGAATCGCCATCGATGTAGTTAGACCGTTTCTGGCAACAAATACATCCTTGTTGCCTTGGATTATATAAGCAAATGGGTTGGAACTTATGCCCTGCCTATTCAAGAAGCATCCACATGTGCAAGAGCTCTGGTGGATAACATGTTTTCAAAGTTTGGAGTGCCAATGGAGCTACATTCCGATCAAGGAAGGAATTTTGAATCGAACTCATTCAGGGAAGTTTGTGAATTGATGGGAATTAGCAAAAGCAGATTTCCAAATCTTTGTTGCTAATCCTGACACTGGTTTCTTGAATATTAGCGTAATCGATGAAAATAGTGATACTTATACCTAACACTTCTCCACCCAAATCTACTCACTTGCAAATGAAGTAATGGAAGACGTCGTGAAAAAAGTTTCGAGTAGCTCTCAAAATGTTATGAGGAGTCCAAGTTTCAGAGTGAAGCCTGATTTGGGTCAGATAGAATTGACACTATTTTCAAAAACATGTAGAGTTCAAAAACATGTGGAGTCAAGTGAAATCAAATTTTTCATCATCAATAAAATGAAAATTCATCTACAAACTCGTTACCATATCACATTTTTTACACTTATGAACAGAAAATTTAATATTTATTAATGGAAAATAATTTGATGTAGTTTCTCCCATATTCCACCTGGTATAAAAATGTTCAATTGTTTTTCGAATACAGAATGGAAGATATCAAATCAAATCAAAACACGCTTTATTATCTGAAGAACAAAAGTTCTTATTGACAAAGCAAGGCTTAAAAATAGGTCAATTTGTATAAATAAAAAAATATGAAATATAAAATGTAAAAAATTCCATACTCATAACCATTGTAAATACAATGAAATAGTCACAATTTACACTATAAAATTCATATAATAACATATACCTACAAGTAATTAGTCACAAAATTCACAACAAGCAACATCAATCCAACAGTCAATCGTTTAGATAGATAGAAGGGTATTCTTACTGGCAATTACCCACTGCCATACTATCCAATGCTCCGAAACGGTAAACTCAACTACATTATATATCATGAATTCGGATACTGATCCTGATTCGCTTTCTTACCCGCTTCAAAGAATCTTCACAAGATCAGATACTATATGAACACTACACTGCAAAGCTCTAACAATCATTTCCTGTATGAACACTGCAATACAAAAAAACCTGGGGCATTCGAAATCCTCCAAAACGAAATCCAGTAAGAGGAGCTTTCCGCGTTAAACGATTTCCACGGAAATCAAACTCATTCCTATTTCAAACGGCAGAAACATTCTGTATTTTCCAAACCCAATATTGACACAAACCTCTCACCACGTTGAACGTATTCAAAATCCACTTCGATATAATGCAATAAACTAGAACTGCCGCTGGAAAGGAAAGACGGAGTGAACTTGTAAGTTTTTTATTTTTCCGAACAGAGGGAAAAGTTCATTACGGGCAGAGTTTGAGGAGATTTCGTTCAAGAATACAATGGTGGAGGGTGCGAGAAGAATACTTGTTCTAATAGTCAGGTGATTTGAATGTACAGAGTGACTCTAAGGATTGCAACACGTTTTTCAATTTCATCTCCTTGAAACCCTAGCAAGTTATTTTATTACAGCTGAGTATTTAATGAAGTTTGGGATCCCATGTGACAAATCATCAATAAAAGAGAAATTTCTCACTCACACACCAGGAAAAGCATTGAGAAGTATTTATTTGACAATTCTTCTACATATAAAACTAAAAGAGGGCACTGATTGATTCATGTTGGAGACTTGTCGACAAAAATACCTTCACTTAGATCACTTCCTACATGGATGACATCCTGGAAATATTTACAAATTGCATGGATATGACCATCAGGAATACGTTCGTAGACTGTGAAATTTGTTTCAGTCAAAATTAATTTATCCGCATTGAATGACAACACTATAGAACGAATACGAATACCCTTAGGTATACCGAATGCCTCTGCAGTATTTTAGGGTAGTGTTGACAGAGTCAATACGGATATATGAAATGACAATTTCAGACAATTTTCGCATTAATAGTCAATGATTCTTCGTCAAGAAGTGTCGTTCAGTCATTACGGATTTTTTTTGTTTCGATATACTGTAGCTAACATTTCAGTTTGAGATGCAAATTATTTGGATTATTTCAGTTTTTGAAGGCCTATCTGTAGAGAACATATGGCGAGAGCATATGGTCTACTTTGGTGAAGACACTCCACTGGGCGCGAAGATCCAAGAAGTACTTTGAGAAAAGACTGACCTTTGGCAAATTATAATGTGCCTAACATTCTGAATAAAACTTTTTATTGGGTGCAGTAATGTGATCATCAAACCTGAGATTGTTATCTAAAGATGTCTCAAGAAATTTTGCGTAAGTTTTTTTTTTCTATCACGCAACTGTTTGGGGTTAGAACCATATCGTCAACACTGCATCTGAAGGATATCATGTTGGATTTTGATATGTTGACGATTTGAGTCACACCAATCTTTGAGTTTATCGACATCAGAACTGATGATTTTATGGAGATATCTTGTACTTTTTTACGCCATAAAATAGTTGTATTGCCAAATCGTTGATATGAATCAGAAAAAGTGTTGGTACTAGTATTGATTCCTATGGAACATCGCTGTTTATATTGGTATTTTTCGAAGGTGTTGTAGTTTTCATAATCTGACTCCTACTTGATAAGTAAGATTCGAACCATTTAAACACAATCGAAAGCTTTGGATATATCACAAAATACTGCTGCAAACGTAAGATCTATGAACGTAGAAGCTAGGGTAACGCAAGAACGTAAGGTGAATCAATACCCATTTAGATTTTCTGGTTATTAAAATTCACACCAGTCATCTTAACTCGGAATACATAATTTCAAAGAGCAGTCTGTTTGGCTAGATGTGAGAACACAACGCAGAAAGTTGAAAAAGTTGGTCAACTTTAGTGTTACCTCACGTTTCAGGCCTACCTTGCGTTTTATCATGAATATATCTAACCAATAGTTTGAATTTCTTTCGTTCTTGCGTTACCTTACCTTACGTTTACATGAACTAGGCTCAAACAGAGGTTCAATTTTCATACCCTCTCGAATAGAATGTCATTTCAAACCCAAACAGCTTTTCCCCATTTCCCCACACTTACCTCTGATAAGATTGAAAGTGTACAGAACCCACTCCAATATTATTTTCTGGTGATGTTCCGGAAATTGGAATTCATCCTGCGCCCTCCACAGACAGTCCGTGATGATATCGAGAAACCAAAACTGAATAGCGTTGAGCTTATATTCCCTGCATCCAAAAACTTCGGAGAGTTTCTCGATCGCAACTTTGACGCCGACGTCTCTCACGAACGGGAGTTTGACGTGCTGCAACTTCGGAAAGGAGTCGGGTAACGGAGATACCTTGAAGCGCGACAATACGTCTTCCAACGATGGTGAGACTTCGGCACTGGAGGTGTGGAGTTGACCGTAACGGTCGATGGATTTTTGGCTGAGATTTCTTGTGCCTGATCTCGTCAATTTTTGACTGCCTTGAGTAGCAGAGTCGGATTTTTGCGATGAAAGTTTCGCCTTCTTTTCAGACATTTTGATTATGTTGGGCGTTGAGGTTATGACTGGCATAAAGTGTCATAATTCTTCCTGACAGGAAATTATCATAACCTCGAATATACACATTGATATTTCTATATACAGGGTGAGGCAATAGTGCCTCAGAGTCCGATTGCTTGAGTTCTAAGATAGTTAGGACGATAATTCAAAAACCAAATATAACTAGAGAACTGTGTCTATATCTATATTTTCGAATATACAGGGTGAACCAAGGAAAATCTACAGGGTCAATTTCATTCTTTTCAAATGAAATGCTATGTACTTCAATCCATTTTTTCAAGAATTTTAGTGGTTTCCATCCTTTACTATCTCCCAACCACTTGGGAGTTATAATTTTTTTTGTCAAAATAATGCTATCTGCAGGTGCATACCGAAAAAACCACCGTTCTCAAGATTATGGAATGCAGCTTGCAGCTTTTCTCTCCTGAAGAAGCTAATAAAGATTAGCGAAATATTGAGATATAGAACGAATGAGTTTTATTGGTAAACAGACCGCAAACCCGAGAAGTCCCCAGCTGATTTTGTAAAGTTCGGTCGAGAATACATCCCTACTATATATATACAGGGTTATGATAAAGTAATGCACAAAATTCATAAAACGTATAACGATCACTTTTGAAAAAAATGCAAAAACACGTCAAACTGTATTTTTTATTCCGCATCTTTTGACATAAGTTACAAACACAAGCTCTATCACATAATGTGATAAAAATCATAGCTTCCCATTAAAAAAATTTGTTGATGACGTCATAACTTTGACAACTTTGACGTGATATTTTTGTAACTTATGTCAAAAGATGCGGAATAAAAAGAACAGTTTGACGTGTTTTTGCATTTTTTTCAAAAGTGATCGTTGTACGTTTTATGAATTTTGTGCATTACTTTATCATAACCCTGTATACATAATTATTGAGATAAATTTTGCTGTGAAAGTTTTCTTGCTTTGAAAACAAACTTGCTGCTGAGAAATACAATTGATCCGATTATTGCATCTATATTCAAGGAATCAGAATTTGGCGTGGTCTCCTTTTATTAAAACGAACAATTCCACTGATGCTTTTTGTTAAACAAGGGAAAATATCCACACATTGAAAAATATTTATGGAGATTATTCGTCTCAATCTTGAACAAAAAGTGAATTTCTATCCCATATCAACTGACACTTGCTGTTCTCTCATGAATTATTTCTGAACGTTCAAGACTGATAACACCACAGGCTGATATTCCACGGGACTTTGGGGTATAATTCCCTGAATTCAAGTTGATCCCATCAAGTGATCCCTCACACCGTCCTGACATACATCACCCACAGAAGTTCCATCAAACCATGATTATTTGAACCTTCCTTCTACTCACGATGAAAAACTTCCCAATTTTCCTAATGGTTCATGAATATTCAACACCAATTCAGAGAAAGGCATCTGTTATACCTGAGAGAGCGGTGACATAAAACAAAAACAGGACTATTTCGAGATTCCCAATTCTCTGAAAATTCGCTGAAATAATACAACATAATGATACCAGGTGTCCCGAGGGAAACTGACCACTCAAATATATGAAAGGAGTGTAATACGAAACAACTTTTCATAATGTTCCTAGAAACTCTTTACAGATTGGTTGATCATAAAGAGAGGTGTAAGTACCCTTAAGAATGGTGTTTCGATGAAAACAGTTTACAAATCCTGTTGAATAAGATAACTTGACTATGTGTAAAAGAGACGTGCCAATTGGTTCGTTGAAAATTTCATTTGATACTCAGCATTACACAGATTACCACCAATTCTATTATGAATGAATTTTTGCTACAATTACCGACTGAGAGAGGTTATTAGTGAGTTTTAGCACTACGACCAGGTCATAGTTGGGACGATGGTCGTTCACTAGAGTTAGGTGCGACCTTAGGTTTTTTTCGTATCATTTTGGGTTCGTTTTGTGTCATATAGTGTTTTTGTGTTACTATTTATTGGGTAATCATCGATACCGAATACTCCCTATCGTCCTACGTCTCATTGTATTTTTTTGTAGAACCATTGTTGAGAAGGTGAATTAGTTTACATGTTATTTCTTCCTGTTGAATAAACGTTTTTTGGGGTTTGCCTCTTTTATATGTTCCGAGTGATAAATTATGCAATTCAATTGCTGAATTAATTGAATGTAACAAACGGTTAGTGGAATAATTCAAATTATATCTTATTTGTTTGGTATGGATTTTCTATTATTAAAGAGTTGCTCAAACTATCCAGTAATTGAGAATCGTTTAGTTATGACCAAAATCCGTGATTTCAAAACTAGATTTTGTTTCAAAGGTTTTTAGAGAAGCTTCTTTCGGGAGGCCTACGGAATTCTCTTGGAGATCTAAGATTCATCCTGGAGTCTGTAGATTCTAGTTACAGTCAGATATTTTTTTGAGTCAGCTTTAGTGAAATATCCGTATAAATGTATACGTCACTTTTGAGGTATATTTCCAGGAAGGGCTAGGACTCAGTCAATAACTTGTGTGACATATCTACTAAAAGCTGGTGACGTCAGAAGAAAGCACACAATTGTGTAAATAGGTAACCTCTGAAAATTAATTCATTAGTGATTTTTAGTAAGACATATTCTTCGTACAGTATATTTTCTCAACTTTTTCTTTACTCGTGATTATGGAAACTAGGAAGTACATCCGGCATGAAGGAAAAAAATCACAACGATCTGTCAGTAGACTATAAAATAAAATAAACATTTTCACAGAAGTTTTACTATAACATGCAATAGTATCGCAAAGACGTACTCTAGGCTTAAAGTTGAATTTTATGTGATTTTGATGATAGAACATTATGTGAATATTATTATTTCAATCTAGAACTTTTATATCTGTAGAATATATTGTAAAAATTTCCATATTCCATAATTTGTTGCAATTTTCTACAATGTCATATTTTGTGAATATTGTGATTTCATTTCTGATCTGTACCTATACTTTCTATAAGTTACTCGGTGATGAATATATGTCATAAAGTATGTACATGTAATATTTATTCACTAGTTTGCGACATTTCAAAATTGAATTATTTCAGGAATTTTAAATCGTTTCAATTTATATTCATATTATATGTATTATTCTCTGTTAATGAGGTTGATATTTCGGACAGTAATAAGGTGTTTTTGAATGATTGATTTGAAAAAAGACAAGTTAGAACTGAGTTGCAATAAATGGTGGAGGTGCCGGTTTGACCAATTTTTGAATCCTAGATGCAGGAGATTCACATTGACGGATACACAGGGGGTTGCAAAAAATCATGTAATATTATAAAATTTTCTCTCAAGCTCGTTTTTTCTTCTTTTCTGTGCCCAATCAATATATTTTGTAAATTATTGGTTATTTATACAAAATATGTGTTCATGGGATCATGTTCCTTTTCGTTCAGTTTCATCGTTAAATTTTTAGAAGTACAACTATGCTTGGGCATTGGAAATAGTATTTGAAAATTATTTTAAATTCCCTATTTTCATTTCACAAGTTTGAAGAAGATGCGATATTTTCATCTCCATAACGTCTATCAGGCTGAAGATGGAGTCTGCTGAATCGGAAACATGTACCCCACCATAATGACACTGGTTGCTAAATAAAAGATGTGGAAATGAATCTGTAAAATTTTCCCTACTCACCCAATTATGATCATTCTCATTTTCTGCTTTACTGTAACCAGTGTCATAACTTCTGATTAATTCATAAACTAGAGTGAAAGATAATACTATCAACTCCGCCTCAACATGTAGTTATTTGTCTCATTCATTTTCCTAATTTTTTTTCTGAAGTACAATTCATTACTTTCGCGTCCCTTGCTTAGACTAGCGAAATCGTTTCTCCATGTCGTCTCTTTCAACATTCTGTCCTGCTGTGCCAGGAAAACCGATGCAGGCCTACTCCAATTTATGAAAATCGATTCACGAGGGTCCTTCCCATTCGGTCAGAGTTTCCGCACGCCCGACTGAAACCAACAAATTATAAAGCGGGCCATTGAAATCGAATCGTGTAACAAATGAAGTGTGACTCACGGTAAGAAATTGGTACTCAATTTTCTATTTGCCTGACTACAAGGGTGGAGTTGACTGGCGGCAAATAATGAATTATTGGATTGAATTGGTTCACATTGTGGGTAGTAGCCAAATAAGCTTCAAGAACTGATATTGAATCACATAGGTCTATGTCCAACCCGATCAGTTAGAGCAATAGTTTATTTTTATGGGGAGTGAGACAATAAGGTTCTTCAGAAGTGAAATTTGATATCCTGATTACAAATCCGTCGAAAGTTTAATATGTTGTACCCTGATATTGTTCCACAGAAACCGATATTTCCTTCGCCTTTGGCGAACAGTGTGTCACTCAGATCGACATCAGACAAGATTCAGACGCAACTTCAGCATATCTAACTGTACTCAAGTAAATGGAACTCTACTAAAACGATAACGAAATTATGGGTGTTCGGTAGCGAGGTGGTTAGATGCCGGCCTTTGGGACTTCTGCTTGCATTTGGCCAGGTTCGAATCCTGGGAATGGAAAATTTCTCCTCTATTTCGATGGTTGAGCGGAACTGAGTCAGGCTAATTGGTTGCATTTGCCTGAAAGTGGGGAATGAGTAGTTCTAATAGATTCGGCACTTCTCAATTCGCCTGGGGTAGGGAATGAGTAGTTCTAAAAGATTCGGCACTTCTTATTTTCTACAACGAACTCAAAATCCCCCGGAGCATGAGTCAACATCGGTATTTCGTCTATACCGTATGAGTGTCTTATTTGGTATTACAATGCCGCGTTATACCTGTGGATATAGGCAGAGACAGCATAAGCTGAAGAGGCTGACAGTAAATGCATGGTCTCAGCTGCTCCACGACACGCTCTGCATCTTAGTTTCAGGGACCTATAGGGCAGGCCGTTATGAATCACTTGGTTTCCGACTTCAGAAATGCGAAAGTCAGGTTTCTGGATAAGGCTAGGTCTTCAATGTTCTTGAAGAAGACCCCAAGCAATGCAGAAGACTCTCCGCAGCTTTGACGTGGTGATAGAGTTTGGGTTCGTCCTTTCAGTGTCAAATTCGAGACCGAGTTCATCGGCTGCACGGGTTGCTGCCTTGAACAAAATGCTCTAATCCCTACTTTTTCATGATCGCATAATACGCAGAGAAGAGAATCTGAACTCCTGATGACTCAACAGGCTCCATGTAGTACCATTCTGTCTGGAGAAATATAACTGTGGAAAGGACGATTTAGGATGCAAGCTCCTATCATTTTGCGAGTTTTTACATCGAGTTGTCACAGCTTTTCCCGAGTACAGTTCTGATGATCTGTCGGAATTTATGCTGATACTTGCCGCGAAGGGAGTTTTTAACAGAAGTTACCTCTTGGGTGTGGCATTGTTCCAACTCCAGGTGGGCATACGTCTCTCTGGCATCTAGATGATGTAGGATGCTACCGTCTACGAGCTGAACGTCTTCTCCGTATTCCTAGCATCGTCCTCTTTCGAGATGAACCGTGGCACATTTATCGATACCAAATTCCACTCCGATAGCATGCGTGTACTCTTGCACCACCCTTAATAATCATAAAGATTTTTTTTCCGGAGGCATATAGTTTGAGGTCATCCATGTGAAAAAGATGGGTGACCTTATGCCTCCGGTAGCTGGGGGTGCCGCAGTTCAATCCGCGGGTTTTCCATAGTGCGAACGGCGTGTTCCATGGAGTGTCCCTGGAACACGCCCCTTCTGAAGATGACCTGGACTGTTTGGACTCTGACTTGACCAGATGTTACGGTGAAGCGAGTCCTCCAGAAGGCATCAGCTGTTCAATGCATCCCACTATTTGATCGGGTATTGCAAGGCATCTGAGCAAATGCATTATGCGCTCATACGATGTATCAAATGCCTTGCGATAATTGATCCAGGCCATTGAGAGGTTATGCTTATTCTGCACGAAGTTCTGCGTGATGCATCTGTCGATCAGTAGGTTCTCTTTTCGCATGTATGAGATGCTGGTAAACATCTTATAACATGCGTTCAAGCATGTTATCGGTCTGTAGTTCTTTGGATCAGAAAAATATCCGTTTTTGGGGATTAGCACGGTTCGCCCTTTGATAAAACAATCCGGAATCTGTTGCTCCCCATCCAGCCATATGATAAGTTCAATTATAAATCGGTCTTCGAAAACTTTCCATGTGTGATGGCATAAAAGAAACAAAGTCTCACTGGAACAAAAAAGCAGATTCAGTTTCTCTGACTGATAACGGAGCAATCGTGACCAATCGACCGACGACGATAGAACAAGACATGATTAGACGTAAAATGAAACACCCAACATCGATTGTTCTGGTCAGCATTCACTCCACAGCAGATAATGATTCTTTTTCCGTCTATCTGGTTTATCTGTTTCGAAACTCCCAATCCGACCAACGAATTTTCCGAATAGGTGCATCTGACAAACCGATAAATTACAACGTATTCTTCGGTCTTGGCCCACAAATTAATTGAAAATAGAGAACAATGGGCTTGGAAACTCGCAAAACCAAACAACCGAGATCTTGGGGAATCGCAGAATGTTAATTCTACATCTCAATTCCCGATAGCTTTCCTTTTTTGTTTACGAAGATGTTTCCATCAGTGGTGTAACATAGAATGAATATTCTTCAATACATATAAGAGAAAACGAGATTTTGAACGTTTCCATTATGTTAAACTAGTAATGAGATGTGATAAAATTATAATAAAAATAACGAATCCATAGGGTATCGGCGAATCATATTTCCTCAATATTCTCGCTGCATTGGAGAGTTTTGGTAGCCCTTCTTAAAGATCGATATCTCACACTCTGCGTGATCCTGCATATCGGCACCACATAATTTGACGACTGAAGTCTTCTCATTCGTTGTCAGACACATCAACTCCTTGATAATACTGGATAGGAAGGAAAACCGTTCCTGCCACATTCTCTACCACATATTTCTGGAACTGTCAGGTCGATGAGGTTATAGCAAGTCTTCCATATGTTTTGATATTCCTGCATATCGTGGGCTTTTGATAAGAATAAGATGTTCTTCAGATTCTCAGATAGTGGATATTTCTCTGAAAATCTAGATATCATTTACGACTAGTACCTCGAAAAAATATTGTGGGTTTACTATACTTACTCCGTACTGAACTTTCTCTTCGTTGGATTGATATAGATTTTTTTCCGGGAAAGCTCTGAAACCCGAAGATAATGCCGTTTATCTTTTCCATTACTCGGTAAGAGATCTTACACGAATTAGTCGGCTTTTGTAATAGCTCATCAGAGCGCTATCTGGCAAGCACTACGACCAGTTTACCAGGTTTGAGTCCTCCAGCCCTTTTTGATTCTGTTCCAGGTACTCTGGATATTCAATGGATCCGTTCATGGATGAAATCTATTCTGCAAATAAATTACAAGGTCACAGGAAACAGCTATCGAGCCCTTATAATACTAGTGGTAGTCGAGCCGGTTGATTCATGCTAAATTATAGGCCACAGCAAATAATGATAATGGCCGCACAAGCCATACCTTTGGGTACACTCTATGAATGTTTATGAGGGGGATTATTATTATTATCTGGCACAAGTTAAGGCAATCGAGGAAGGGATAGAGACTGGCACCATATCACTAGTATGTGCCACAGTTGCTGTAGATCGCAGGTGGGGGAGTTTCCCTGTGTCCAATAGGAATCAACTCCTGTCGAATTGGTCTACAGTCTTCTTTTTCTCGAAGTAGAATTCTTGGAGTATCTTGATCCACCTGGAATTTTGAAGTGTAGAAGTCATGTTATCAATTCTGAACAGGAATCTTCATCAACAATGACAATCAGTTCATACCTAGTGACTTACCAATTGCATTAAGTTCTTGGTGTTTTTTCAGTGTTATTTTTCTGTTCTTTCTGGATCTAGATAGGACTACTGCAAATCTCAAGATAGTGGCGTCTGTCTTGAATGAATTTTTCCGTTTTCAATTGGGTAGCTCAGAATATGTACCCTGACCTCAAGGAATCTAGGAATTTTAGAGAAAACTTAATCTGTGCTCGCCTTTTCTTGAGTCTGGTAGTGAATAATTTTCTCACTTCATCACGTTCTTGAGTTCATGGTTGATTTTGGTGTGGTTGAGTTATCTAACTTGTTTGTTTAAATTTGTGTGTAATCTCAGGTAGCCGAGTGGTTAGAATCAATGCTTGTCAATCATTCTGACTTCAAATAATTTTTCTGATGGTCTAAGAAAGTGTTAGGAATCGCACGTTGAAATATAAGACCTCATTATTAACCTTTGGCTCGCACAAGTTTCTACTTCTGAGGGCTGTCGTTCGTAGGGGTACGACAGCTGGTTAACTGAAAAAAACAATTTTAATTTTTTTTTCATCATTCCCGCCTCTTTCATGACTTTGTGGGTGGTTTGAGATGATTTCCTCATCAGTGATTGCAGTGCTGATCATAGCGCACGTGATATAAGCAAGCCTCTAGATTCACTGTGGTCGTTCTTTGCCGATTTCTGTATCATTTTAAACCACCACAAAAGTGAGCCTGTTCAGGTATGGCATGGCTTTCAGTTTCATTCCTATGTTTTTCCTCATCTTCTGCAGAATCCAAATTTACTACAAAACATCTGTCTTTTTACGAAATTTGGTTATTAGAATAACAGGCGGGTAAATGTAGAGGCAATCAGCTTAAGAAGCACAAGAAGCCACCTTGCATGGTTGTAGTGCCCTTGGGCATGCAAATTCAACCATGGATATGATATAAAGGAAAAGCTATAATAATAAAAATCTTGTTCCCCAGTTACTTCTCATACCAGAAAGCTTTCGAAATAATATAGCATTTGCTCGGTTTGTGAACAGCTATGGAACGTATGAGCGAAATACCTTCGCGAGATAAAAGTTTCATGAATTGTGAATTTTATCTCCTATACGCCCCATCAATAACCCTCTATCTGCTTCCAAATGTGTTGCAGTTCCACGAAGGATGTTGAATACTCCACCGAAATAAGTCTAGACGATATTGTTTCGCATGTTGTAGTTTATGTTATTGTGTAACTTCGAAATAGTTCCCAGAAACATGTCGAGTGCAAACATATGGAATCAATATTTTCATTCACAGTAACATGTTGCGTTCGTTGCAATTCCTGAAAGTTTGGTGATCTAGACGTGTTTGTTGTGTGTTATTAAAACGGGCAGAAAAGTAATTAGTTTGCAGGTCATTCGTTTGTTGAAGAACTATAACAGAATATAGATCAAATAAGAAGTAAACTTGCTGCTGTGAATTTTGACTTTTGATGATTCGTGTCTCTGGACTTTTGCAATTTTATTCAATATGTAAAATATCTTATCTTTAATCTTTAATCTGTAGGTTTGTCTAGAGCTTAAAAGCAATGCGCCACCAAAAATCTTCGAAATAACTATGACGGAAATATTCAGCCTATCCCAGTTCCATTCCTTGACCCTTGAAATGAGTGTGAGCTGAAGAATGATCTACATTCCAGCTTTGACATCGAAAATAGGACAGCTTCAAATTTTTTTCAAATTGAATGAAGGCCAATTAAATGAAGGCAATACGAATATCTGTTACTTAAGTCGCTTGATGAGATAACTGAACTTGAATTTGGATCACGAAACTATTGAACCCTTTGGAAATACATATTTCTTAGCCGCTGAAATCCTGAAAAAGACAATCAGGGAGACAACTTGACATCACGTATGGATTTGTGCAAATATAACAATATTATAGAAGATCATTCCAGTATCTAGAAGTTGAAATCGCGAAGTGTTACCAAAGAGATTGGAGTGAATAATTTTTGGAGTATTTGGGTGAAATGCCTGGGAAATGTAGAATAAAAATCAAAATCCGTAAGAACGAAATCAACGATATGATTTATTTGTGATTCACAATTCTAACTCAATTTCATATAAATTGCAACATTGTATATTACGCTGTCACAATATGATGTGATATAACTTAAAATAGTATTATACAAGAAATGTGAAACAATTTTAAAGAAAAAGTTATGGAAGCAGCAAAAAAAATATATGGCGCTAGTAAAAAAACTAATACAAGAAAACAAACAGATGGTGTTCAGATGAATTAAAACGACAAGTAAAACTGAAAAATATGTCATGAAAATCTTTTGTAAACAACAGAATTTCTTTTTTTCTATCACTACTATTGATGATGCTACTCACTCTATGTACACTATGTATAAGCACTTACTAATTTCAAGCATGAGCTTGAGATACTACTCACTTTTTTATTTGTTTGTATATTAGAATGTCTATTTCAATAAATTTATTATCGTGTTTAAATTTTTCTACATTATCTTCAATATTATCAATCAATTAGTTCGCAAACCTTCCTTAGACTGAATAACTGTGCCAAAATACAACGATTTTGATTTGAAATAATGAGTTTTCCGGAACAGGTGGATAAGTGAACTTTTTTACATCACATCTCTTCATATGTTGGCCATTTCATGGCATTCCCTTTGCACGATTGTTAATTAATTTCGTCGGAGTTCAACTCGAAATCCTGAGCAAGTTCTCTCTATCAACATCGCGATAACCTTTTTCATTTCGTATGCGTATAACATAATAAAAGACGAAATTTTGCAGAGTGAAAGTTCGTTATAGCAATATTTACATTTCTGTTAAAATGAGAAAGTCGATGAAAAAATAATATCCCGCTGGGGCGTATTTTCATAACGTTATCGAAGCTGGGGCGGTATTGCTGACAGAAAATCCAATTTTAAACCTTGTAGATGATTACGTTGAAATATCTCATCTTCCAGAAGCACAAAAAATTGTTAAATCTTTCCTGTGAAAATAAGGGCATGAAAGTGGTAGGTGATAAATGGAGGAAAACTGCAAAGAGTTTCTATGGAGTTAATTAAATAGAGAAGTTCTATATCCCTTTGGATAAACAACAGAAGGCTGTATGCAGGAAAATTACCACGAATGTTGATTTTAATCTAATATCACAGAATATTCTTTTGATCATATTGCAAAATGGCGACGAGATTAAATAATATGTATAATTTCAAAATATGAACAGACTCATAACAGTTTTAAGTTCATGGCAAAAGAAGTAAGCAGAAAAATGGAATGATTTTACTCATAATTGAAAAAATTCGTACACAGCAATCTATCCCACTCTACTAAACTATATTCCTCACATCTTTGAATATAATGTTGACAAGTACTAGATCGATTCAGATATATGCGGGCGACAAAAATTGCAAAAGTTATAAACAATAACGTCAAAGGTTTTTTTGTAAATATTTCAAAAACTATTCGAGATATCCAAAATTTTCAAGAAGATCCTGAAAGAACCGAAAATGTCCCAACTAATGTTCCTCCTCCACGAACTGTACCGACATTATTTATAATTTTAATTCAGAGGCAAAACTCAAGAACTCACTCTCTCAACACACAAATGAAAACGAAAATCGTCAACAAAACAATGTCCATCCCGATTATGTGATTAACTATGCTTTCTAGAATTAGTTGATTTATACCAGTTGAAAGTTAATATATAAATGCTGATTATTTCAGAACTAAAAACCTAGAATTTTTAACATTTTGGAAATACTTTTGAAAGGGTGTTGAAACGATCCCCGTTGAGAAAAAAAAAAAAATTGAATTTTCACATTTCATTAACAAAGGTATTAAAATATAAAGAAAGTAAATAAGTGAATACATTTTTTTTTCAATTCATTCATTGATTTTGTTTTCTTATTACTTATTACTTATTACTTATTACTGTTTCTATTCAATTTTTAGTATTTCAATTTTATTGTTAAAAAAAATTCAAATAATAAAAGTTGAAAATTGAAAAAATCATTTGAATTGAATAATTGTTATAAAAAAATGTATTGTTAATGACAAAATTTTTGTTGGAAAGCTAATCCTTGATGAGAACGATGATTTAAAAAACATCGTTTGTGAAAAAAGAAAAAATTATTATTGACAAAAAACGCTATTGCTATTTAACTTTTTTTCTTGTTTCTAAATATCAATATTGAGAAACCATTTTTATAAAAAAATCATCATTCATCACGATCTTTCATAATCTGAAAAATTGAAAAATTTATTCTTCAACTACTGAAAAATATTATGGAAACAACTTTATGTCTTTTGGGTAGTATATGTTCGAAAATTACATTAAAAATTGAAAGATTAAAAAAGTTTTGTTGTTTCCGTAATATTTTTGAGTATTCAAAAGAAATATTGCGCAGAAGTTCATTTGTTTGTAACAGATTGTATGTTCAATAAACAAATAAAAACTTAATAAAAAAATATTTTTTTCTGAATATGAGAGAACGTGATAAATGATAATTTCAAAAACAGTATATTTTTTTTGAAATTGAAAAAAATTGTTTATTAACAAGTGCGTTTTCATGGAAAACAATTTTTTTTAAATCGTTATTTTCATCAAGGATAGTATTACCAATAATAAAAATTTGTCTTATTGACAATGCATTTGTTAATAACAATTTATAAAATAATGAATGTTGAAAATAAAATAGTTATTTATGCAACAAGTGCAAAAAGTAAGTGTTTATTGCACTCGACGTGAAATTGTCCGATGAGGCCGTCAGGCCGAGTTGGACAACACGTCGAGTGCAATAAACATTTTTTGCACGAGTTGCATACAATATTTTTTCTACTTCATGCAAAAAGCAAAAAATTATTTATTCAGGTGCGGCACTAGGTGAAGGAAAATGAAATACGCAATTTAAATAAATAATTATTACTATCGATTTGATCACCATCATCTAGTTTTCCATTAATATTATTCATTTCAAAACTTTCAGTTCTGTAATTGTCAGAATTAAATTTTGACTGACGTTTATATAACCACAGTTGCATTATAAAAATCAAAATCATAGTAGCCATGAGCGCGTATGTTATCGCAAGGTGTGGTCATAGTACAGGCAGTTTGCTCTATGCAGGTAGACGGTTTAGAACATAGCGGATCGGTTTTGATTATAGAGTCATTTTCGGGGAGGTATTGTTTGTTCAACTCTGACTGCTAACATTAATACAAAAAAAAATATAAAATATGTAGCTGTTTAAAACGTATGGCCAATTTCACAGAATATCTGCTAAATATGTAGTGGGTTTGAACGTTTATGTTTATCATGATGACAGCACGTTGAAGTAGAATGACAGATGAGTGCAATAAAAACTTTAATGCACTAGTGCAATAAAGAGCTTCTTTTTCCACTGAATATAGTTCAATAAAGTTTTGCTTTTTGCATGAATGTAGAAAAAATAAATTTCAATTACATAGCTATCAGTAATAAGAAACAAAATGAGTACTTAATTGAAATAATTGAAAAAAAAATTCCAGATTGCTCCATTTACATTCTACACTCGTCAAAATTATGATCAAAAGCATAATTTTCAGTGGTTCAGCGGCAGTAATCATACTAGTTCAATGAAAATGAATAATATATCGTGGAAATGAATGAACATCAAACCACCATTCCAATTAGTGTTCTCCTCTCTCTCTCTCTCTCTCTCTTTTCCCCCATCTCTATCTCTTTCTCTATCCGCATTGTACACTGCAGGCATTCTACAGTGGCATTGAAAAGTACAAATGGAAAAAATCTCAATTTGATAAAATTGTAAAAATCTCCAAAGGCATGAATCGCATGGAATTAGATCGGGAATTCTAGGAGTCCAATCCACTGAATATCGTCCGATCCATCAAGAAGGTAACAGATAATCAAGAAACTCACGCATTTCAACTGTAGAGTGTGCTGGAGTACAGTCCTGTTGAAAATACAATCTTCGAAAATTCGATTTAGAAGCAGATACCTCTCAGAATTTAGGTTTTCTCTTCAAAATACTGGACCAATGATTTGGTTGTTGAATTTTTCTCGAAGAGAAGTTCTTCGATTCTTGACAACAGTTCGCATTTCCTGCAGTTGATGCTCGTAGTCATTTAATCAAGGGTTATGAAGTTTGTTGAAATTATTTTCGATACTATAGAACCACTGAAATTTTTCAAAATCCTGCTTACAGTGGAGTAGTTAATATGTTTTTTGGGATGCCGTTCGTTGAATATTCTCGCTGATTCCCTGTACATCTTAAGATTTCCACTAACAATTAGAACAAGCTCTATTTTTCTTGTATCCATCCATTTATTCAATATCGTCTTACCAAAGTTTTTGCCAATGCTCCAATTCATTCAAAACTGAATATTTTATATCCGAAACAGATTCAAACTTATGTTTCCATTTCTGTGAGAGTTCTAGTATCTCCAATGTGGATAGATTTGTATTAAATCCCTTTGCGAAGAAAGTAATGAATTCATCCGGTCCACGAAAACTTCAAAGCCGGAAAACAGTTATCCGATACTTTGCTATTACACAAATCAGCTTCCCGAAGTATCTTTTCTTTGCACTTAACAATATTAACCTATTCCGGAAGGAACATTTTACTTTTCTGTTTACGCCCCAGAGGGAAATTCTGGAACTGTATTAAATTCTTCCACGTGCAAGCCTGCTAGGCGAATTGAGTTAACAAACATTTGAATCGGGAAAAATAGAGAATGGTTTGGAGAACAGCTATACTGTTTAATTTTACTCCACAAAAATTGGGTAATAAGGTGAAGAGATGTTCAGAGATAATACGAAAACCAGAGACGATCTAGAATTCACTTATTTATCGCATTATAAAATCACATCAAGCACAGAAAATATAACATATATTATCGAATGTAGAGAATCAACACAATGGTGACAGAAATATAATAAAATCTATTACACTGTCGCATTAAGGAAATACTCAATCAAATGATTTCCACACGAAATGTTGGATTACTTGTTTTGCAATACCTCGACAATATTCTGCGAATGGAAACATTCCCCACAGAAATAATCTGTATATATTGGACAGTTTATTATCATTCACAGTAGGGAAGTCCACTGTTGGCGAAACCTGGTGGCCTAAGGTTATTTATTTACCTATTATTTTTTTTATTTAATTACTAATATAAGGGTTACAATCAGATTGAACAATCCAAAAACATAACCCTCTGAATTATAAATCAGCTGAGTGGGTTGTGGAGAAAATGAGAAGGAAAAGCAAATAACAAAAAAAAAAAAAACATGAACAAACAAAAGGTAAGTTATGGAATAGGCAAAAGTAAATTCAGTTCAGATGCACATATGTGTGCATATGAAAGAATAAATAGAAAAATCACGAAAATTACATTTTTAGAATAGGAATGACCTTTTTCAACTCTAGACTAACCCTTTCAACTCGTGAACGGTTTCAACTGTAGATGAAGATTGAAGATAGAGCCATTCTGCGAACGCCAATCGATTCTGGAATATGTAATTAGAATACTCGCCATAAATTTCAAAGCAATCAGTGAAAAAAATGTTCGAAAAAAGTCCTAAGGGATAGACTCAAATCATGAGAGATACAAAATTGTCTGATTTACATGAAATTGAAGAACGGTTGAAAATAGAGCAATTCTGCGAAAGCCAATCGATTCAGAATAAAGAAATTAGTATTTGAGTCTGTGAATTTCATGTCGGTCATAGGAAAAAATCATAAAAAATAAAAAATTATCAGATTAACTTGAAATTGCAGATGCACATATGTGTTCATATAGAAAAAGGTTTAAGTTTACGAGAATCATTGTAAAAATAACGAAAAATCAATTTTTGGGGAGAAATGACCTTTTCAATATGTAAATGAAACCTTCAATTCAAGAACGGTTTCAACTCTAGATGAACTTTTCAATTCAAAAACAGTTTATCAGTGGGATATAGTTACTATTAATGATTTGTCTTATAAGCATTATATCTAAGAATTTTTTGCTGTACACTCGCAATTCTATCTACGTGGACTTGATACTGGAGATTCCATATGACCAATGCGAAATACAGTTCACTCCGTATGTACTCATAATAAATACTGAGAAGTAATGTTGGATTTCTGAAATTGTGATACTCTTTTTGAGAAAAATCCCATAATTTTATTGCATTCGTTGATCGTTTTTCCCAAGTACGGTTTGAATGTCTGAGTCTATCAGTTCCCCTAGATCTTTCACTACAGATACAGTTTTCAGTTCATGGTTTTTTGATTTGTATTCGAAGTAAAAACTATTTCTGTCTTTGGTGAAAGTGATTGAGACACATTTGTCAAGATTCAAGACGGCTATTTCTATCACAAAACTATATAAGGTGGTTAAGGTCCTCTTGTATCTTTCTGCATTCACTCAGGTCATTCACTGCAGATACAATTCCAAGTCGTTTGAATAAAGTAGAAGTGAGCAATGTTTAAAAGATGTAATTGATTCATGAATGTGATTTTTAAGAATAACGGTCCAAGCTGACGACTCCCTTGAGGAATTTCAGATGATGATTCGAAGTGTTTCGAAATATTTCCATGTAGCGCTACCATCTGAGTTCTGCCTTGCAGATAGGACCATATCCATTTCAGGAGGAAGTCGCCAACTTCAGCAAGACTGGTTATTGAAATTTCGTGACTGATTTTATCAAAGGCTTCGCAGAAATCAGTCTGAACGACATCGACCTGAATCTGATTATTCATCGATTCCAATAAAAATCTGTGAAAGTCCTTTCTATATTGACCGAAGAGAAAAAATCCGTGTTCTTGAATTATTATGTTTCCACATTTACTGAGAATTTCATTGTAAATGAGCTTTTCGGAGAGCTTTTCGGATATGCCTAATTTACTGATAGGTTTATAGTTTCTGATGTTGCGTTTATCACCAATTCCATGGCATGGATTGGAATGATGTGAGTTCTCCATTTGGAAGAAAAAATGCCATGCCGAGATAGGTTGAAAATATGTGAAAGTAGGAGAACTTAATTGTTTTTGCATTGTTATATGAATGGCACTGGGATTTCATCGAGTATAGCACATTTTTTAGAGTCTAGAGAATTTATGACCACCGTAGGCTATAATCCAACCATAACTGAGCTGAACATGAGGCTAAACTCACCCAATTCAACAAAGAGATGAGAGAAGCAAAAAAAGCAATTGTGGAAGAAGTACTGTGAAGTGATGATGGATACTTCCACATGTTTCAAAACCCACAAAGTGCTGGCGAAGAAAGGTACTGTAAATCCAGTGGGTTTCCCAGAAAAGGACGATGATACCTACCCAACAACTTTTGAGGAAAGTATATCAGAGATAATCGAGGCACATTTTCCAGCAACAACAAATCTTGATGACCCAGTAGCGCTGAACAGTTCAATAACGAAGCCAAAAAGTCCAAATGCTACAGAGGTAACAAGGCCAAAATGAAAAGGGTGGGCTTTAAGTTCCCAACCATACAGATTTCTAGGAAAGGATGGATATACCCCATCCTACTCCAAAAGGGGAAGGATATACTAGTTCCAAGAAGGTGGAGAAACTAAATGACATGACGCCCAAATCATACCTTCCTGCTCAAAAAACTCTGGAGAGTCCAATTCTATCAACAAACCCCCTCAAATGGCACTGGATGATGTCAACAGGCTACTGACCAAATATCTAGAGGACAAAGAGAGCCATGACGACATTATTAGACAATGAGAGTATCTCAAACAATATATCTACAAGGTCAGTCACCAAAGCTCTAGAGAGTAGAGGCGTTTCACCCCTTCTGTCTCTGTAAATGAACGCCAGCTTGGAGATAAGGGTTTATAAAAACATCTTTTGGCGAAACCATAGTCATAGCAAGAGCAAGCAGAGGATCTCCGCTAGGAGGGCGTTATCACCTCTTCTGTAGGTGTCCTAGTAGACGAGTTGTTGAAGAGGCTAACATCCAAAGATATGTTTTGCCACTGGAGTATAACACAGCAGGAGACTTCATCATCATTACTGTCAGAATAAGACTTGAAGATGAAGGGGAAAAGGAGATGTACAAACACTTAAACATATAATTATCTATTTCACAGCATGTGAGTCGATATGGTGACACTCCAATAGAGGATGGTGAAACGTATATGGAAGATTATATTCCACTAACCCAACCAGATCCGCGACTGTGTCGTCTCAAATTTATTGCAGGTTGAACTTTTTTCATCAATCGATTTCAGATAGCCTTGATATATTCAATCCAATGGGAATGTAGCAGCTGCAAACGTTTTGTGGAAATATTATTCTACTTAAAATTGAAACGAATCTATTAGCTCTTCTATGAATATCATTTCCTGGCACTGAATGAAAAGGAGAATCTCACTTTCTTTTTAGGAGTAAAACTAAACAGTGACAGATGCAGGCACAGTGGTAATTTACATTTTGATAAAAAGCGAGAATTTGTGTACACTATGCTGAGTGCAGCAGAATAATAAATGCATATTAGGGAATTGTTGCCGTGGGTAAACTTCGCTTGTAGCTCGTGAATAGATTTTCTTGCACGGAGCAAATGAGGAAATGTTGAGATGGTTCATTAATGATGATAATAATTTTATTGATCATGATACTTTCACAGTCTGGCCTGGACATTGAAAAATTTCAAACACAATAACACGAAAATTAACACAGAAGACCACAAGGAAATAAATCTGCACGTGGTATGGGATGTTTGTTTAAACATCATACATAGAGCATTGAACACAAGTATCATTGAAACACATCTTTTTATGGTTAGAGTGAGTTTTTTATGTATACCCTCCCGAAAATCGATTTTAAAGTTGTTTTTGAGAGTTGTACAGTTAGTTTCTTTGTAAAAATTACAGTGTCTTCCACCAAACTAGCAATTCCTCCGAACGTATCTTGTTATTATTCAAATTAAATGGAATTTGACCCAAAACAGTACCTTGGGGCATTCCACATTTTATTATTCAAAAAGTGCTCATAGCAAACTTGATGTTGACGTGCTGTTTCCTGTTACATAAGTAACTCTAGATTAGTTTATGGGCTACTCCTCGAATGCTAACATTTGTAAGCACCCTCAATGATTTCGTGTCGAGTGATATTGTAAGATCAATGAGTATACAGATAGATGTACTTTTTTGTCAGTTGTATTAATAATCGAACCTATCAATGTGGCAATTGCATCGGGCGTTGAAATTCGAGGTGAATGTGTACAATCGAAAAAGAAACTACTTTTTGGGTATAAAATGTCAAAAATTCCCTTGCAAAATCGAAGTTGTCGAGAAAACCCTATGAAATCTTTAATGACTCGGAATTGACTTCATATTTGATCAGCATATTCAAACAAGATTGCATTTTACGAAAATATTAAAATGTTTTTGGAGGGACATGAAACCTCGGAACTCTAGATGTAATTTTCAACTCTAGAGCGGTTAAAAATAGAGCAATTCTGCGAACGCCAATCGATTCAGAATGATGAAATTACAATATTACGTTAATTTCAAGTTGATAGGCAGATATAAAAGATAACTAGAAAAAAGTCCTGAGGAGCAGACCCCTAAAAATCATCAGATTCACTCGAAATTGGCACTGTATAAGCGAAATTTTATGCTGATTCCGAAAATATATGATTTGTATATGCTCAGATATAGCGTAAAAAAGGAATAAACGTGAAAAATTCCCTTGCAAGATCAAACTTGCGAAGGTGTCGTAAAAAGCCCATTCGACGTCATAGTTTTGGTGTGTAATATCAAAAAACAATGCATTCTTCGTACGAACGTAAAAAAAATAATTGAAAATGTTTTTGGATGGAAATGGCCCCTTTCAATTCCAAATGAACTTTTCAACTCGAGAACGGTTGAAGATAAAGACATTCTACGAACGCCAATCGATTCAAAATGATGAAATTAGTATATTTCGTTAATTTTTGGTTGATGGGCAAATATAAGAGATTACTTGAAAAAATCCTAAGGGGTAGACCCATAAAAATCATGAAAAATACATAATCATCAGATTCACATGAAATTCACACTATTTACGCGAAATTTTATGCTGATTCCGATAATAATTGATTTGTTTATGCTCAGATACAAGGTTCAGAACAAAAAAGGAATAAAACGTCAAAAATTCCTTTGAAATTCTATGAAATCTTCAATTGACTCGGAGTTGACTTCATATTTGGTGGTGGTTTCTAAAATATATGACTTGTATAGGCTCAGATACAAAATTGAGCATAAAACCACTGTGCCTTAAACCCTTCACCTATAAATCTGCCCAAGAGTTCTTCCATGATTAGATATTTTATGTAATTGTAACAATTTTTTTTTAACAATGACCCTGAGGCCGGTCATGGCCACGCCTGTTTAGATATTCACGCTCGTTAACGGTTCAACGTTGAGTCCCGGCTGTTCGAGAATGGTAAGAGAATTCTACTTGTTGGTGTATACAGGGTTATGATAAAGTAATGCACAAAATTCATAAATCGTACAACGATCACTTTTGAAAAAAATGCAAAAACACGTCAAACTGTTTTTTTTATTCCGCATCTTTTGACATAAGTTACAAAAATATCACGTCAAAGTTGTCAAAGTTATGACGTCATCAACAAATTTTTTTTAATGGGAATCTAATAGTTTTATTACATTATGTGATAGAGCTTGTGTTTTTACACAAGGGAAAAATAGTTGCAGTAGGGCTCACATAAGAAAAACAACGAGAAAAGGAATAAAAAACGAAATAACAAAACCAATTATAAAAAGAGGTCAAACTTAAACTTATCTAGTAAGAACATGTGTTCTTATAAATTTTTTCAATTGTTTTACTAAAACAACGGTTTGTCAGTGTCAGAAATTCTAATGATGGTAGGTTACGGCGATCGCCTTCGATGTCATGAAGAAGCATGTGCTTTATTTAACGCAACACATTTTGAAAGACCTCCAATTGCTAGAAGCACAGTAAGCAGAATTGTTGCAAAATTTGATGCAAAGCGTGAGGGATGCTCCAAAATCTGGACGACCAGGAATAAGCGACGATGTGAAGTTAGATATTTTGCTGTCAGTAGAAGAACACCCTCACGCAACTACAACAGAAATTGCCTTACAAGAAAACGTTAGTCAGTCGTTTGTAGTAAAGATGTTAAAAAAAGAAAAACTACACCCATACAAAGTTCATCTTGTTCACGAACTCTCAGAAGATGATACGGACAGACGTTTGGAATTTTGTGAAATCTTCATGCGGCATTGTGATGAAAATCCAAATTTTCTTAATAGTGTAGTATTGTCCGATGAGGCAACGTTTTGTCTAAGTGGTTCTGTAAATCGACACAATTCTCGCTGCTGGGCTCGGGAAAATCCCCACTGGATGCAGACAAAACACACCCAGCGTCCCCAAAAAATTAATATTTGGGTAGGAATCGTCCGGGGAAGATTTATTGGTCCTTATTACTTTCGCGGGAATTTAACAGCTGAACGATATTTGGAACATCTTCGTATGGCAGTGCTTCCGGACCTACTTGCGGCATTTCCGGATCCAAATAATGGGGACAACTTGGATCCCAGTATTTGATTTCAACAAGATGGCGCACCACCACATTATGGTCATACTGATCGAAGGTTTCTGGATAACCAGTTTGAAGGACGGTGGATTGAAAGACGTGGACCAATGGAGTGGCCACCTAGGTCACCTGATTAACCCCCCTTGATTTTTTCTAAGGGCACATTTGAAAAGTCGGGTATACATTAACCGGCAAGACAATTTAGAAGACTTAATGGAAATAATTAGACACGAAATGACTCCGCAGATGATCGAAAACTCTATAAATGCGGTCTACCATCGTCTTGGCCTATGTCAGTTAGTAAACGGGACACAGTTTGAACAATTCCTATAAGAAATAGTTTTGGTTCAATGGACTGTTTAGTTAATTGAAAAGTTATTATGAAACTTACGTTTATTTCGTTTTTTATTCATTTTTTCTTTTTTTTTTCTGATGTGAGCCCTACTGCAACTATTTTTCCCTTGTGTACAAACACAAGCTCTATCACATAATGTGATTAAAATCTGTATATATAATATATAATAATATAATAATATATAATATATAAAAACCCTGTATATATAAGACGCTCAATATTAGATGGCAGACAGAGTCGCAGAGTTGCAGATATAGTTCGGGAGTTCGCAAATCGACAGTAACTGTGATATAAATGTTTCAAATGAATTAAGTTATTATTCCAATACCCCATTTTTTCAAGATTTTCGAATTATCTGCACACTCATTGAATTTTGTAGAGATTTATCTTCCAGACTCAACAAATTTTGTTGAAGTTCCTCTATCAGGGTATTCGAATTTTTTTGAAGTTTGTTATCCAATGATTTTGTTGTTTCGTCGAGTTTATTCTTCACAGAGCTCAAATCAATTCAAGAAACTTTGAATTAAATGGTTTTGTAGTCTTTTCCTTCAGTCAGTTCTTTCTCGAAAAACTGCCTTCTTTCCGGTTGTTTCAAACTCACGTTCTTCCAGTTCTTGCTTCAATTCACTGACCTTCAAATCAACCAGGCGAACTTTCCTCGAAAACATTTTGAATTTCAGTGTCTTTGACCGAGATATGTCTTATTCCACACAGTTTATTCTTCCATAATGTGCGAAACTGTCCACTTCGCGAAAACGTATTTGTTCAACGGGTCACTAGTCTAATTCGCGGGATTAAGGTCTATTATTTTTTTTTAACGTAGCTGGGAACTGTCCACTTCGCGAACACTTATTTATTTTAAAAATCCTATTTATGACACCGATCAGAAGAGTTTTAAATTTTTAAATAAACTAGCGAAATTAGTTGAGTGTATTTTCACTACAGTATCGTGAATGAAAAGATAGACAGCTTTCCTAAGGGTAGTACTCTTCTACTACTGCTCCTAATCTGATAACCGTGAAAATAATAGAAAATATAATAAAACTTCGCATGTTACCGTAAACCCGCATTTTATATCCTTGCTATGGTTCAATGAGGGTGCTTGCCGTAATGACAACAAATGTAAATTTTTCAAATCAGAGAGCAAGCAACGAATTGTTTCGTCTGCCTTGCTACATTATTCATTCATATCCGATGCGAAAATTCCCCTTTTTCCTGAAATCCTCGAGCAAAACCACAAAAGCCGCATTGCCAATGTCTGCGCCAGAAAATAATGGAAGAACCTCATTGTGCTGTCTGAAACAATACCAGACAACACTTTCATTGCGGAATTGTTTCATCCATCAAGATCAGATATTGCAGAGTTGTGAATTTTCCTCGTGGGGCCGTACGGTTTGGGGTTCGAGCAACACTTATAGTGGAATAAACTGAGATTTTGCATATTTTGATATACATCGTATTGATTTTCCATTAGTTGGGTCAGGTGGGGTGGATTGGGGTTACGTTTGTTACCTCCCTCCATTGTTTTCGGATACGATATATTGGTCCCTGGTGGTGAGGCATTGATAAATAAGTTGTTTTCATACTCAGAGTGGGCGTTTTTTGATATATTGGGGTGATAATAAGTTAGTTATGAAACTTTCTTCTTCGATAGGGTACAGGTTTACACGAAAGCAAAGATTAGGCATGGTAAAAACAAGCCTATTGAGTGCATACAAAACAGAATTGATTGATTCCATAGTTGGGTGTCTCATAAACCGATACAGGGTGAGTCAATTTTGATGTAATATAAATCTTTAAATTCATACATTCAGAAAAACAACCACGAAATCAACATTTTTAAGAAAGGTCCCCGCACAGAAATCACCCTGTAATTCACGATTAACTCATTATTATTCATTATATTCATCATTTTCTCCTTAACACTGTTCCAAAAATTCAGTTTCCTACTATTACAAGTTTTATAGTTACTAATTGAGAAAATTATTACCATTTTCATGATGAGTTGAAGGAACTTGTTCACGCGTACATTGTACTAGTGGCCAAGATTTTTCACAAACAGTGAAACGTGAGAATGTGGAGATCCAAAATAAATGTAAAAGAGGGTGAAGGTTAGAGATAACAATCACATCAGATGTATGAATTTAATAGTTTAGTGAATTTTGTTGGTTTAAGCTTTGTCGGAATAAAAAACGAACTACCTGGGAGAAGTGAAAATGAATGATAGAATCCTCTTTTACATTTATTTCGATCTCCACATTCTTACGTTTCACTCTTCGTGAAAAATCTTGGCCACTATTGATTTTCAACTTGAACACCCTGTGTATTTTAAAATCTATCCATCAACGAACTTTGCGATTCTGCACGTTCAATCAGATCATCGAATACTACAATATACTGAATATTCAGACGATTTCACTTAGAACCATTTTACCTATAAAAAGTGCGGGTTCCTTTGTCAAAGTCTTACAACACAATATTCGATATTAAAGAAAACTGATTTTTTTATAATTTATCTGGTTTCAAATGTTAAATTTATCTAAAAATCATCTTAGCTATCATTTATCTACTTGGATATCTGATATTGTTGTAATTGTTATTGATCTAGACCCTAATCCCTTTAAATGATATATACTATCATCATGATTTAAAGTGTTCAATTGATATTTATTCAATATACTCAGTTTGTACTGTGTATATATGTGTTTCTTTAAACATATATACACTTTTCATGGTTGAATGGAAGAGCAAGGTCTGATCATGGTGATCTACCATCAAGAATCCTGCCATTTGATAGAATTTCCCAATTTCATCTCTGTACTTTAATTTTAATTGTTTTATAGCTATTCCTGTCATCTTTTATTATCATTATTATTATTAAGAAAGAAAACGCAAAGTCTCTTCAAATGTATTTTGACGAGCAATTTCTGAATTATAAAAAAATTGCAAGAAATTTTAAATATGACCACTTTCAACTCGAGATATACTTTTCAATTCGAGAACGGTTAGAGATAGAGCAATTCTGCATCGATTGGCGTTAATCGATTCAGAATAATAATAATTAGTATGATCAGTTTTGTACTAATTTCACAGATTCTGTGACTTGAAAGTGGATTGGCAGAATAAAAATTTACTTGAAAAAAGTTCTGAGGGGTAGACCCATAAAAATCATGAAGAATATAAAATTAGTCGAAAAAATACACCTATCCTCAATATCAACATTTTCTTAGTTAATTCAATCAAGAAATGGCTTCTTTTATGAATGAAGTTTATGTGGAAGTTTTTCGAAATTATAGAAAGAATAATCAATATTCTAATATTTCGAACAAGTTCAAAATTTTCTGATGGATCAACAAAGTGAAATTGATACGGAGTGCCATTCTCTTCAAGCGTTTTCACCAAGTGGAAAAATAAAAGCAAACATCTGTCAGAAAATAACAACTTCCCTAGCCAATACCATGACGCGATTATCCTTCATTTGGCTGGAAATGATCACCTACAGACATGCATGTTTCGAGGTTTCACCTCTCATCAGTGACAGGGTAGGTCTGACAACATTATAGTTGTCCTGTCCCTGCCAAATGAATAATAATCTACTGTTTGAATAATATTTTCCCAAGGATGAAACCACGATCCACATCCCATCATGAACAAGAAGACTGTGCTGCCTAGGAGTTCTGTGAGCCTTTTACTCTGAGGACGCCCATTCAGCAATTTCCGCATGACCTATCATCGCACCTCCGTTTTCCCATACATCCTCAAATGTGAGTTTGTCTTGAAGTTCGTCCCTGACTAAGCACCAATCCCCTCGGCAAATCTGCCGGGTTGGCAAAGTCTTTCAATCGTCGTCTATATCGCCTGAGAAGTGTTCCTTCAGCGCATGTCAGAGTGAATCTTCGCACGATGTGATTCCAGTCCCATCTGGTTACCGCAGGGTTGCTATGGAACCTAATGTCTCATTCAGATTTCTCATGAATCTGGCTGATTCCGTTGGTGATTTGATTAACTCACAGTGAGGCCTTGAGCAAATTCGTTTATTGTTTTCTCAGATCCTTTTTGATGGCTTTGTTATGGACGTATCAGGATCCACCAGCGAAACTAATGCTTTGTGGTCACTCCTGAAGGATTTTTCTCTCCAAATGCCTTGCTCACTGTTTTTACTTTCCGCTCAAGTTGTTCCTCCGAAAAAAACTCAGCCAGTTCTTCCGTGAGCTCGGAGAGACCTTCTAAGAAGGTATTATACTTGCGTCGTCTACTTCAGCATAGACATAAAACCTTATCCTTCGGTGATCTGATATGCGATACCTTTCAGGTCACCCAATATATCTGTCGTCGCTAAAGTCTCTGTCATCTGTTAGATGCGGTTGAGGAATCCTTTAATCAGTATTTTAAAGGTGATCGTCGCTAGATATTTGAGTAGTGCTTCTCCTCGTGCATTGACGCCTGTCCTGCTCATATTATACGCATTGGCATCGCTTTCCTTGTTTTCCTTACTATGCTTTACTATTCTTGTTGGAGTGCGTATTGTCGTATGATAGATGTCACTTCCCACCATTACTCTATGTGATATTCCTATTACCTTGACTCCCAATACGGCAAAACTGTAGCGTCCATGGTCCCAGCTGCGACCACTTTGAGATCTCTGGATGCCAACTTATTCTTCCTCTGCCTCGCCTACCACAAGCTGGTAGCCGCTTCCGCAAACATACGGTAACACATGCTTTCCAGTTTCCCCGTTGCATCCATATTGTGCTGCATATTGATTTGGCCCACCTTCAACATTTCCATTGCGTTCTTTCATTTTGATGGGTTGATTCTATTGTCTGGATATGCTTGGCTTGAACCCCGGTGGCATTTTGCATATCGCCAGGATAACTAGCTCGAAGTATAGCACCATGCCTGCTCCTTTAAGAAAGTTAGGAACCAACCAGCTGCTCCTTCTGCTGTTTGTAGGTGCTTCCATATCTCTACGTTCGAAGAACTTGACTTCCGCTTCAGCTAGGTGTGAATTTTCATATGAATAAAAACAGTTTTTCAAGATCAATAGCCACAAAAAACTTCCGTCAACAATTGTAGATAAATTGTTCTTTTGTGAGTTATTCATTTTTCCGTATTGAAACTCAGTTCATCAACCCTGATAATGAAAACCATTAACTTCCACTTGTATATCAAACACACAACTTCATTTCGAGTTCATAATATCGATGAAAGAAATCTCATTACGGATGAAAAGTATATAAAGGAAGGAGGAAAGGAAACCCACAGCCTTCTGCAAACTGTCGATAATGTTTTATTGCTCGATATTTTCTAGTGAGGAAGGCTTTACCTCACCGCGACGATAGATATTAAAAATCGAACGATGAGACATTTCCATTGTCCCTAGTTTCCTCACCGCTATCTATATGAGGCGTTTCCCTTGAATTTTTCGTTCGATCGTTTTGAAGAAGTTGATTTACGGAACGTGTTGAATATATCATTTAAAGGAAATACTGATAGGTATCGAAGGTAAAGATAGATAGTTTATTGACTACGTGTAGAAAATTCATCTAAAGCAGATCAGAAGAAAATAGTTTTTTATACCTACATATGAATGAGTAACGAACATTTCAATTGAAAAAAAAATGTTTGTCAAATGATAATGGTCAAATATCTGTTTGAACACGAAATCAACAGATTGTAACAAACATGTTCCTCACCTCGTTGGAGTGGAGTATTCCCTTCGGAACCGTAACTGCTCTGTCAGAATAAGTTCAAGCTTCTCTTGAGAGCAACAAATCTCTTAGATGAACTAACTAACAGCGAGATCGGTTGGTAGCTCTCGTTTCTTGCCCAAATTTGCCTAGTTTTGGATTCAGGTTCTTTGGATGCTTCTACCACTCAATAGTAGTATTAACCATGTCTAGCAGCTGCCCGAGGGACTTCATCGGAAGGTTCCTGAGAAGTTTCGCTCCAATACCTATTTTCAGGGAGCCTCTTTATGGTTTCTTGAACGGCCTCGAAAGTGGTTATCAACTTCTTGAAGGCTCTTTTGTGGATGTCTGTTTTGGGATTAGCTCTAAATTCCCAGACTCTGGAAGTACTCTCCAAACATTTCTGCTTTTTTCCTAACAGTCCACTCTGGTATATGACTATTTTCATCGATCTTCATGTCCTTGAATGACTTCTTGGGATATACGCCACAGAAAATTATCACTCACTCTTAGACTTTCATGTTTCCTCTTCCAGATTACATCTGTGTCGCTGTGAATCAATCAACAAAGATTCATCATGCTGCTAGGGTACCCTTGTGGTTTTCCACTTCATCCTCTCTCGGTTGCATATTTTTATGAGGTCTGTCTGGGAGCACATTCCGTTCTTTCCCCACCGTTTCTTCTTGGTGGTAATATTCTGAGCTGCGATAATACTGTCGATCAGCTTCTGAGTTCCGTCGTCGGGCCTTACCTCCGGGATACTCTGGGTATTCGACGATTTCTCGTTCATCACTTTTTGTATTATTTCCAGTCAGTTGTAGAGTAATCATTCTTTCGGAATTTTGTTTCCTCCTGACTGACAAGAACCCTGAATTGTGATCCAAGATGAACTCAGGAGTAAATCAAAGTTCTGAAATATCTGAGACGTTTCTGTTTATCACTAGGTCGATGGCGGAGGAAGACAGAGCGATCCAAGGGAAGTGCTTTGGCGACTTCGAAAAAAAATATCTCGATGTCATGGCAAGCCCTGCCCAGGCTTTTGATAATGTCATCCATGGCCTTCAATAGGTTTTCGGTGTTGGTCATACTCCGGATCATCTGAGGTATCTTGAGGAAGCCACTCACTGCGTTTGTGGCGCTTTGTTGATTAGCCCGCAGCAGTCTTTGTGGGAAAGAAGTAGATGGGGATGGGAAACCTTATAGTTTTTTCTCTTTCCCAGACATTTTCTTCGCTTCTGACTTTCGTATGGCCTGCGGTATCTTTCCGTCAACCGGTTGCAATCTTACGAGCAATCATCAGAGGTCTTTGAAAGACTTGTGCGAGGACAGACGAGACTCTTACAACCGTATATTTTATTGACTACATACTCGCTATTTCTTCAACTACTGTGAGCTCAAAACGTATAACCTAACCTTATAACCAGGAATGATATTATTCAGCGATTGGTTGCTTCTTCAATTATTGATAATTAACTGCTTTGACATAAATGTTGTCATTCTGTATTTATATTATTCTGCGATTGGTTGTTTCTTTAATTGTTGTTAATTACCTGCTTTGACATAAATGTTGTCAATCTGTATTGAAACAGTTCAGCCTTTGAAAATCATTCATGAATAAACTTTCGATTGGAACCGTATTTATTCAATTTTCGTCTAATAGACCAACACAGAAATCAAGTACCTCTATCGTCAAGGGCAATCCCTCTAATTTATATTTTCCGATCCATTAGCTTCGGGTATGATAAACATATAAAGTCAACATTATTTCGGCGGTATTATTTGTTTTCACATAAACTCCATCGAACTTGTGGGAGTTAGTGTTTCTGTTTGAGTTTCGCAAAGATAAGTAGACAAGGTAGAGTAGTTCTCGGAGCAGGAATGAAGTCGATTAAAGGACGTTTCCTGTACTCGGTAAGTATTCTGGTAATGCGTTTTTCGTTGAACAATCTTTTGATTTACTGGGAATGCATATGAAAGTTCTGTTGATATTGATGGGGAGTGCGTTACGCCACTGCTGGCAATTATGACTGCCAGGCGAATTGTTGCAAGTTACCATCGAAGCGATATTCAAATGTGGTCCAACAACGTAAAATTATATATGACAATGAAGTGGAAAATAAATATTTCTGATTATTTCTTTCGTCTATTAAATATCAGTCATCAACCAATCATACGTTTGTTTCCTGTTTGACAGGACCAATCAACACGCTCTATTAGCGACTATTTACATGATGCACAATAGTCACCGACTATTCAGCATGATACTCATATCAAGTAGCCTGAGCATCTGACAGTACTCTAAATAAATACATATTAAACGTCAAATAAAATCAATCGTGTTGAAGCTGTATAAGTATTTGAAAATGAATCGATTTGGAGAAACTATAAATGAAGAGATAGATAGGATAATCGAGGGTGCAATCCCTGACAATACAGTGAGGAGTAAAAATAGCGTATGGAAACAGTTTACCAAATTTTGCGGGCATCGTCAATATGAATTGAATGAATCGACACCAATCACAAAACTGAATGATATTTTGAAAGACTGGGCCTGGAATATGAAAAAAGAAAATGGGCAAGATTATAAAGAATATACTGTGAAGTGCATGTGGAATTCTACAGCTAAAACTCTTCAAGAGATGTATTTCAAGAAGTATAATATAAAAATAGGTCCATTTCAAGCGTGCGAATTCAAAAGCTCTCGAGACGCACGCAATGCCAAGAGACGGGAATTGCAGAAACATCAGGAAAAACGGAAACAGAGTTCAACGGCTTCAAGTATGGAAAATATGTTTGCTATTATTGCCAAATGCGATGAAAAAACTCCAGATGGATTTCAAAAAAAATTTTACTATTTGGCTTCAGTAGAATTAGCGTGGCGTGGGGGCGAAGCTTTGATTATACATTTCAAATTTGAAATTCAGAATGATGGTAATGAATCAGGTAGGATAGAATACATCCCAATTTTTACAAAAACCTGTCAAGGAGGAAACCAAAAATGCGCAGACAGCAAGTGGCTTACTAAAAATGAACAAAACCCACAGCGCTGTCCAGTTAGATTGTTCAGAGAATTGATTGAAAAAAGAGGACCAGGATTCAAATGTCCACGCTTGTTCCTAACTTCAAATCCATTCTGGCAGAATGGAAACTCATTGTGGTACAAGAATTCGCCCGTTGGGATAAACGAATTTTCAAAATGGACTAAATTGATACCAACCAATTGAAAATTACAAACCATTCTTGCAGATCAACTGCAGTTTCTCAACTGGCAGAATCCGGAGTACCAGAGCAGCAACTCATTCAAATTACTGGCCACGCTACTACTTCTTCAATTCAACCTTACTTGCAGATGGATGAACAACATCACCAGGGTATTTTGAACAGATTGAGAAATCAGAATAAATGTGGACCTTCTACGGTTAATTCTGCAAGTTCTTCAAAAGCTGAACAAATGTCACAAATTACGCATGGTGGAAATGTCACATACAATAATTGTGATTTTAATTTCAATTGATAAATTATAAAGATGGTGCTGTTTTTGTTTAGATTTTGTGCTTTGTTCTTGATATTTTGAATAAATTATTCCAAATTGTTTAATTTTCATTCATTCATATGACTGATATAAAGAAGTAGATTCAAGAAATAATCTTCACAAATATAACACGACCTTGATTAATTGTCGACTATTTTATTGCTGCTAAATTTCTCTTGTATTTATTAATTTTACTCGACATTATTTTGGCATTAATAATCAGAGGTGAAAGTCCTCGAGCTTCGCTCTCGGGCTCTCATCAGATTATTAATGCCAAAATAATGTCTCGTTAAATTATTATAAAATACAGTTGAAATTTAGATGAAATAAAAATAGTCGACTATTTATCAAGATCTTGTTATATTACCCTTGATTATTTCATTCACACATTGCAACACCAATGAAATTTCATGACTGAAGTCACATGATATGTGATATGAGCGGCTATTTAAGTAAACAACCGGATTTTTAGGTAAACACGGCTATTCATGTAAACAAAGTTTTCTTGTGTTTGTATAAGTGTCAAACGTTGACAACTCAGTCGCTCAAAATTGAAATGTCTCGTTTTGGGTTGTCTTCTATGACAGAAATCAATGCATATATAAGCAAATCCATCCCAGAAAATACCGTGAAGAGTAAAGAGTATATGAACTGAAAAAATAACTCCCTCAAGCTAAAGCTCTCGGGAGTTATTCAGATTATTAATGTTCATATGGTCTCATTGAATTGTCAAAATACAAGCGATTTTTGATAGAATTATGAAAAAAATAATAGTCGGCTATTTGTCATGGTCTTGAGATATTACCTACGAATATTCTAGCTGCTATAGCAGTTCTCGATGCATATGAGGAATGAACACATTGAGTAGAAACTATAAATAGAAGAGTAGAAAGAATCAAATCAAAACAACTTGAAGTTGAAATAAGTAGTAGTAGGAGGAGTAATTGTGGAAAGGCTGCTGTAGCAGTCAGGCAAATAGGTCCCCATAGACCATTTTTCGCCATCGCCAGCCCTCCAAACATTCACGTTTTCCCCTTCTGGTTCTTTTTTTTAATGAAGGCTATGATATTTCCGCACGCTGGAAGTTGATTGATTAGTCCAAGGATTTCAAATCTGAACCGCCTCTATGCCTCACACTCAACAAGGAAGTGGTATGAAGTTTCTTCATGTTATCTACGTCTGCGGTGAGTTAAGCTGTCTTCAATATCAATTATCCATAGGTGTCTGCCTGATTCCGTACACTCCGTTATTATTTCTGAAGAGATACGTACTGTCTGGCGGTATTTGCCTGAAAGACATGCCATCCGTGACTTGATGGAGTCATCCACAAAGTATTTGGACTGCCTGCAGGATAGCAGAACCGGTCATACAAATTCAGTCTCCGGACACCTCCTTCTGACCAGGAACTCATACCAACTCAGCTTTCTTCATTACGGCTAGCTTTCTAGTCATGCCTGAGTACTGACTTTGCCTTAGAAGCATAGATCTAGTTTTCTGGCTCAGGTCCTTCTTTCGCTTTCTGCCTCAAAACCATACTCAGAAAGGCAAAACCCTATAAAAAAATTGTATTTAACAAGTTGATTTTAGATATATCGTTTGAGAGATGCACCGACCTACCATAATTGACCAAAAATTAATTTTAATGGGACATGGCACAACGAATTGTGGATAAAAAAATATGTCATGCTAAAAATCTCGAAAAAAAAAAGGATTTCCATTAAGTAGCTTCTATTTCTCATGAAGTAGGTAACCGAAAAACTGATAAAACAACAGGTTGCCTTTCTGAAAAACAAGTTTGGGGTCCGCTCAGAAAAAAACTGAATATCCTTTTTATTTCATTTCTTTTGATTTTGTAGAGCTTGGAAAATAGTTTTGCTGATAAAATCTCATCCATCTATATCTATTACTATAATGGGGATATGGAAGACCGGGCCCCCTGTCGAAAGACCCTGTATATCTATCAACTCCCCAGGTCTCATCACTGGCTTTCTAAGGTCTCAATTTGTCTATCCTTTCGAGAGATCTATTTGTGAGTTGTGGAGCTGTATTTATACTGATCATAGAGTGCAAACCAGTATAAACCGTAATTTTATCACTTATGGTTCAAGAATGATGGTCAATACATGGACTATTGAAATAGTTGTTGATTATTATTAAAATCACTAATGAAAATATAAGTTTCAACCTGATGAGATACATTATTTAATGAATGAAATATAACTTATCAGCTTTTCTTGAATTACGTTTCCCAATCAAACTATGATATTGAAAAAACAGGAAATCTATAATACCCATTTCTTCCACAATTCAATAACACTACAAAATAATTCAACTGTGGGGAATTATAGCTCTTATCTCAAAGTGATGAACTGAATGTACATTTACGAGGCGGTTAGATGCCGGCCTTCTAAACTTCCGCTTGCATTTGGCCAGGTTCGAATCCTGGAAAACGAGAAAAAATTTCTCAATTTCATAGGAGTCGATGTAAGTTGTCTAGATGCCAATCCCGACGTCTGGTTCTTGCTTGGAGTTCGCGCCGACCACCCGGGGTGGTGCTGTAGGATTTCCGGGTTTTCCTACAGCTGAAAAGTGAATACGCCACCAAAAATCAGTAAGTCGCCCTGGAGCACCACGGTAAATAATAACAATAGCCGTCCTCACTCGAACAGGCTATGCCTTTAGGTACATTCTATGAGTGTCCACGAGGAAGTATTATTACAAATTATTATTATTATTTCAATTTCTTCAATATTCAGAAGGTAGGAATGAATATGACTCCAAATGTGAAGGCAGTAAACTCTACTATTAGTGAAAAACACCTGTATGTGTGTCATTAGTTGAAATAATACTGACAAAAAAAATAAAGAAATGGATTATGCCATAATGCAAAAAAAGGAAATATGTATATCTAATGAGTATGAATCTGTAATTCCCTTGGGTATACAAACAGTAATAATTTATTCTATAAAAAAAATCAATATTTGGAACCTCCGGTGTAAATAATTGGGGTTTCCAGTATCGTAAAATATGCACTTTTTTTCACTTGACGTAATGGAGGGCAGTTTATAACATAGTCCCAACCATTTGTTCACTCTAAATTTTGAAAAACTGATTTATTATTCAATGTTGAATACGTGATTTCAGCATGCATAAATTCAAACGCTCCTCAGCTGTGACGACATTGTCTTCATGTAATACGATTGGTTGAAGTTTGGGATTTCGCGGACAAAGCTGAGAGTGACTAAGGGACGCCGCAGTTGCCAAGTCTTTGTAAAACCTAGAAAGTAATTACGTGTAATGACAAATTGAACGATCTGCAACTCTAGTGATCTCACAAAATCAAGTTGTCAAAAATCCGTCATTTTGTCCTAAACTTTTACAGGTTTAAGTACACCAGGTTTTCTAGACATCTTAGCTACAACGTATATAGGTTATGTTACCGACAATTAGTCGCACCACCATTTGCACTTTCCACTGAAAATGTAATTATTAATGCTTCTTAAACTAGAAATACTGGTTCATACATACAAATTTCTAATAGTAACCACCGCAATTCAAGTCGTATAATTTCATTTGAATTTGCACCGAAGCGACTCATTTTGACACAATCAGATACAATTAATATTGATAGAACTGCCAAACTTTATGTTGCCATATGGTTAAGTCGTTGAAAATACCGAAAAAATTCGAAAACTGAACACAAGGTACTTATGAATGCACTATATCGAAATATATTAATTCTGAAAATGACTGGAAACCCCCAACGTAATCCATACTGTGCCTCTCCCTAAAGAAGTTTTCCCTCGATGCACATTTATTACTTTTGTGTGCAGCAATGCGATCTTTCAAATGACTGGACGTTTGCCCTATGTATTGTTCAACACAATGGTGGCTTTGTATAGAGTAGGTAACTATGCCCGAATACTTCCAAAACAAAATTAACAAACTGGGAAATATCAAAACAAGATTACAAATCAGGAAACTTCATCTTCGAACAGGAAGATATCCTCGCAAAGTCTTCACAACTTCACTTCCATCTGCAGCGGAACTGAAATATCTGAACACTCGGCATTATCGGCAGAATTTCCATTCGGCGAAGTTCAATGAAAGGAGAACTGAAAAGTCGGAAGTTGTGTAGGAAGGTCGTCTTTCCAGCCCGAACAAAGCTCGAAGTCTCGAACATTTTCGTTGAAATTCAACTGACCGATACAATTTATAGCTGGAAGCTGGATACAATACTTTTTAAGAGCTATGTGATGAGATTCCTGCAGCTGAATTGGATGTACTGCAGAGGACGCTGTGAGACGCTATAGCCCGAATAATGCTGCCTGTGAAATAAATTTCCATGCCCGTCAATTTCTTATCTCCCCATCTTATGCTTGTATTTTTATATTGTAGTAACAGGAAAGTTGTGCTCATCCATGCGAAGAAACTGAATGGAACATTTTCTTGTTGAAGCCTACCATATTTCATCAAAAACTTCTTTGGAAAGTAACAAAGCATACAAAAATATTCTGACGGAGAGCTGGACTGAAATTCCGATAAGCCTTTCGTTGAGCGCCAGTTTTTTTCAGTAGTCTCATATTGATTCGTTCAATTTTTTTGTTTATACCTCTTCACACAACAGGCAAATATCCAGATTTTTTCATATGTGGTCTTTCGCTTTTCATCATTCATGAAAAAATGAATGATAAAAATATTTATTCCTGACCGGGGTATTATAAGCATATATAGATTCTATAATTCCCTCTACCTTTTACAAGTGAAAATTAAATAAGAAATGCTAATATATATGTTTGTATAGATTTTTGAAATGAAAACTGAACCATATTTTATTTATTCACGTTTTTACAAATAATAACTGTACTATTTTAAAATGTGTCCTGAAAATTACTTCCGCCACTGAAAAAAAATTCTTCTTTTGTATGGCTGGAGGCTTCTGTTTACTACCGACGAGGTACCTGCCTCTTCTAACCGCAAAGTAGACAACATACGCGCCGTTTTATTCAGTAATTCGATGCAATTCTCCAAATACTCCTCCGCTACCGTGGAACTTTTCCTACCTCCATGTCTTTTAAAATTAGTGATAATTGCTGTTGCATTAGCTAGATCAGTAATAGGAGTGCGACGAAGGCAATGTTCAACCATGCTATCCGACAAGTGGTAAAGTCCAGGGATGTATTTGTTGCCAAGTTTCGTCAGAGGAAATGGTTCAGTTATATCTACGACATTCAGTTAAATGGAGCTCCAATATTGTATTCCTCAATTCAACCTCTGGAACTCACTTTGGGACCTTCAGTCACTTCGCACTCTTGATATTCACTGCACCAGCGTTCTACATCTTCTCGATATTAAATACAACAGAACCCTACCTCATCTTATTCAGTCTCATCAAGCACTAGACGAGAGAGTTACCCATTTCCAACAACCAGACCCCTAACGTGCACTCATTGCCTTCAAAGTCGATCCTAGTCTAAAATGTCACATGATTAAAGTTTACCAGTTTCGTTATCTTTTTAATATAGAAAGTCCTCGATATGAAGGGTTGGTTTCTGGGAACTCACTCATAAATTCTACAGTTATTGGTTCCGTTAGAATGATATCGAAACTCCTTGAAGGCATTCAATCCACAATGTAGTCGTCCTGGCCGATGTTTGATCTTGAAATGGCATGAAATTCACCTCCAGGTTCATCCATTATCCTGCTATAATCATCGATATTACTCTTTTGGAACCTTTCAGCATTCTTCAGAGATAAATTCGAGGTTTTCACTCCTTAAACGCCCAAAATTTTGATGTAGTTTTGCAGTTCTTTTCATATCCAGAACATCATAAAATTACACCAGATAAGTTTTTCAAGTTAGTCCAGGCAATATTAATTCCATCAATTTATCACAGGTTGTCGGAGCATTACAGAGGCAAAAAGGCATGCCTGTGAACTGGAAGTAGTGAGGCAGTCTTCCTCTCATCGTCCTGAATGCCCACTTGCCAGTATCTTCTTCAAGTTCAGCGTTGAATATTTCATCGATTCTGGGCAATGGTTTGGATGGAAGTACATGAAGTTTCGAAGGGGTGTTTTCCGATGTGGATGTTGCTTTTAACAGGGTGAAGACAGCAACCATCAACCATTCTTGGAACACTGCCAGCTAGAGAAACGCCAAATAGAATGGTCAGCTAACGAGGTGAATTGTTGTGGGGTCTCAAGGGAATTTCAGACTAGAAGTCATCTCTCTACTCGTCTATGATTCTAGGCATTTGTAAACGATGGAGTGGTCCTAGTCAGCTGACGATATATTAAAGTCATCTGCAACCGTATGCAAGCCTGCAAGCCTGTAGAGCTCAGAATATAATATAATTTTGCTCATGAAATCATCTAACTATCTATTACCATAATGGAGATACGGTCGCCCTTGATCATACCATACTTATAACTCGATAAAAAATTAGGGAAAAGTCATCAGCAGAATACTGAAACCTCTTCATTATCTTCATAAAGTTCATTTTGGTATTCAGTTTAAGTTATTAGGTCAGTTGCCTGGTTCATACCACTGGGATATTTTGATTGTATGCACATGCATGATTGGAAACGGAATATTGTTCCAATGTTCAGTGATTATTCGACCGCTTGGTGATTAATTTTGAGTTCACTCATTGAACAGTATTAATGAAGATTTATTATTCTCGACCTATGATACGAAAATAATCAATAATTTATAGTCGAGATGTAGTGAACATTAGAAAGATTTACAAATATCGTTGTAATAATTGTATCATGGAACCAGTCAGAACCACGCCGATTTTGAAGTTGTTTCGTTTTGGAATTGTTGGTAAGTTCAAAATTAATCGAAATGATTATTTTTGTTTACCTTGTTGTAGAGCACAAAACGAAAAAGTATAATGGAAACGCGATCAAGGCGACATTGTACCATCATTAAGGCATGGAATTCCCAGAATAAATAGGCGTTTACTCAATTCTCGGAATTGTTGAAAATTATTAACGGAAAGCTTCACTTTCTCTCTTTGGCACTTTAAACCTCGAAAACTATGTAGTAGATGTAGTTCAATGTCCAGCGTGGCCTTAGCTGGGAAAGTAGTTGTTCTCTTTTTGACATTACAAAAAAAATCTTCATTTATATCGTTTCAACATACTTTCCACGAAGTCATCTTGAACAGAGTTTATATTTCAGTCGATGATGATTCCATATCTGACTTTGTCAAAATTATGCGTTCATATTTTCAATAAAATCAAATCAATTATTTGAATTGCATAACTATATACTTTCCATTTGAGGTACCTTTCCCCTGCCATTCTCGTTGGCCATGGTTGATTCAAATTGCATAGTGTGTGTATTGTTTTTGAAACATTTAATGATTGTATTGGCTTTAATACATTTTATATTAGACAGTATTCAGTTATATCTATTTTTTTGAATCCTATTTTCCATTTGCAGAAGTGCATATACTGGCTCTTATTAGAGGATTAGAGATCTCAACAGAGTTGAAGAGTCCATTTCCAGGCTCTGAAGGAAAAATTGACAGTATAGCATCCAAGAGGAAAAGAAAACGATTGAAGCAATCAAGGTGAGAAAAATCTTCAATTCTGTGGGATATGATTGTAATTTCTCGACGTTCCCATACTCTGAAAACATCAACGATTCTACTCGGTCATATCAGATGTGACAAAACGCAATTCAATTAGTAGCAGCGTTTGTTACACTAAGGATTGAGTAATTTGCTTTGTTATTGCCAATTCGTTGGGATTCGTTGATGCTGATCTGCCATCAAGATGGTATTGCTTAACGATTATTTCATCACACTAGGTATAGCAAACTATTCGGACAATGGATTCTTTCGAAAACAATTTGTTTTGTATGGTTTCTGTCATTATGTTTATGATTCAATTTCATTTGCGCAAACCGCAATATAATCCACCCCAAAAATGAGTCAATTATTCTATATTACACTCTATTAAAACTTTGGCTATCAAACCTCTATCCCGTAATTGTACCTCCAGGCATCGAATGGCACAAGAACATTGAGGGACTATTAAATTCTCCAGCTAATTAGAACCAATTTGTTATCCACGGGGTGGCGACAGTAAGTTTCGAATTGAATTGCTCAGAAATGTGATCCGTGACCCATTATATTCGACGAAATATATACGCTTTCAATGTTGTATGGGATAAACTACTAAACAGGGGAAACTACAGGTTACTCCTGATACCAATATGAAGCAGTCTGCTCATTTCAACTGATTGTTATACCGAGTGACCATGAGGCTAGAGCCATGCCTTTATCTTCTTCAATTATCGTTGTTGAAAAAAGATTTGATGTGACTTTATAAATAAAGTCACTAGGGGTTGAATCTGGCAATCTGGGTGGCTATTGATTGGACCATTTCGATACCCCCAACGCCGTAACTAAACTTACAGCTATTTTCAGTTGTAAGTGTAGGCGTATTCAGCTTGACAAACTGATGCTGACGATAAAAAAGCCGTATCTCTAAACCAAGTAGTTACGAAGAAATCTACTTGAAAAAAGTTGTATTCCAACTTAAATATTGAAAAAAAATTACGTATTTCGGCTCTCCTGAAATATGAAAAATGAGTTACGTCTTTGTTCGTTGGGAGTATCGATTTTCTCCAATACATCTCTGCCCATAGGTATCATTAAGATATTTTCGAACAATAAAAGCATATTATCGTCCTGCACCATCCTGGTAAAAAAAACAAACTTTCGATAATGTTCTCAGGTTCTTAATGATATTATTTTGGATATCGTTCTCTAAGTAACCTAGACTCATCTGTGAACAGTATTTTCGAGACGAAATCATTATTCAAGTCATGATGACGCAAAAGCTGATTACAATACGCATTCTGGGTGGTTTTCGTAGAAGCGATATTTATGGTTTTTTAGCACTTCTCTGGCACATTCCCTGCTGATACCGCATTCAATTTTCAATTCTCGCCCTGAGGTGAATGATGGAAACATTGTTTTCGTTGAATTAAACCTTTTTTTAATGTGCACGTATATGCTCATTTGCCATTTGAAGTGTATTTGATGATTTTTTGTTTTTCATGATTTTTGGATCCCTTTGGGCTCTTTTCGATGAATTTTTTGTTTTGGTCCATTGAATTGAAATTCATTGCGTATACTAATTGCTCCATTCTGAATCGATTGGGGTTCACAGAATCACCTCGGTCATGTTAGCTCCCGGCCGGTCACACGAATAGCAAGCCATTTTTTATTTTCTCTTTCTATTTTCTAGCGGATGTTGATTGTGTTCGATAGGTGGCAAATAAAAATTACCTTCTAGAAATAACCAAAAATATTGATGAAAATTCTGCGATATTCGACATCCTTGAAGTTGTCGTTTTTTCTCCAATTGGATTCGATGAAAAAGCAATATTTATATGCATCAACAATTGACTGACTCACATCGTGCCGGTAATAGTCTGCAGGTTGAAAAAAAAATCGAAAATAGAAAATATCTCGTGGTTCTTCCATTGGACTCAAGCAGGAAAATAATTTTTGCATTAACGATTGAATAATTCACATCCTGACGGTCGAAGCCAGCCACTTACTTCTGCGAGTTGAAAAAAATTGAAAATATCGCGTGGTTTGAGAAGCACTGCTATTTAACATCCCTGGAGCTGGCACTTTTTCTTTTAATGAAGTGAAGAATGTTGAACAGTTGCTGTTGGACACCGGCTCCTTCCGAAGTAGAGAATAATACAGAAAATTTTTCAAAAACTCCTTGAAGAAAATTACGAGAATTTGCTCCAAACTGCTAATTTCTAAGCTGGCACTTCTTCAATAATTGGTGTTAGACAAGACATTTTTTCATTCAGATTTTGAAAAATTATTTTCATTTGTAAGCCACCTATCGAACAGAATCAACATTCGCTAGAAAACACGAGGAAAAAAATAATTATCTAAAATTATTCGATTGTGTCGGCTTGGAGCTGGCCAGCTGGGAGATAACATGACCAAGGTCGTAGAATTGCTCTGTATTCAACCGTTCTCCAGTTGAAAAGTTCATTTGGAGTTGAGAGGGGTCTTATAATAATAATAATAATAATAATAATAATACTCCCTCGCATACAACTATTTTCGTTCCTACGTTTTTTTACAATATGCATTTGAAATCCCAGAATAAGTGCGGATATGGCGGAACTGAAGCCCTTTTCTCACCTGACCACGATAACTTTTGAATGGTTTGATGTGAAATAACAGGTTAGAAAATTTTTTGAATTGAACGAAATTCTGAAAATTTTTAGACGGTTGGAAAGAGAATTCAATTATCTTTTCAATGATGTGACAAATGACCCCTCATGCCACTTGAATTTTTTTAGTTGATGTGTCCCCCGCGCCATCTATCGAGCAATCACAATGTGTTTTATGTCAAAAAGTAGTAACGAGTTTTTTTTTTAAGTTTGTACGTCAACCCGTTCAAAAGTGAACAGGGGGGACTATTAAAAGCCTTATTGTATAGAATCACGGTATGACCAGTAATCCCTCGATTTCACCGAACTTTGAAGCCATTTGTTACACTGACTTTCCTAAATTGACAGAATTCCCAACTTGAACCAGTAAAGCCCGAGCCTAATTTTAACTTTCTTATCTCGATACATTCATTTTCCTGAGTTAAAGAAAATGTCGAATATTAATGTAAAATCCTTGGCGAGTCTATATTCCTCCGAATCCATTTCGTGACTACTTACATAATAATTTACAATTTTCTGTGCCATCAAACCACAACATCCTTTCGTTGGGATCTTTATCTGTCGAAATTAGCCGCTATTATAGCTTTTATAGCGCTTGGGACGTAGCCACAGTAGCCTTTCGGATGTGGAACGACTTTGAGTGAGCCCTACTTTGACGCTTTATGAGGATGATAGGATCTCCGCCAGAGTGGCTATTAGGAATTATTTCGTTGTATGTATACAGGGTGTTTATTAAATTAAATACTTGTACAAACAAAATAGTAAAAATTTTTGACTAATTTCATGATAAAAAGTTTACATGAATATGTGTCCAAAAATGTTTTGTTTCGGAGACATAGGGTGTTGAAGTTCAAATTTTAGTTTCAATTATTTTGAATAACTGTTGCAAAAAAAAATTTTTCCGTACAACATTCGGAGTACGGGATTTATTTGAGATGAGAAGTGAAAATTTGGTATTAATTTTAATGTAAAACTTAGTGGGCGCGCTGCGTACGCTATCATTATTTATTTTAGTCATAACAGTGACAGTGAACTTTCTTTTTTTTCTATATCTTATTTTTTTATATCCAAATTTCATTTCTACGCCTTTTCTAAGCAAAAAAGTACTAAGTATATGCTCAACAACGCCAGAGGCAACCGTTTTTGAAAAATTTTCTGATCATCAATGCAGGTTTTGGAACAAAAAGTGAGTATGTGATAGATCTCGATGAAATTGATAACTTTATTCTCGTAAAGATGCATCGAAAAATTATTCGTTCTCAAAATACAGGGTGTCAAGTTATTGAAACATGTCGGTTTTTAAACATCTTGTATCTTGAGAAGGAATTATTTCTCGATAACTCTTTGTAGAAAAGAAGTTATTTACTTTATCGAGATTCATCCTATTAGAAACAATTTTTATGTTATGCATACCTTTTCATCGGTGGGGAAAGCGGCTATAGATTTTCAAATTTGTAAAAAAAACTGTTACATGTACATACTTGAGCGCGTCAGATATTGATAGCATCAATGTCCTACGTATTTTTAATAATGAACGTATGTTAATCAGATCGTTTGCATGATGGGGGTGGTCGTAGGTAAGGGTTGAAAATGAAAAAAAATATATTTGATCGAGCGCGTCAGATTTTCTTAGGGGGTCTTAAGTGATCCTAAAAAAAAGCTCCCATGCGATAATCTGACGATGTCGATGTGACGCAAACTCGCGGCCATTATTATAATAAGAAAAAAAATTGCCATTTTGAAATACTCAAGCGCGTCAGATTAAGATATACAGGGTGTTACGTAAGTACATGGCCAAACTTGAAGGGGCGATATTTTGAGTGATTCTAAGATGAAAAGTTTATATGAACGTAGGTCCGGTAATGCTTCGTTTTCAAGCTACAGGGTGTCAAAGTTTCAAAAGAAAGAAATTTTATTATTATTATTGCATTAATTTTGATAAAAATTCTGAGACTGGAATAGACTATTTATATGAAAAAAAAAAAAACAGTAAGACCCCCGTTTTTGATGGTTCAGTATAGTTGAAATGTTTTATTGTGTTGTCCCAGGGACTTACAATAAAGTGATTTTTAAGTTTTATCTCAAAACAAAGCAAGATACGAAAAAAATTCATAATTTAAAAAAGCTGTAGTTTTAGTTGCTTAATGTGAAACGGATACAAAAATTGCAAAAAATCAGTGGCGTACATTTTTTCTGCCAAAATTATGGGTTACGGTGCCTTTCGGGACGCCATTGGACATGATACTTCTGATATAGTAAGCGCTAAATCAGCCCTTCACGGCCCTCAATAACACTGCCAAATTTCAATAAAATCGATAAAAGGATTATTAAGATATTTACAAAAAAACGGGTTATTTTAAAAATTTTGACACCCTGTATCTTGAAAACGAAGCATTACCGGACCTATGTTTATATAAACTTTATGTCTTAGAATCATTCAAAGAATCACTCCTTCAAGTTTGGCCACGTACTTACATAACACCCTGTATATGGTTCATCTTTATGTCCTAGATGTGCTGTCTCCTAAGCTGACGATTATTTAGAGGGATTCGCCTAATCTGACAAAAAAAAAATTTGGAAAACGGTTGACCCTAAAGGCCATCCCTGCAACTTCCCGCTAACTCCATATCTAAGCGCTCAACATTTCGCTTATTTTGTTTTTGAGCTCTTAGAGCTCTTAGAACTTTTGGATAAATGAACCGATTTTCACGCGGTTTACGGCAATCGACGCAGTTTTTCAAGCTCCATGAAGAATCTTTAAGTTTGAATTGATCAAACTAGAAATTTCAGAGTGAAAAAACACTTTTTTCGGTTTTCTTTTGACAACGATACTTCACGAACGAATCAACCGATTCTGACCGGACTAGCGGCGATCGACGTGGTTTTTTGAATTTAAGAGCTGATTAGTTTTTGAAATCGATGGATATAGCTGTTTGAAAGTTATTCCAAGAAAACCACATTAGAATTTTTTTTTTGAGAATTCTCAAAATGTACCCGTACGGATCGGTTCAAATTATATTCGAAATCTAAGTTTGGCCAAGCCAAATAGATAGAGAAAGAGTGAGAGAGGAATAGTAACGTGGAGAGAGGAATATAGGCATTACGCAGCTGCAGGCATTAGACTTTATCGACGAATTTTTGGTATTTCGGCTTGTGGAAATCGTCATTATATATTTTTCGTTATCTTTGAATTATTTCCCTGGTAATAAAAAAAAATTTGCCACGCTCGAGAATGACGAGATGACGTCTTTTTACAACTTTGTAGTCCTTCCCTTTCTTTACGTCACTCTCAAATTGTCAGATTAGTAGAATATACACTTCAAAGCATGTAATTAACTCACCCTACCTTCATCTGATGCGCTCGAGAATTTCAGACGATAATTTTTTTTTTACTCATCTGATCCTTTATCCTGGACGCGCGGCCTTATTTATGAGATTCATATTTGGTGGAGGTACTTAATCGGGTTAACATGCAGTAAATCCAGAAATCCCCGCTTGGGCTCCCCTGCTATAATATTGCAGCGCGGTTTTCGGCTATCACTATAACCATAATCAAAATTACCCTCTGTTGGACAAGTGGCTGTTTTGGACTATGTGATTAAGGATTTGATGTTCAATCATGGATATTTGCTTGAAATTGAAAGATTTATCAATTTAGTAAAATAAATTATGCTTCAGGCTCGAACTGAAACAGGAAGGAAACATTACAAAAAGCATAATTAGTTCTTCCACCAAAAGAAGTTATTGTATGGCAGAATAATCATCGTGCTCATGTGAATCAATTAATGTTCATTGTCCGTTTCAGTTCAGTTCATGTAACTCCAAACAGAGGAAGCTTACAAGAATACAGAGTTCCAAAAAAAATCACCTCCATTATTCACACCGACGCAAATGCAGCTTCCCAACAACAAACCAAAATGTAATATACACCCTAGCTGGTTAGAGTTTCCGAACGCTTAGACACACAAAACATCCACATACGCCTCAAAAATTTGATTAATGACGGCAATGGCTTGATGATTCACAAAAGCGCGCAGATTTATTCATCTGCCGCACCTTGGGGATAGGTATTCGAGAGTTCTATTCAAATGGCTTTTTGCGGAGTGTGCATAAAACGGGAATTTATATCGAACGCGTAGGTATGTGTTACCGAAAAATAGCCCTCTACGATTTTATTTCAGGAGCGAAAGAAACGTTTGTGTGTAAAAAAATTGAGCGCTGGATAATGGTTCTTCAAAGTGTTAAACGGGCTTTGAAGTATCGTTGAAATTATAATAAAAAGCAAAATTGCGAGGTGCGCAAATGGCGAAACTTCACACGGTCTACACGTGTGATGATGAAGATTTATATAGGATGCAATCAAGACTGGTTCGAAATAAAAAACTCATGATAACTTCTTGAGCCACAACTTCCGGATTAGTATGTCGAGGAAAAAACCGTGCTCATCTCTAAAAACGGAGATTTGTTCCATCAAAAGAACTACAGACATTTATCATGTTTGAGGAAAGTAACTGGAAGAAGGGGGTCACTAACTGCAAGAAGAACCTGGTGATTTGGACTGATCAGTCTTGGTCTTGGTCTCGAAAAATAAATGTAGTCTTGGTCTTGGTATTGGTCTTGATGTTTCAAGACAAAGACGAGGCTGGCTCAGTCTTGGTCTTGGTCTCGATAGTCTTGGCCTTGGTCTTGATAGTCTTGGTCTTGGATCGAAATTTGTCTAAGAATTTTAATTATTCAATTCAATTATTATTGTTCAACAGCTTATATGCATATAATAGTTTTTTCGTATTTCTCAGTCTTTAACAATTGTCAATTTGTACGGGTAAAGTAAGTAAAATAAAAATTTCTCATTTCACCATCGTAATATAATTTTTAAGGAATCTTAAATAAATATTAAATTAGACCCACACATCACACAGGTCGACGCCCTACATACCAGTAAAAATATTCAAAATGTTTGGAATGTTAATTAGGTTTTTATTGACCATTTATTTTACAATGGATTATTGCGTTATGAGCAGTAAGATGCGGTTGCGGCAGAGTGGTGGAATCGGAATCCCGAGGAAATTGCAATACTTATTAACCACCGTGACCTAACAACATACACCTATTTGTAGTAAACTGTATAACTGCAATAAAATGTATTTCCGATTTTGAATGAACATAATTTAAAATCATACCATATGAAAAATAAATAATTGAAATAAAATGCCATCCATCAAAATATTCCTAATATTGAGTAGATCTAAGTTCACTATTTTCCTTTTGAGACCAAGTCCAAGACCAATACTCTTGGGGAAGAGTCTTGATCTTGGTCTTGGTTGAAACATGATGGTTATTTATATCGAGTTGTAGTTCCTTTATTATGAAGAATAGTTGCTATATATATTTCTCACATTTTGTTGACTTATGTCAAGTAATAACTTCAGACTGTAAAATAAATAATACTACATAATTCAATGATATATTAATCATGTTACATTGGTCTCAAATCAAGTCTTGGCCTTAGAAAGATTTATTGAATAGTTAACTTCAAAATTTTTCCAAGTTCCTTTCTGATGTTACGCCCTGAAAATCACAGGGATACAGGTTCTGAGGTAAATTATAAAACGGGATTCAGGCTCCTAGCCTCCCTTAGTACTACTTTTAATTAATGTTTCAAAAACACCTAACTTTTCAGTGCCCACATAACTCCTTAGGGAATCATGTGGTGACACTCATTTAATTCCTTTAATGATTTTCTACATAATTTTTCTCTCCATAATTTTAAACTTAGCTGATGATGAACCTATATAGGTTCGAAACATGTACTACTATGAAACCATTGAACTGATCGATAGTCATTTATCGTTCTAACAGCACTAACATTTGGTGGTTATATTGAATTTGTGGAGATGATTTTGAGTTTTTCTTCATGACACAATGGACTTCTACCACAGGTTAGATTTATTAAGTCTTGATCTTGGTCTTGATCTTGTATCAAGCCCAAGATAACACCAATACTAATCTCTTGGTCTCGCGAAGCCCTACTGGTGATCGACAAATCTATCAAGTAAGACTACATGCAGTATAAGCATAACATTTGGTAATGTGAATTGATTACAACAAGGCGTTTGATACATCAAATAATGAGATGTTGCTTTGGACGACTCACTCAGAATCCAAACAGAGCAAACGGTAAATGTAATACTCTTTCTGGATTCTCACCACACAGTTTGCATGTCAGTTCGTCATTATTGTTACTTGTTTAGGTGCTGTTTAACTGGCGCATTTGGCCAGTCATGACCCCGTTTGAGACTTTTTGTCTGATTCTACTCTACTCTTTGGGAGTGGTGAAATGAATTCAGAAAGAACCATAATTGCAGAAAGATGCTTCTTCATTAAAGTTTTCAACCGTTCCACGGTAAAAATTCCCTGGACATCCCGAAGGCTGTGTACTTTTGAGATCGAAGTGAAGTGAGAATTTTCATCTCTATGAAATGATTCCTACAATACTCTCTTCTCTTAAATGTTTTCATTAGTCTTTTTGCTCTTTTTATCAATTTTGCTGATTTTGATTCAAATGGTGAAATCAAGTTGTCGACACTCACAAAATTTAATAGTCTCCACGAGCACATTACCACATGAGGAAAGGAATGTCAAATTTTTAGGTATAATTTTGGATGAGAACCTTGAGTAAGTTACATTAGGCAACTGAACGTTAAATTATCCAGCTCAATTTTCAATATGCGACAACTTAGGCACCTCACTGATACCAATACACTCAGGACATTATACTTTTCTCTATTCCAATCCCATCTTAATCACGGGATTGTTCTATGGGGGAACTTATCTGCAGCATATAGCAATTAGACTCCTGAGTAATGCCAAATACCGAGAAACCTTCCGACCACTTTTCAAAGAACTGAATATTATGACCCTTTCCTCCCTTTATATCTAGAATACTGTAATTGAAATCCATAAAATAGGTTCTTCCATGACTACACATTCAGACATACACCACCATAGCAACAGAGGATCTAATACTATACTTGTTCCCAGATTTAGGCACACAAGATCTCAAAAAAATATTTTTACTACAAAATTCTTTCTATTCCATAGAGGAATATGTGGAATGTGTTAAGAAAGGTTTACTCACTGATTCACAATGAACTAACTCATTGATGTCTGATATCGTACCAACTATATGTTATTTATATTTATGTTATAATGAATTGATGAATTGATTATTGTATCTTTTCCTTTTTATTTTTATATCTACACTTTCTTGTAATTTGTGACTTGTCGTAAATGTATTGTATACATATCATGAGCAAATAAATCTATCTATCTATACCATTGTTATGAATACTGGTGCAAACGAAAAAATCATGACTGGAGTTGAACAAATCTGAAATATCGGCGAAAAAATATTCTTAGAGGTTCAACTAGACTCTGCTGCCAATTATTTGAAATATCAATGACTTGGTTCTATTCTGAATGTCTTATAGTTTTATCAGATTTGAACTGATCATCGTTGAAACTCCTTCATTCCAACACACAAAATTCAATCTGTTGCTGCTTGGAGAATTCTATGACATTTCATCAACTTCAGAATTCCTGATCCATCGTTTTACAACACAAGCAACCTTCCTAACTACTTGACGCTCGATTGTTTTGTGTTTGCACATACAAGTGTTAATTGAATCAGAATGTTCACATTCAGGAGTTGAGAATTCCGACTAAAAGTGACAGTCTTGCATGTATGTAAATACGACAATAACTGAACGTTATGTAGCGCAAAGTTTCGAATTAGAGGATGTTCATTCCTTTGCCATTTCGCGCCAGCTTCGAGTTATTCCTCTGTTCAGAAGAGATAAAGTTCAATCTGTAACTGAATTTTAACGAGGAATAAAATGCCATATATCTGTCGCCTCAACTTCAACAATTTAGAATATTCACTGGAAGTGAAACTTTATTACCTTCAGTTTATTTGAGACGGGAAGGGACTATCGTTGTACGAATGTACTCGTATAAACTTGTTCCATGAGTGACAGCTTGAACCAGAGATGAATTCTATATTCGTGAATCCTTGAGTCTGTTATTATTCAGTTGGTAACCGTTAGCAATATAATCTCGAACTTAAATACCGTTTGATATTTGATAAATCTATATTCAAGTTGGAGTTCGCAACTTCCCATCCAATTGAGATGAGCAGCTGAAATATCTGTCACTTTGACCTCTTGAGGATGTCATCTTTGTATTATTCTTTCTATTGGTCTTCTACAACCAGTGAGCAATGCCTTCGTAAAATGAGAATAAATTATAAACAATCGCTATACTATATGAGATTTGGCGAAAAACTTTGAACAGAAAATGTTCCAGCAGCCCCATATGAATGCTGAATCACATCTACCCAACGCAATACATTATAAGATGATCGCCAATCACCTGATGGCAGATGACTAAACAAATGGAAGGGGGTAGCTTGAACGATATTCAGGAATGCCTTCTTCTTCGACAGTATTTGGCAATGGCATAATCTGAAAAGGCTTTGATGAGTAAGTATCTGACAGTAAGCCACCAAGAGCAACACTAGGCTTCAATGTCGTAAGCTTAGCCATCAGTTGGATATGTTGAAGCTAAAAACTGTGCAAGGAGATGGTAGAATCTTTGGAGAGACTTACAATGCCAAGAAACTTCATGTTAGAATGGGTATCATCAAGGTGGTCGAAGCAGGTCTTATCTGAACCAGCAAGTAGGTTTGTGGTCAAATGCTTTACCTTCCTTGAAGAAGATTGCAGGGAGTGGAGACATGGGGAAGCCTATTGTAGCACCTTTTACTTGTTTGTGATAAGTTCCTTGGAAAAGAAAGTACGTGCTGTTCATAAAGTGAATACGCTTTCTATAAAAATCGCAGAGACATAGGCCACAAAATAGATTTCTGAAATACCAAAACAAGTTCCACCAGGAAAAGTTTTCAAACCAGGATCTCATCTCATCAATCCAGCTTTTGCCAATCCAGCCTCATCTTACAGCCAGAGCGCAATAAAAGCTCTGAATTGAATACAGATTAAGTTAAAGCAGGTTTGGGACTGCCTTCAGAGCCTCAATGAACTAGTGAAAGCGGCTTCTCTCCAAATTACTACTACTACCTGTCATAAGAGCCGTCGAAAAGAATACACTACAAGAGTTACTCAAGCAGAAACCTCTGGAAACCAAAGTCAACCGTACCGAGGAAATATCCGAAAAAACTGAACCAGAGGAACCGGAGATACGCCCAAAACATAAGTTAGTGAGGGAATTTCCCTAAGAACCTCTGAAACCACCTACGAGGTGAGCCGAAGCAGTGGCCTCTGTAACCCATTCAGGGGAAGCCAAGACCCGAGGAAGCAGAACAAAGGGTACCTCTGAGGTGTGGAAGCAAGCACCGGGAAGAAAAGAACTAGAGGAAGCCAAGTTAGTAGAGATATCATACAAGGGACCCCAGAAACCACTTATAAGGAAAACTCAAGCAGGAATATACAGGAACCCAATCGAAGAATTGATTGAAGGCGAGCACCTGAGGAAAGGGAACCAGAGGAACTAAAGGTTCGCTTAGAACACAATCCATTAGAGGGACCTCCCAAGGTAGCTTCGAAACTATCTTCAAGGGCAACCAAAGCAGAGGCCTCTGGAACCCATTCAAGAGAAACCAAGCCAACCGTTTCGAGGGCGCAGATCATAGGTACCCCAAGGTTGTCTCTGAGGTGTCACTCTAGGTGCGGAGGCGAGTGACCGAGGAAAAAATGGAACCAGAGGAACTGACGGTAAGCTCAGAACACAAATAATCATGGGAACCTCTGGAAAGACCTCCCAAAACTAAATCTGAAGTAACTTTCTCATTGGCCTCCAACTGAAGCAAAACACGTGGGTGCATGAAGGGTTCAAACTAGGAAGCCTTCGTGAAGAGGGTTCCAAACCCACCCTTACATGCCCGAAGAAGAATATTTATATATGAATCATGAAAATTCCTGCGCCCTAAAAATGGGAATGAACGAAAATGTAACTGCGGGCTGTATTGACATATAGTGTGTTTGTTCAATTTCCAAAGTTTAGCTGAAGCTAGTCTGAATAAACCGCACAACAGAAGCATTGTTCAATCTGAATGGTAATGGCGCAGTTAAGTTGTCTGATTCACTGAACCGAATATTTTGACCCGTAATATACAGTGTGCCCAAGATGAGGATGAACAGCATTGGGATCTCGGTAACCGTAAGAATTACACAGTAGGTCAAATGGGCAAAAAGTTGCGCAATTGAGGGGTCAATAAATAGATGTTGAGAAATCCCAAAAATGTTGTTTACTTCCGGAGATATTCGGAAAAGCCGAAATTTGGCGATTTGGGTTTTATTTTTTTCCGAAGTTATTTGAAAAGATTCGAAAAAACCAAAGGCACTTTCTCATTGCCACTTTTTTACCTCTACAAGATGGCACTTACAAAATCTCCCTACAACGTTTCGTTTGGAAGAAACCATCATCAACTTTGTTTTTTTATATAGCACAAAAAAAATATACACCCTGTAAGACATAGCAGTTTTCATTGCGAATGCAACGACGTACGGCACAATATGTGTCCCTATGTTTTTATTCATAAAAATGCTCATTACAATTTTTGAACATAGGCGGCTTAGAAACAATCCATGGCAACATACATAGCTGTCAGTTTTCATAAATAATTTTCGTCTTAAATGAGTATTTCATTGTTGTTGTTATTGAAAACCCAGAAAGAATTGAAGACCAGACTGGGGTTCCTAAATCAACAGCTCAATTTATTTTAAGAAAAAATAAATTCGAACCATATAAATTTCGAATTTGTCATGGCTTAGCCCTTTCAGACCCAAGATCAAAAAAATTGTTTTTTCTGAGCAAAATTCACATTATATGCTAAACAAGCTATGAAATTGAAGAGTCGAATCATGTTTTTGGATTCAAAGGACATTCTACAGGATTTCAAGGACACTCACAATTGTGTTGTATCGTTCCAAACAATTAAACCTCACAGTTGCGATGTGATTATCATTAAATAAGAACATGTAAAACAGTTTATTAAGAATTATCTTTTATGAAATTTCATAAAACAATTTTGGTCTTTACTAAGACACAGGTACACGTTACATTTACTACACCTTGTTCTTGATACCTATTATACCTACATGGCATTGGTGTACATCTGGATTTTTTTTCGTTAGGTTTGGAAGAATCGTTTTCGTCAGTTTCATCTTCCCTTTCGCGTTTTTTCGTACCACAAGAAAGGAATTCGGCCAATTCCAATCTGAAGTCAAGCAGATCCTTCATATCTTTCGCAGGCTATCCATTTTTCTTGCAGTCTCTGCGTTATTCCATCCAGCTGTTCACAATAGCCAAATCGAATAAGTGAAGAATGACTTTTATTGGCCATTTTTTCGTCCTGAAGAATGTTCGGTAACATTCCATCATCATATCACAAACATCTACACCATTTTTTCATTGTAAGATTTCACAACCATTGGACAAGGAATTCCTCTACGAACCTTTTGGATTTTATCCCATCTGCTTACTTCATTCAATGGATCCGTTCCAAAATCTGTGGAAGCCATCACTACACACTTATTGTCCTTCCATTTAGTCAAACATAATTCTTCATCACCTCTGACTACCGAATCAGTCTCTCCTCTTGACATTTTATTATCAGCTTTTAAATTGCAATTCTTACCCAGTCTATTACTCATCATGGTCCTAGTTCCTTCCATTCCGAGTTCTTTCAGTTTATCGAATAGGGACAATGTTGAGAAGTATCGGTCAAAAAATATGTAGCTTCCAGTTGGTAGTGATTCCACTAAACGAGAGACTACAGCTGGGCCCAAACCCAGTTGTTTGGATGAAATTCGTGTGGTATTTCCCTGATAAATTTCAAAATCAAGCACTAATCCTTCCGATGTTGTGATGACAAAGTTTTTGAGACCCACAGGGCGAGGTTTATTTTTGACATATTTTCGAACAGGACAACGGCCTAAAAATGTAATCATCTGCTCATCAACGGAAAATGAACCATTTGTTGGTCTTTGTATCTGTAAGCAGCGTGATCTGACTTGGTCAATCATGGGTTGTACTTTCCACAGAAGGTTGTTTTTTCTTGTATCTTCAGGAACGTTCAAATTGTCTACAATGTGAAGAATATTGCATAAAAGGAATCTGTCTCTTGACATTTGATCTGCTATTGCTGGAAAACTGAATTTCGTACTCCAATACAAACGAATCATAGGAAATTTCATACAACCCATGGTTGCATGAATGCCAAAAAATGTTTTAATCTCTGTTGGTGTAACAGCAGGCTTTATCTCTCTTCCGTATAGCTGTAAATAGAATTGTGCTGTTTTCTCTGCCACCAATTCGTAAAACGATTCACCCAAGTATCTGCTGAAGTATCCCCAAGGTGATGAAACTTCATTCGTATCAATGCTAACCATGTTTTCTTCGGGTCCATTTTTACTATCGAAAACAATTCGAATCCATGACTGTTTGCTATATTTTTTGGCAAGTTCACTAAGTCTCATATTCATCTCTGGATCGTCATCATCTGATTCATCAGAAATTGATCTTTCAGAACTGATATCAATATCACTGTCGAGTTGGGCAATGGTTGGATTTTCTGATTTCAACAAAATATCGTCTTCGGAGTCCCCATTATCGACCACGAAATCGGATCCAACCTCGTCCAATAGATCAAAAATAGCATCAGGATTATGTCGAAGATGATCCAAATCAATGACATTCCTGTTCTCTGTAAAAAAAAATAACAAATTCCCAATGTCCGTGATATTCCTGGAGAGGTTGAGTCCCAATACTCACAACTGTGATATTATGAAATCAACCAATCCCAGAAGTCTCACATAATTTTTTTTTCATATCATTCAACCTGTAGGTTCAAATATCAACCTTTATTGTTGACATCATGCACTTAAAAACAGAAAATAACTTCAACTGAAATGAACTTACTTGCTGAATTCATGTTGATGCAGGAATGTAAACAAAACACTGTGAAACGCTTCTTACAGGTCTGCTCAAGTTCGCTGTTACGAGTCAAATGGCGGAACTGCGGCCTTCTGCGCATCAATACGTATCCTCACAATCGTATGATGTCGGTATGAACCTACTCGATCGCAAATTTGATCACATTATGCGGCATTTAGTTAACCCTCATAATAGTAACTACCAGGAACGAAAGGGTTAAGACCAAGTGATGACGAGCGGCGTAGACATTTTTGCGAGTGGTATACAAAAATGTGTGATGGCGATGCAAATTTTCCTTTCAAAGTGATCTGGTCGGATGAAAATATGGTTACCAATAACGGTATTTTCAACAGGCGCAACACACAGTATTTGTCACAACAAGATCCACGTGTGAAGAGATCATCCAGATACCAACATCGATTCGGATTTAATATTTGGTGTGGAATTTTTGGCACAAAGGTTATGGGTCAATTCATCTACCAGACGTCTTTAACCGCTCAACGATACCTTCGTCTGTTACGACAAGATCTGGAAGATGTATTGGATAATTAGCCATTGGACGCTGTGCATTAATGATGGTTTCAACAAGATGGTGCACCAGCTCATAATGCCATAGCTGTTCGCCAATACCTGTGTGAGCGGTTTCCAAGAAAATGGATTGGCACTCATGGTGATACACCCTGGCCAGCAAGGTCACCAGACCTAACACCTTTAGACTATTTTTTTGTGGGGCCGTATTAAAAATGAGGTATTCAAAGAAAATTTTGAAAACGAGGAACACTTACTTCGCTCAGTACGATCAGCATTTGATAGAATTACCCCTGAAATGTTGAATCGTGTTATAGATTCCACAGTGAAACGGGCATACTTATGTTCGCAAACTGGAGGAAATCTGTTTGAACATATGCTATAGCACTTAGTATTTACAATCTTTAACAAAAATTCTTGCCTTCTTAGTTCTTATTATTTTAATTTATTTTAGTTAAATATTAGATTATGTTGAAAAACTAGTCATAAGCATTTTTCTGAATAAAAACACTAGAAAACATATTGAGCTGTATGTCGATGCATTCGCAATGAAAAATGCTATGTTCTACAAGGTGTAAATTTTTTTTGTGCCATATAAAAAAACAAAGTTGATGATGGTTTCTTCCAAACGAAACGTTGTACGGAGATTTTGTGAGCGCCATTTTGTAGAGGTAAAAAAGTGGCAATGAGAAAGTACCTTTGGTTTTTTCGAAACTTTTCAAATAACTTTGGAAAAAATAAAAACCAAATCGCCAAATTTCGGTTTTTTCCGAATATCTCCGGAAGTAAACAACATTTTTGCGATTTCTCAACATCTATATATTGACCCCTTAATTGCGCAACTTTTTGCCCATTTGACCTACCGTGTAACTCTCACGGTTACCGAGATCCCCATGCTGTTCATCCTTATCTTGGGCACACTGTATATTAAATTCGGATTATTTTTTACGATACTCTATGAAATTCATCAAAATCATCAGCTATAATATCCAAAACCATTGATAACTACGAAATAATGTTACCAGAATTTTCAATAGCATGTTATCGTCGGATATACAGTGATTTCCAAATTAAGTCGGCGCGATTGCCAACTCCGTTATTATTGATACTACAGATTCGTTTAAACGGGCAAACCGGTGATATTTTTGTTTGCCTCCTCAATGTTGAAGCAAAAAAAAATAAATAAATACGTTTGCAAAATATTTCAGATTCTATCAAGTATTTCGATTTTTCAATAACAAAGTTCAAATGAAATGTTTCTTTCTTTAGCTAGCACAAAAAAATTCTTCATTTTGATGAATGAAATCTCATGAGTATACAAACACCCAAATTTGGTACTTATACGAATGACAATATTTTGTTACCAACAGCCAAATAACAGTAACAATCCAACACTGCAGCAAATTGGTTCCCCAATCGTGTATTACCTGATCGGCGAGTTTATTCTATGCTTCATCGACGATTCAGGAATGAAGGAAAAGTTTTTGAGAAGAGAACTAAAAAACGTTCAGTATTATCTGAGGATACAGAAATTGACGGTTTTTCCTGATTTGAGGCTTATCCAAATAAGTCATCTGAGACTTATCTTGAGAAATAGCTGTTTCACAACATAACGAAACATGAATAGATACATACATAAACAAACATAATATCATCAACAAAAATATCGGAAAAAACATCCACAGAGCGTGACAATTACACCTTATGTTCGAATATCATTCATCATTTCATTTCACTCATTTCATCATTTATTTATTGCAAAACATGAGTAGAAGCATAGCTTGTAATCTCTTTTTTGGAGAAGTACAGAGTGTGGTGGTTATAATAAGTAATAAGTAACAATTTACATTAGTACAAACCTATGTGAAACCATACTAGGGTTGGTAGAATAAAATAAATCTAGACCGTTCTTGAATGCATTCACTGACGGAGAATCAACCACATGTGCGGATAGTTTGTTCCATAGTTCAAAAGACCTATATGAGGTTTGATTGAGGCGGGATATAGTGGCATTCAGTTGGATATCATCTGCAATATCAGCGGACGGTGGACGATAGATACAAACGATGTGGATACAGCAGTAAGTAGAAGTCAGCTTCAGTCCAAGTATTTCAACGTTGGGCAAGGAAAGGTTGAGATCGCAGTGATCAGAAATAAAAATGTTGATTTTTATATAGATTGCTACACCACCCCCGATTGTGTTAAGTCTATCTTGCACCGGCGACATTGTATAGTTTGGTAGTTGATAGATATTAGAGGGTATATTTGGTTTCAGTCATGTTTCAGATAACATGATAATATGTGGGTTTTCAGATGTAATGAGATAGGCAAGTTCGATGTATTTTGAAAGAGAGCATAGAGAATCGAGTGGTTATTCACTCGAGGCCGTTTGAGTTATTTTGATTAGAATGAGAAATGGTTTGGATAATTTTGGGAATTCGGTTCACCACTGTCGGATCTTCTGGTCAACTCCGCGCGAGGATCTTGAAGGTATTGGATTTGGGATGGCGTTAAATCAGCTCTGATGCTGACACGAGGAAATGCAGATTTTGCTTTCAGTTTGTTTTTTAGTATACCGAAAGCGAGTTTGCTCTCAGAGAATCCAACTTTAAGGGGTCTTGGGTTGGCTCCGGGTTGTCGACCTATACGATAAACAAAAGTGACTTGAGTCTGGGAACCAGCCATGATTGCAGATATAACTGATTTTGCGAGGTTGGAGTCCTCTTGTGTGTTGTTGTTGATATCAGGACATTTTTTTCCCTCTCCATTCTTGTCCTCACGTCGGTATATATCTCTTCTGAATTAACATTTGTTGGGTTTTCCAGTTGCAGTTGGTGATGGATTGAGCGTGTGTAGCTAACGTGGAATTGATGTTATTGATGCTTTGGGTACATGATTGTATATTGAGTTGCTCAAATTGTTCCATTATTTTCTGGAAATGCAAAGTGTTCAGTGGTTCTGGGTTGATAGATTCGCTAGGTGTGGTCGGCTGGGCGGAATTAACATCAGATCGGCAGGTGGGGCAAAGCCAATGACCATTTCAGGTGTGAGAAGGCGTATCAGCACAGCCTACATGGTAAGAACATTCGCAAATGTTACACTGGATTTTCGCCTTTTTGGTCAAAGGTGCTCTACACTTCCTACAGTACGACATCTTTCTGTCAGGGGAGACACTCGCGTTTTTCGGCAGTCAACATTGCCGAATTAGGTTGGTTTTTCCGTAGGTTGGCGACTTCGCTGTAGATGCAATGTGTACTTGGTTTATATGCAATTTTTTATTGATTTGCACTGAGTAGGCGATCAGTTAGCAAGATATATGATGCTGACTTACTTGGTTGATGCCTTGATCACAATATTAAACACAAATATTCCACTGTTAATCCTTAGCTCGAACAAGTTGCAACTTCTGAGGGCTGTCGTTCGTAGGGTGATAACAGCTGGTTAACGGATTTTTTTATTTTTTTTTATTTTTTATTTTTAATATTAAATGTACGTAAATTTGTGAATATAATAGGGGCTGTTACCTAAAAATGTATTAACTGTTTCTAAACTTTTTGTGACATCTTGACCCAATAATAATAAATAGAATTCCTGGCCATATTTGTTAAGGGAATTGGTCATTTCAACAGTCTCATTCAAGGAAATTTTTTTGTAAATGAGGCAAACTGATAAACTGAATAATGCAATGAAAGTCAATATTTTTTCCTCTGTGAATATGCATCTGTATGAATCATGAGGTTTGAGAAATATACATGTACGTGATCGCATTAACATATAATAAAAATAAAATGGGCCCTAAAACAGATCCCTGTGTTACTCCAGACATAATATCTTTTTTTTTCGACAGTTATGTAGTTCTTACAATTTGATTCGTTCCTGAAAGGTATGATTCAAACCATTCATATGTCATTACTCTGCAAGCGTAATGTTCAATTTTTCTTAGTAAAAGATTATGATCAACATAATCGATAGATCACAAAAGACCGCAGGAGCTATATTACCAGAATTCAACTTTGAATAAGTGTCGTAAACAATGAAAATATTATATCGTGTATATTTTTATTATTTAGAAATCCAAACTGATTTTCACTTAAAATATCTTGATTGTTATAAGTAAATGTTTCCTATTAATAAAACTGTCTCATTTTCAACTATAGGAAGAAAAGTCGTATGAGCTTTGTTATTTAGAATATAATTTGGAAATCGAAATGCATGATAAACTAAAGGGTGTTCCATTCGAAAATAAAATATAAAACACTTTGACAGTGTCAGTTTTTTCTTGTCTATGCATCCAGAAATACATTGAAAATATCACTAGTTTGCCCATTCAACTGAATTCGTAGCATCAATAATAACGAAGTTGGCAATGATACCGACCTAATTCAGAGCACCCTGTATATTACATTGAATGATAAATAAAAAAAATATATTGGAAAGAATACATTCATATATCTATCATCTGATGCAAAATGTACTGAACAATTCTTTATTTTCCAACTTTTTCTTAATTTTCCAGAATTTAGTTTATAGAACTTCTTGGGGCGATATTTTTTGTTATCTTCTCCGTTATTTCATTTTGCAGTATAACGTACATCGTGGCCTCCTAGATTGAAAGTTGAAATAATTTATCCCTTCTTTAATTCTTGAATAAATTGCATCAAAATTAGTTGATATTATTTTCCGGAAAATCAAAATTCATTGAATCGAAACTTACATCTTGAAAAATTCATTTGACATCTCCAAATCTAGTTTTTGAATTTCCTTCAAAAATTTTATACTCTTCATGGTACATCATAAATCGAACACCCCCACATTCACAGTCAGATACGCCACTGGTAACAATTATCCACGGTCTGAAGCGATTCACGGGTTGGGTTCAAACGAAGAAGATCCTGGAAGCGCATTCGGAATCAAAGAAATCCCTACCTGTCGGCCGAGGCCACTGGAGACTCTCTGCAGTTGACATTGATGGCAGTATAAATTGTGTACAAATGTGAGGGAAATCTGGTGGAAGTTTGGATGGGAATTTCTTTGGACCGTCACTAAAGACGTGAAAGCAGCCAAGCCGAAATTGAATCTGCATAAACTATTTGCGAATGAAGTTTGCAGAAATGAAATCTTTGGGGAAGGGATGGTTTCCCAACGTTATCCCTTCAGGAGTCGTGGAGCTTTTGCCGATTTCTATTGATACCTCCCGAATGTTGCTTCCTCTCAGTGTTTTACCAAATGGAATATTAACACATTATTGAATCCCAGTTCAACTCCTCATTACTTTGGATTTCTCTTTCATTATTTGATACTGAAAAAAGATAGAATCTTTAGTGGAAGGATTTTTCGTTTGTAAAGCCCCGGCGACTTCGCCAATTTCTTCCAAAACAGTTAATCTTAATTTTCACAACGGTAGATCGCGGATGGAGTTTAATTTCAAATCAGAACTCTCCACAAATCAAATATCGTGAAGAGTTTTTAATTCAACTAATAATAATAGTAGTGATACTATTAGTAGTACTTTTGAATTTTTTTAACCAATCGCACAAAGTAATCCGCAATCTACCGTTGTCAAAACTCTGTTTCAGAATGAATCTACGAGCAAAAGACTTCTGATTATTTGTTCTGTGGTCTATAATTATCTAAAACGTTTTAATTGATCAGTTCGTTTCAAACTTTGTATTTTCTTTGGATATTTACAGATATTTTATAATTTACGTCATTGTCTGAAACTGTCGAACAAACCTATTCTCTTACTCTTTTAGAGGAATAATAAGACACTAAGTGTTCATATGATAAAGAAACGTCTGTATTCATTCCTAACCCATATGTTTGTATAATTCGAAATCAGTTAAAATGAATAAAATTATATATATTTCAAATACTCATTTACTTGAAAAATGGAGGTTCATATAGTTTACCATCGCCCACTATGTACATAATACAGTATGGAAAATTTTCGAACAATTCTTCTTCCATTTCAGTCACAGTGCAACTTAATAAACTGAACACTGCCAATTGGAACGCTTATGGGTCTACCCCTTCGGACTTTCTCCTTGGAAATGAGAGAGATACTATCCCTCTACATTATTGTTTTTGTTTATTTTCTATACATTTTTGTGAGAATCTATCTTTTTTATTTCAAGTGAATCTGATGATTTTGTATTTTTTATAATTTTTAGGGGTCTACCCCTTGGGACTTTTTTTGGTGAATTTTGGGTTTTCTTCGATCGTGTCGGAGTTCACGGCTTATACTAATTCAACCACTCTGAATCGATTGGCGTTCGCTGAATTGTTGTATCTGCATCCGTTCTCAAGTTGAAAAGTTCATCTGGAAATGATAGTGGTAATATCCCCCAAAATTTTGTTCTGATATATTTTCTATGAATTTTTATGAGAATCCACCTATTTTTATACGCATAAATATGCGCATATGCAATTTCAAGTAAATCTGGTGATTTTGTATTTTTCTTCATTTTTAGGGGTCTACCCCTTGGGACTTTTTTTGATGAAATTTGGGTTTTCTTCGATCGTGTTGAAGTTCACGGCGAATACTAATTCAACCACTCTGAATCGATTGGCGTTCGCAGAATTGTTGTATCTACAACCGTTCTCGAGTTGAAAAGTTCATCTGTAAATCAGAGGGGTAATATTCCCCCAAAATTTTGTTCTGATATATTTTCTATGAATTTTTATGAGAATCCACCTATTTTTATACGCATAAATATGCGCATATGCAATTTCAAGTAAATCTGGTGATTTTGTATTTTTCTTCATTTTTAGGGGTCTACCCCTTGGGAGTTTTTTTGATGAAATTTGGGTTTTCTTCGATCGTGTTGAAGTTCACGGCGAATACTAATTCAACCACTCTGAATCGATTGGCGTTCGCAGAATTGTTGTATCTACAACCGTTCTCGAGTTGAAAAGTTCATCTGTAAATCAGAGGGGTAATATTCCCCCAAAATTTTGTTCTGATATATTTTCTATGAATTTTTATGAGAATCCACCTATTTTTATACGCATAAATATGCGCATAAGCAATTTCAAGTAAATCTGGTGATTTTGTATTTTTCTTGATTTTTAGTGGTCTACCCCTTGGGACTTCTTTTGATGAAACTTGGGTTTTCTTCGATCGTGTTGAAGTTCACGGCTTATACTAATCCAACCACTCTGAATCGATTGACGTTCGCAGAATTGTTGTATCTACAACCGTTCTCGAGTTGAAAAGTTCATCTGTAAATCAGAGGGGTAATATTCCCCCAAAATTTTGTTCTGATATATTTTCTATGAATTTTTATGAGAATCCACCTATTTTTATACGCATAAATATGCGCATATGCAATTTCAAGTAAATCTGGTGATTTTGTATTTTTCTTGATTTATAGTGGTCTACCCCTTGGGACTTCTTTTGATGAAACTTGGGTTTTCTTCGATCGTGTTGAAGTTCACGGCTTATACTAATCCAACCACTCTGAATCGATTGACGTTCGCAGAATTGTTGTATCTACAACCGTTCTCGAGTTGAAAAGTTCATCTGTAAATCAGAGGGGTAATATTCCCCCAAAATTTTGTTCTGATATATTTTCTATGAATTTTTATGAGAATCCACCTATTTTTATACGCATAAATATGCGCATATGCAATTTCAAGTAAATCTGGTGATTTTGTATTTTTCTTCATTTTTAGGGGTCTACCCCTTGGGACTTTTTTTGATGAAATTTGGGTTTTCTTCGATCGTGTTGAAGTTCACGGCGAATACTAATTCAACCACTCTGAATCGATTGGCGTTCGCAGAATTGTTGTATCTACAACCGTTCTCGAGTTGAAAAGTTCATCTGTAAATCAGAGGGGTAATATTCCCCCAAAATTTTGTTCTGATATATTTTCTATGAATTTTTATGAGAATCCACCTATTTTTATACGCATAAATATGCGCATATGCAATTTCAAGTAAATCTGGTGATTTTGTATTTTTCTTCATTTTTAGGGGTCTACCCCTTGGGACTTTTTTTGATGAAATTTGGGTTTTCTTCGATCGTGTTGAAGTTCACGGCGAATACTAATTCAACCACTCTGAATCGATTGGCGTTCGCAGAATTGTTGTATCTACAACCGTTCTCGAGTGAAAAGTTCATCTGTAAATCAGAGGGGTAATATTCCCCCAAAATTTTGTTTTGATATATTTTCTATGAATTTTTATGAGAATCTACCTTTTTTATACGCATATATATGCGCAAATGCAATTACAAGTAAATCTGTTGATTTTGTATTTTTCTTGATTTTTAGGGGTCTACCCCTTGGGACTTTTTTTGATGAAATTTGGGTTTTCTTCGATCGTGTTGAAGTTCACGGCTTATACTAATTCAACCACTCTGAATCGATTGGCGTTCGCAGAATTGTTGTATCTGGCAACCGTTCTCAAGTTGAAAAGTTCATCTGGAAATCAGAGGGGTAGTATCCTCGCAAAATTTTGTTTTGGTTTATTTTCTATGGATTTTCGTTATGGGATTCGTAATGATGAATTTTGGTTTCTTATTGATCGAATTGAAATTCACGGTGTATACTAAAATAACCATTCTGAGTGAAAAAGTTGGTAAGGGGTAAGTAATTTCCAGCCAAAACTCGAAATCAGCTCATCAAGATGGATTTGGAGGAAGCAATTTTTTTGAATGATGGAAGATCTAAAATTTAGAAAATTCGATTTTTTTCTATATTGAATATTGCATTACTTCAGAAATATTTTTGATTTGTCATCACAATTTTTTTAAGGATCAGCTCGTCGAGATAAATTCGAAAAACGTTTGGGATTATTCCGAAATTATCATGAATTGTTGCGTATTTAGTGCGAATTTCGAGTTAATGTGATGATTTTTCTATAGTCTGCAGAGAGTCAACAAAAATTATACATTTTTTATGCAAGTATTGGAAAACCTAACCAACAATTTTTTTGGAAACCTCCTTAAGAAATCTTACAACCGTTTCTTTATCCTATGCATGACAACTTCTTATACTGAAAAATCCATCCCAGGTAACACATTTTTCTTCAGGCAATAAAATATACCAGGAGAAATCATATGCTCCTCCATACATTCTCAATTATATATGGATCATAATAACCTGCATTTGAAGATACTCACCGACTCTAAGGTCAACGTTATGATGACGAGAATCTGTTTTGTGCTTCAATCCATTATATAATCTTGCATCCGATGACACCTACAATCGTCTCGAAACATCGATTTCATTCCAAAGCCATGTCTGATTACTCAAAGAACACTTTCTATTGAAAAACCTCCTAATGTATGTTTAGTAAAGGGAACGAAAATCTGTAAGCTTCCATAGTGAATATCTCAAAGTTTTTGTCTCAACTGAGGTTTATAAAAATTGAACGCCACCAAAATACACTCGTTCCATAAGACTAATTATTAAATATTTGTGATAACTCAACTACGTCTGTATTTCCTAACAAAGCCTAAATTATTATTGCAATATAGTAACAACAAATGTTTTATCAACATTGACCATTATCACCATCGTGTGAGGCCATAAAATGCAAAATCCTATACTAAAAAATGGATATTATTGTATGAAATCCTCCAGCAGAATAAAATTTTCACTATCCCAGATCACCAGATGCAAAATCCGCTATTCATACGTTATTACAAGCGACACGTGGATACATACTTCTCCATTGTCATTTATTTTCCAATTTCACTGTCGAGACAATCAAATTGCGATATATGTACGTGCTTGTGAAGCGTTTATTGCAGCAAGAATATCTTGCATTGTACGTATTCACTAGCTAAGTATACACTTTTGTGAACAGATTACCATGGATTTCATAAAACTTCCTCAAAACCCTCGATAGGTGTCATACAAAACCTCATATAAGGTACAGCAGCTCTTGGATACTTCGGAAGAAGTTGAACATTTATAAAATTAGCTGCAAGGACTGCAAGAATTATGTGGGTCAAACTAGAAAGACCATGAAAGTATAGTTCAAAGAGCACATTATCTATGTCCAATTTTTGAAATCAGAGAAGTCTCGTAACGGAAACAGAGTCAGATAGAGAACTGCAAGCGATTCCAAAGTTATGCAAAATGTATTCTGAACGTCGTAGAAAGGAAGCATAAAACGAATCTAATCTATTTTAAGACCACAAGTTATGAGAGCTCAATGGGCAGTCTGCCTTGCAGGAATATGAGTTCGGATCTCCATATTTCAGCAACTCTTGTTCATATATCTCAAGGGGGTGTATGATTACTTCTTGATTTTTGGTGACATGATAATTAGTTTTGTATCGTGCTGAGTACCAAAATCCGAACGCAGACATGTGCTTTATTGTTTACTGAAACTAAAAAATACGTTATGGAATATTTTAGGATTTTCATATTGTGTACGTCCGGGACGTTTATATTTTACGATGTATTATATTTTATATTACATCCGATACTAAAACACACATGAAGGGATATTGGAGAGGTCCTTAAATTTGAATAGGGATATCTAGGGACTCTCATTCTTTGTATATGTCAGGGTTCGTAAATGTGTCAGAATTCGCCGTAAAAACCGGCGATTCAGAATGTTGATAGAGGTAATAAAGAGAAAATAGATATGACATATCCTGTTTGATGTATGTGCGGTGTGGTTCAGAACAATATTAACGAAGTTCGTGTCCCACAACGCTTACAATTAGGTATTTGCAGAACGAAAGAGGTAGATTGTATTTGAAAATTATTCTGAATGTCCCGTACTGAATCAATGTATAGCACGTTAAAACTATGAGGAGATGTGAATCACTTGCTTCTGAGTGGAAAGCGTTATTGAATATGATTCAACAACTTCCCCTAGCTCGCACAAGTCTCTGACTTTTGAGGGTTGCATGTAGGGGTGCAACCGGTTGACGGATATAACAATTTTTAATTTTTTAACTAACCAATGAGGCAATGGATCAATTATCGCGAATACTCTCGTGCTCGTACTAATGTCAGTACAAAATGTGAAGTGTTATTTTTCGCAAGTACGGATCGCCTCGGAGTTAACCTTGGTATGAGTCAACGCTACATCGAAATGTCAATAAACCCGTAGGATAAAACCAAAGTACAAATTGTCAACAAAGTACCAAAAATATGTCTACTTGAAAGCCATCTTTCACAACATTATATAATTTATGTTCATATATGGGAGGGTGAAGATTTTGTGAAAATGGGTACAACTACTGATGATACTTGAGAACAAACTCGGTTATTACATTTTGTGTATTTTTGTTCTGAGATAACCACGAGGAGGGTTTTCCAATTTCAAATCATTTCTCGAGTTCCTCCCCAAATGTTTTCTCATCCCCTGGTTCCTGTGAAAAAGAAAAATACTATCTCATCTGTTACAATTCGAAGAGGAAGTATTCTTCCATTCTTGTGAAGGATATTCAATATTCACCGCTCAGCTACGGATAATTTTTCATCATATTTTTCGGTACCAATCATTTCATTAACCGTATCGGATTGATCTTGGCCATGCCTCGTTTTAAAACAAATATCAACAGATGGCGACTTGACTACAAAATTCAACATAATATACCAATTTGATATTCATGTTCCAGGGTTTATAAATTTACCATCGTAAAACTGGAATTTCCACCGGCAATATCAACGTTACGCCAGGATATTAAAAGTTAGTTTATGATATTATAAATCGGAAACTTCTGAGACATAATGTTTTGCGATCCGTAACTTGTACTAAGGTGTTTACTACAGGAAATAAATTGAGCGACAAGTGAAATAAATTAAATACTATCCTTACTACAAGGAACATGGAAACGATTTCAAATTATAGGTTGTTAGAATTTGAGAAAGAGACTCCATAAGAACATTTTTTCAATATACTTACCCGACAAAAAATGGAGAGAGAGGAGAAAGAGGAGAGGAGAGGAGAGAGAGGAGAGAGAGGAGAGAGGAGAGAGAGGAGAGAGAGAGAGTGAGAGGAGAGAGAGGGAGAGAGAGGAGAGAGAGGAGAGGAGAGGAAGAGAGGAGAGAGAGGAGGAGAGAGGAGAGAGAGTGGAGAGAGGAGAGAGAGGAGAGAGAGGAGAGAGAGGAGAGAGAGGAGAGAGAGGAAGAGAGAGGGAGGAGAGAGAGAGAAGAGGAGAGAGAGGGAGAGAAGGAGAGAAGAGGAGAGAGAGAGAGAGAGAAGGAGAGAGAGAGAGGAGAGAGGAGAGAGAGAGAGAGAGGAGAGAGAGGAGAGAGAGGAAGAGAGAGGAGAGAGAGATGAGAGGGGAGAGAGAAGGAAGAGAGGAGAGAGAGGAGAGAGAGGAGAGAAGAGAGGAGGAGAGAGAGGAGAGATAGGAGAGAGAGGAAGAGAGAGAAAGGAAGAGAGAGAAGAGTGGGGAAGAGGGAAAAAGAGGTGTGAAAGGGGAGATAGGGGAGAGAAGGGGAGGGAGGGGAGATAGGGGAAAGAAGGGTGATAGGGTGAGAGCAGGGAGAGCGGGGAGAGGAGAGAAAGGAGAGAGGAGAGGAAAAATTCCTAACTAGAGGAGCGCTGGTGATTAGGTGGATATTTGCTTCGAAACACTGCGTATTGTTGCTTGTATGGAGTTTTATTTCATTATCTCGGAGATTCTCATTTTCAAATGACCTTTGCATAAAAGCGCCTATTTTTTCAATAAACGGAAAAAAGTGACAAAGACTCAATTCAGACGAATCATTTTCAGTTTAGTTTCTGACTGACCTATTATCTGTAAGTTACCCGAAACTACCAACTTTCAGTTACTTTTCATTTCACAACCACGTGTAATATTCATGAAGTATTTCTGTAATTGGGCTCCGGTCTGCTAGATGTATGCATGAAATAGATAAAATAAAAATAAGAAATAAATAAATTACAGCCCGTGTACAATCTAGTGTGATATCATATTATTATTATTCCTTTACTCGAATATAATTTCTTCTGCTGGCGAAAAAGGTGAAATATAGGAGGCAATACCTTTTGAGTCATTCGTTATTTTATGATCGTTTCTTTGAGGGGTCGATGTGCCACGGCCAGGATCAGGCAGTCACGATTGGGCTGTAAAATGAAATAGACTCGGCAAAAGAGGTTTATTACCGGGTATTTGAAACATTCGTGGTCGGGAAGGTTCGATTTTCTTGTAATTTATGAGCGAGGAAGGTTGTGCAGTGTTTGCAGAAAATCCAGACATAAGATGCGGATAGGTAAGTTATGATAATCGTGAATCTACCGAAGAAGAATGAATATGAAGCGTTCATTAAAAATTTTCGAAATTGAATAAATCTTATATTCAACCAACAATATATCACCAAATTCTGCGTCAAATGATATCTGAACACATTAAACTCAGTTCAGTAGTATAGCCGAAATCCACCCTAATGAAAACTCGAGAATGTCCAATGTTAGGTAAGTAATTACTCTTGTAACTTCTGAGGGAGCCAACCGCTCGTGTTGGGGAAACGTCAAGAGCCAATAAAAATGGATACACCAGCGAAAACTTAAGAGTCATATAGAACATTGAAACATTGAGGTGATTTCTTCAAAGGTGCATCTTTGGATATTGACGAACAACAAAATTTTATAAATCATCGTGGATTGCTCTGAAATTTCTGTGTTTTTCCTCGTAACGGGCTAGTCCCCAATTTTTTTCCGTAATCACCCTCTATGAACATATTTGAGTTTTCCTCATGATTCGATGATTAGTTTTGGAAATGAGTCCAGTACCGATCTGTTTACTTCACCCAGTTATTTCAAGTGGTCATTTTCCTTCACTTCAAAGTAACGCGCAGTAACCCAATTCGGTATTGCCGTTCGCAAATCATTCCATCCAGATAAAATAAACATTTATCTTGAGTACGCTCGACCAATTCAGGCAGCTTTCATCGAATAAAAAAAACTCCTCGCCCCCAAACTATGCCCGCAGCAGCAAATGAAATAATCGACGAAGCAATTAAAAATTAATAAACAATCAGAATGCTGATTGCAGCGCCAGTCTTGAGGGGGTGGAAGCGTGAAATTTCTAAATTATAAAACGCTTTGAGTCTAATTGAGATATAACTCGATAAGGAATCATCACGGAACGAAATCAGAAAATCCTGTTTAGGGTCAAAATAAAAAATTTAAAGTATTGATGTTGAGTTTTCCTCAGATACTTCACGATTTTGTGACACTTATAGTTGTGCAACAATGGTGAAGCAGTAGATCAGATTTAGTTTATTGCAAGTCCGGTAGATATACATGATAATGTTCTACAAGGATACCTCTGCAAGTGCTTTTATAATTATTCAGAGTGAGATGCATGGATCACTCATACTCTTTTTTCTGGTCATTACACATTCTCAATTTAGTCTGGTAATCGAGAGGTGGTCAGCCTCATGATCCATTGATGTTGATTGACATTGATTTCATATAGTTTGGGAAATATGCCTCTTCAGCTTTATCGTTCAGATAAAGCTACTACAAGGTCTCTCATATGCTTTAAGGAAAGACCAAGCGAAAAGGCAAGCGATCCTGTCGTCGAAGAAAGCTGAATAGCTTCTCAAGTTGGACAAAAAAGACTTGAAACTGGTAACGGGAGTAGTCACTTGGCACTGCCCTCTAGGGTATCACCTCAAGAAGATGGCCAAGTCACAGAGTGATGGTTGCCGCTACTGCGAGAACTTCGCGGGAAATGCAGAACATCTGCTTTGCGCATGTCCAGCGCTCTCCTGCAAGAGACTTAAACCCCTGGAAGGGGCATTCTTAACTCCCTCCGACATCAGGAACTGAGCTCCCAGGAAACTGATGAACTTCACCTGAACTCTCAGAATCCGGGGTATTGAATAGATAAAGAGTCACGCACAAGATACTCGACATGTCGAGGTGCTTGTGCACGACCCTCCTACAATCTAAGAGATGTGGGTTATTGCAGGTCTGTGGAGAGAAATTGTAGGCCCAGGGTAGCTTTACGTCAACGTTTCCCTTTCACATTCACCAGTTTATGAAATTATATACAATGTGTTCACTTAAGTTGGTGAAGTATGAAAAACTTTTTGTTCATCGTTTCGGTAAAATGAGTTATTATTAATAAAAAGATCTCCATGTTGTAGATCCTTACTTCGGTATATAATCAGATCCTGAAATTTGTCGGTTAATGTCAAATCTTATGAATTCAAACAACAGTAAAGTTAGAGGTAGTGGATTTTCTTATACCGTCGCAGAGGACAAATTTACGTTTCGGCAGTGAGTGTGAGTGAGAGATATATTCAAGGACATAGCTCTTTCGCTATGGAATTATATCAATCAACGCTATAAAAAAAAAATTGGATAGATTCTCCTCTTCTATAGCATTTGTTTCTCGTGTGTCGTCTCAAAATTCCCGAGGTATCAGGAAATTTCATATTCTAGAGCAGCATATTCTTCATTCCATCAAGAACCCCTATGATCTGAACCACCAAATTATCAGATTGGTTTGGGTAAAGCGGAGTTGAAAGAGTGAGTCTCGATCTTCAGTTTGTTTTTCTCCTCTTTTCGGACGATGTTCATTTCGCCAGCAGCTGAAAATTCATTTCTATTCATTCATTACTATGATGGACTTCATCAGACTCATAGGCTTGTAGGGTGTGGAATAAGTGATTCCATTAGATTCGGCAATCCGCATTTTTCAACGGAAAGCATAAGACAACAAAATTGTCTAGAGTGGTCTAGAGTAGTGGTAAAATACTCGTAGCGCCGCGTTATGCTTGTGAATATGGGATGAGACCGCAAAAGCCATACTGTCAGACCATTTTGATTTCCTTGGTCTTCGATATCAGCCCCCTTGACCTGGCTCATCCTTATGTAGATGCAGAATTACTTTTGTCTCCGCAGCTTTGACGTAAGCTCTTTGCTGAACGGGTTTCAACTCGGTGATAGAGTTTGCAGACTAAGCAGAGAAGGGGATCTGAACTCATAAAGACCTTATAGGCCCCAGCCTGTTATGTAGACACTTCAAACTCAAAAGACTCCACGGCAAAATGCACCATGCGAGTCTTTATGTCAGGTTGTCGTAGATCCTTTTATTCCACCTCTAGGCGAGGATACTTCTATCCAGCATCAGGATGATGTAGAATAGTGGTGTGTGCTTGAATTTTTTTTTCACCAATTGTTATTTAGCCCATCATGACCTGGAGAAGCAAAGTTCTTCGAGCCTTTGAAGGCCTGTCGAATTTCTTCTAGAGTTAAAACTATGCAGCAGTTCATTGAGCTTGGGCTGATGAAGCCTCCTGCAGAAAGCTTCGAACTGCACTATAGCTGGAATACTCATACGAATATTCATAAATTCTTCTAGAAGGTTTCCACCCGATCAGCGGCTGGCGGGTTATCTACAATACGCGTAGGCCCTTGGAACAAGCGATAAGGTTTATCACGGTTCGTCATGAAACTTCATGTTTTCCGCGATGCTTCTTACCCGTCCCACTAGTAACTCATTTGCAGCCACTAGCATCAGTATCATACCAAGACAGTGTATTAATGGTAAACATCAAGCTCTAATTTTCAGTGTCCGATGAGCCCATTTTGAATTTGCGACAATACGCCGCACTGCGGACATAAAGGGCCTATTGGTAGCCACGTAGTTTGCCTTACACTGTCTCGCTTACTTGATCCACGCTTCCATTTTGTGTACGCATCGCTCATGCCTCCCAATCAGAGGGCTGGTAACTCTCCCTGTTTGACATAAAATCTGAGTGACGCCATTCACGGCAGAGTTTATTTGCCAGATGTTAGCCTCTTCTTGAAGACTATGATGAATATTCGAATCTACTTGTGCCAGCTGATGCGGCTTCAGGCACTTTATATTATGAAGCGCCCTGCGGGTTCCAACACCCTCCATTGGTGGTGTGATGTGAACCTCCTCTACAGCCAGACCGACACGTGGTATATCTGCCAATTCTGCAACTTCGTTAACCGGCTGAGGAAGCTCTGACATGGCCTCGAATCAAAAGATGATATAAATAGTCAATGAGATTTTGTACGGAAAAGGCGGCATGCTCTGGGGTGTATCTCATATGAATCTTCCGTCTACTCAAATCGTCCGTTCTTATCGCGGTTGTTATAGTCTGGTAAATCATCGTTGTCGGCTCCACCACCTTGCGTGGACCTCTAACCCGAAGAGGTTGATTGTGGAGGTCACTTACTCGTTCATTGGGATCCTAGTTATTGGGTATACCGGAGGGTTTGCATCTTATAATCATCATTTTGATCATTCAAAGGTTTAACATTTGAACTCACTCATCAAGCAGCGGTAATAGTTATTATCCTAACAAGTACGGAAAGAGTACTTTTCCTGCATGTGACTGCCGTTACCCGAACGACGCAAAGCGGTGATCGGGTAAGCAGTCGAGTGCGGGAGAGTACCTTTCCGAACGAGTTAGGATCAATATTTTTTCTACAAGCGAATTAAAAAAAAATATGAAGCACTCTTGAACAAACTTTAGCGTGCGGAATAAATTTTACTCGCACTAGTGCGGGAATAACTTACTTGAAGTGACTTAAGCGTGTGGGAAAACATTTCCCGCACTAGTGCGGGAAAATGACACCTCTCAAACTGAATTGCGTGCGAGTATAGAGTGAATCACGCACGCTCGTAGGAGAATATAATTTCAGTTACTTCAGTTATATCTGTGGATGAACCAAATTGTCTATTTATGCTGAAATATCTATTCAAAAACCTCTTCGGCAACACAGCGTGAATATCTATATAAGTTCTCTGAGAGATTCAAAACTCTCAAATTACTCCTTGAATTCCTCCAAAATTCCTGCGAAGTTTATATTGGCCAACTAGTTTTTCTTGCGTTCAAAAGAGATTGTTCCGAGTTCATTAAACCGAAAACAAAAGCAAAATCCCCCGTAATAACGAAACACGAAGCTCTAACAAGGCCCCTATTGAAAAGCCGTGGGATTATCAACTTATTGAATGGTTTCCTCTACCTCTCACATTTAAGTTTTTCTCTCAAGAGCTAGACGCCCGTTCATTTCGGTATAGAGAAGTCATTTTCGCCTGATTCGAGACGGGACCTCATGAGAGATCTCTAGAGGGCTTTTGGCGGACAAATCGGATTTCCTTGATATTACGAAAAATATTTTGGTCGGGATTTATAGAGTGGTTTCATTTTGTCACGAATTTGATCGGTTTTTCTGGGTTGAGGTGCACGTGTTGAGGAATTCGCTAGAGACGATGTTAATTCTGTCCATATTTTCGTGTGAGTTCGAAGTTCAGTTTTATTTTTCGAAGCTGATCAGGAGTTTATCCGAATGTTAGTTAGGTCATGATGTTAATTAACGTTTTCACATCAGTGAAAAGCCAACTAAAGGTGACCTCCTAATCACAAGCGTCCTCAACATATGCAAGTAATACAATGTTTCAACTTTTCAAGCTACTCATATAGAAAATAATGGATTGAAAATTTAAATTGGTGATGAAAACTCCACCTGTTCATACTGTAATGTGCGAAAGTCGGACCTGTATAGTACACCTGACCGTTTATGTTTGGATAATCGATCTAAACAAAAAGTGTTCACGATGTGGACACTTTTGCATATTACAGGACAATGAACTGAAAACTAGCGGTGTAAAATATTCTGAAAACTTGGTCAACAACAATAAAAGACAAAATATTTTCGAGAAGAGTTCGCCTGGTTGATTTGAAGGTCAGTGAATCGAAGTAAGAGCTAGAAGAAAGAGAATTAGAAACAACCGGTAAAAAGGTCGTACTCCAGAAAAGGCTTTCAGAGGGACTGATTCAAGAAAAAGGAAACCCCGAAACCTTTTCATTCGAAGTTTCTGGAATTTATTCAAATTCGATAATGATTAAACATTTCTAGAAAATTTGAATAGTTTGAAGGAGGAACTTCAACAAAATTCAGAGTCTGGAAGACAAACTTCTAGAAAATTTGAATAATCTGAAAGGAGTTCAACAAGGAATTCCTAGAAGAATGAAAATTCGAGGAGCCTAGAAGAGCAGCTCAGAAAATTCAAAGACTTTGAATGAGGAACTTCAAGAAATGTGAGGGCCTGGATAAAAATTTAAAGATAATTCGAAGTGCTTGAAAGAACAAAAAGTTTGTGAAAAATTAGATTAATTTCAGTGAAAACCTTCATATAAATTTGAAAAACCTAGGAGATAATCTTCTAGAAATCTCAGGATTGAAAAGAGAACTTTGTGGTATTGCAACACGATGAGAAGGAAGAATGTAAACTGCCGAGACAGAGATGGAGGAAATCAAAAGCGGAATCAAGATATGAATCAATAGAATGAAGGAAACAATCAGTAGGATGGAATTACTGATCGATACTGCCCACACCACAAAAACTGTAAAAACTGTCAATAGAAATTCAATACTTGAACTGAGTTTGAACTTAAGTGGAGTTCAAAAACGGATAAAAGATGTCAATGTCTCCAAAATAGGATAGAAAATTCAATGGGCAAATTACCGCCAACAATTCAAAGCTGCAGCTGAAGCAAATGGATGTAATGCAAGGTTAAAAGCTGTAACATTAACACTGGCATTGCTGGCAGTGACAACGAATATATCACAAATCCTCATCAAGAACAGTAGGACTATGAATAGCTGCAAAAAAATCGTGAACTACTGCATGGTCAGGCCCCCTCGAGAACCCTTATACTTACCATTCAAAGATCGAAAACCTATCCCAGAAATAACACGAATCCTTATAGGAATCCGAAGCTGACATTAAACGCTTGGTTTGTCTTGCATATCCAGCCACGCCAGAAAATTTTATGGAGCAATAAGCGGTTCAGGCATTCTTGGGTGAGCTTCGTGACCAAGAAACAAGGCAAACATTGACACAAGCTCATCACAAACATGTCGTAGAGGCCTCGGTACGCACCTTGGGAGTAAGGCTCCGAAACAATTCCGCGAAAGCCTGAGTGAAGTCAGAATGCTTGCTGGAGATTTACAGGAGCTATTATTAAAAAGTAATGAAGAAAGTGTTCTGACTATGAAAAAGCAGCTAATATGCCGGAATTTTGGAAAAATTGGATACGTGCGTCACAAATTTCCAACAATGACAAAGAACAACTATAGAAGGTCGATGAGGAGGGGCAATCGTCGGCCTGTATCCAGAATGCCCCAGTAAGCAATGCATTTGTTGCTGTCTTTCAAGACGTTCTCATCAACAACGAGCCTTGCAACATTCTGCTGGATACAGGTGCGACTAGGACAATGTATGCCTGTCATAGAAGACGTGTCTGGTGTATCTGACGACATAATTGTGGTTGGCAGTTCGTTCGAGGACCACGTGAAAAACCTGGATGGACTAAGAGGTTTTGGATTGGAACTGAGCCCCAAAAAATGGCACCTGTTCCAAAAACAAATACGATATCTTGGCCACATAGTTTCTAGGGAAGGAATAGCAGTAGATGAGCAGAAGATCAAAGATGTCAGAGAATGAACCAAGAAGCCATCATCATCGCCAACTTCTTCGTAAAGGAGAGGCTACGATGAAACCAAAGCAGAAATTTCGAGTCCAACCTATTCTAAGAATTGTATCAGAAGATGAACTTCCAAAAGACCAGAACCACGGCTCTGCATCCACAGTCCTATGGAATGGTGGAGAGGATGAACAAGACGATAAACTGTCACTTGTCCTAGGTAGTATCTGAGCACTAGAAAGATTATAGTTGAGTGCATTTTCATTAAAATATTGCTTGAGTAGAAAGTTATTTCGATAACAATTCTTCATTTTTAATGTTAGATGCTCAGTTAAATATCCTTTTCCGACGACCGTTTTTCTACGATGTATTTTAACGCACTCAAAATCGTTAATTAATGACCACCGTTAATGAATGGTTTTCTATTAATCAACGATTTACTTATATGTAACCCAACGTACATTGCTTCAATACATATTATATTCATTTAGTGACCTGTGGCGTATGCAACCAAAAATATTAATACTTACTCGCTAAAACATTTATTTTGAAATCAAGTAGCTGTGTTAGTACTATCTGTCATTATTTATTTCATTGTTGTAATTTCTTAAAATTCTACGTTTATTTTGAAATCAAAAGATGGATAGTGACGAAGTTCTGTAAAAAAAATTCAGAAAACATCAAATATATCAGTAAAGTTGTCTGTAGCATTAATAGCCGGCTGGTAAAATGCTGGTTTGAGTCCAAATGCTGCCTCCTATTGTAATACAGGGGAGGCGGAATCTGGACCGCTCACTTACTGTTCAGTTAAAATCTGAGTTGAAAGGTGATTTCAACCTCAAGCACACCGGTAAGGAAACTCAGGTTTTTACTGAGCAAGAAGTCGATCGGACTAAGATGATTGACATTCTCAAGCAAACGGGTACGGAATTCCATACCTACACTTTACCGAAAGATAGGACGCACGCGTTCGTGCTAAGGGGTCTCGACAGTGATGTCGACCAACAAGAACTGATCGATGAGATGCTCGAGAAGTTCGGCATCACTGTCGATAGAATGATGAGGATGAACACCCGCCACAGGCCGTTGTACCTCATCACGACCCCTAAGAACGTCACACTCTCCCAGTTACAGAAATCTGTAAGAGTGCTACAGCACATAAGAGTAACTTGGGAGATGCGACGCAACGAACGTGCCATCGTGCAGTGCTATCGTTGCCAAAGATGGGGGCACGCGACCTCCAATTGCCAGAGGCAGGCGAGATGCCTCAAGTGCGCACAGGACCACCCTACGCGCGCTTGTAAGGTGTCTCGCGAGGTGCAGGCAACATGTGTTAACTGCGGCGGCCCCCATACTGCATCCAGTGTGGAGTGCCCTATCTATCGGGAGAGGGTTCGCTTTCTCGAGGACAAAGCCAAAAAACCGGTACCGGTGAGGTACGTACCAGCCCCGCAGCCTACATCAAACCCTTGGCAGAAAAGGATTCAGGAGCAGAGCGCTCCCCCGGCAAAGCCTGAAGAGGCCGGGAGAAGAATTCAGCAAGCGACAGGATCTCCACCGATCCCCTTCACGCCTCCCACGCAGTCGCCGGTGCATAGGCACCCCGCGCCAGGGGGCGCTTCATCCAACATGGGTAACCCGAGCCAGATGGCAGGTCTGGTAAGTAAAATCCAGCAGGTTGGGTCGATGCTGAACATAGCGGAACTTTGCCGTGCAATGGACGATCTGATCGTCCGCCTGGCACAAGCAAAGTCTCCGCTGGAGAAGGCTATGGCTGCCCTTGAAATTTTGGGGGACAGCCAAAGATACAGTTTTTGAGCAAAGTTTGAAGGCATGCATGTTTAACGCCAGTTCAGTCAATAATAAGCTTCCGCTTATTATTGACTTTATTGGCAGGCACAAATTGGACCTTATGCTCATATCGGAGACATGGCTTCGACAGGACCATAGATTCAAACTAAAGGGCTTCTCTACTGTCAGGGCAGACCGCCCCCAGGCAGTGAGGGGGGGGGGGCGTGGCCATCCTTGTCAAGGATGGCATCGCGTTCACGCGGCTCCCGCCACAGCAGAGCTCGATCGAGCACGTCGGCATCCAGCTTGCTGACGGGACTTGCGTGTTCGCGGTGTATAACCAGCCAAGAGATAGGTTTACACAGTCCGACTTGGACAATCTGTGTAACACTGGACACAAAGTGTTGCTGATTGGGGACTTGAACGCCAGGCGTCCTGAGTGGAGCGGCGGCTCCCAGCCCAACGCCAACGGCAAAACACTGTGGGAATACTCACTAAGCAGCGACGTGGTAGTAGTACACTCTGACGAGCCTACTCACTACCCCTGGAACGGGTCCACTCCGACCATAATCGACCTGATAGTCAACAAGAATGTGACGAATCTGAGCGAACTCAAGGCCGTCCACGAGATGACCTCCGATCACGACCCGGTCTTGTTCCGTATGAAGTATCGGGGACAGGATGTACCACCTGTCCTTCGGTATGATTACAGGAATGCAGACTGGGCCGAGTTTCGGAGACTCATGAATGCTTGGACCGTCATTCGGTCCGACATTCCTCGTGACGAAATTGAGGAGGTAACATTAGCTCTGATTCGTGACATTCAGATCGCTCGCGATCGGGCTGTCAGGAAGATTACGATCAGGAGCAACCGGAATGTGATTCCACCCGAAGTTCGGGCGTTGATCACTCTGAAAAATTCTCTACGGAAGAAGTGGCAAGCTACGAAAATCCCGGAGCATAAAAACGACATGCTCCGGTTAGGTAGAGAAATTTCAGAGCTGATCAACGACCACAACGATACGGTGTGGAAAAACAAACTGGAGAAGCTGGACGTGCGGGACAACTCTCTGTGGCGGATGACGAAGCGCATTTCGAAGCGCTTCGAGCCCATCCCAGCCATAGTGAGGGGTGACGCACGCGCAGTGACGGACCCTCAGAAGGCGGAACTGTTTGGTGAGCATTTCGCCAGTGTTCACAGAAAGGCGCTCGACGTTAGTGACGGGCAGAGACAAAAGTCTGAGATAACCGAAGACTTCAGACGATCGATGCCCGCCCCTATCGGCCCTCATAGATTTGCCAAAATTATGACAAACTATGAGGAGCTGACGGAAGTCATAAAACGGCTTCCGACGAATAAGGCGCCTGGGCCGGATGGGCTGGACGCAATTCTTCTCAAGAACTTGCCGAGAAAGTCCCTGGTCCAGATGATACATCTCATAAATGCAATGCTCAAGTGGCAGTGTTACCCAGATTGCCTAAAGAAGGCACTGGTAATACCTATCTTGAAGCCAGGCAAGGATGGCCACCAGCTTGATAGCTATCGACCCATATCACTTCTGAGCGTTGTCGCCAAGGTGGTAGAGAAGATATTCCTTAAACGTTTGCTCTCCCTCGAGGAGACACTCAAAATGATCCCCGCTGAACAATTCGGCTTTCGTGCAGGTCACTCGACGACCTCGCAGATTGTCCGGGTTGTCCACGAGGTGAAAGAGGCTGCTCACCGAGGGATGAACACGGTCATGGTCCTGTTGGACATGCAGAAAGCCTTCGACTCCGTGTGGATCGAGGGTCTAATTTGCAAAATGCTTGAGGCACGCATGCCTTCCTACTTGGTAAGGATCACGGATTCATTCCTCACAAATCGCGCTTTTGTTGTTAGGGTTAACAGCACGAGATCGGCAGAGTATCCAGTCGAAGCAGGTGTCCCGCAGGGGTCTAGCCTCTCCCCGCACTTGTACTCTCTACATACGCATGATTTCCCTATGTGCGAGAGAACGAGGACGGCTATATATGCGGATGATACCGCTATATATGCCCAATCGTTCTCCAGCGCCGCAGCTGCTAGGCAGGTCCAGATCCGTCTGGACAGGGAGATCATTCCGTATTTAGAGAGCAACAAGATTGTGGTGAATCCGGCCAAGTCCGAAGCCATCAACTTCTCGAGGAAATTTAGGTTCTCTAAAATTCCACAGAAGTTGAAGGTCAAGGACAAAGCCCTGGAGACAAAAACCAATGTGCGGTACCTGGGGGTACAGCTCGACAAACGCACAACATGGCAGAAGCACATAAACCTGGCTATACAGAGGGCCGCTGCGGCGGTAAAACGCACTTACCCTCTTATAGCCAGAGGATCACATATGTCACTTGAGGCAAAGATGGCCATCTAGATCATTCGGCCGGCCATGTTGTACGCTTGCCCAGCGTTCTGCAGCCTGCCCAAAACCCCATTTATGAGGTTGGACAGGATGCAGAACAAGGTACTTCGTATAATCACCAAGAGTGATAGGTACATTTGTCTGGATGCGCTGCGCGCCCTCGCTGGCGTCGACTCCATCCCGACACATGTTAGAAGCCTGTCGGAGAAATTCTACAGGTTTCACCTTCCCAAAAGCGTGATCACGAGAGACCTTACCAGGCTCAGACTACATGATAATCAGCCCCGCAAACACGGTGGGCTGATCTATCAATCTTTGGCCATCTTCCAGGAAAGATGGGAAGAACCGGTTCCCTAGGGAACCAAGCCGCATCTATGTAATGCGCGAAGTACCGTGACCCGGTTTTTTGCAACAGCCTTTTCCGGGACATCATCGAAACAACCACCTCTGACCAAACCTTAGACAAAGCATTTTCTGCATAGAAGGCAAACTGAACGACATGCATAAGCTTTGCAGGAGGCATGGATTATACGAACCACACCCGCATTAATTTGGAATACTCGACCCACCGCCACCATCAGCGGGGGCGGATGCAAGCGTCCCTTCGCCGGGATCCTATGCACCCCTTGGCACAAGCGCTCCCTCATCCCTCGGTCAGAAATGGTCGGGGGATGAGGGAGGCGGCTTTCAGTGCGTCCTCCCGAACCTCTTCCTCTCCTGAACCCTTTTGGGCGACGGCAAGATGAGTCTCCGGAGTGATGATTATACCAAATTTTGTGTAGAAGTCAATTTTAACTGTGAAATTAAACCTTTATTTATTTATTTATTTATTGGTTTGAGTCCTGAGGTGATAGTAAGGTCGAGGGTTCAATCCCCAGGTGGTACCATTTTTTTTTGAAAATTACGGTCAACGAATATGTTTTGCAACGAACTCGTGAATTACAATGGCGATCAACAATCTCGAACATTAACGCGCTCGCCCCGCTCACGCGTTGAAATATCTCAATTGTTAATCGCCCTTGTTAATACACTTGTGCGTCAAATAACCATTAGAATCACTAAGGGCTCCTTTGACAAATCAGTTTGTCAAGCCTGATCAAACCGCGAACTTATATTACGAGAACACTATAACCGATGCTCAAGACTGCAAAATTAAGTCGACTATTTGTTCATTATGTTATCTGCGTGTTACATGCTATTAACATTCGTCTGGAAAGATAATTGAGAGCAAAAAGCTGATGGCGCTCCTTAAGTCTACTTATGTTTCCAACTATTATCTTTTTATCGAAAGTTCTAACTTGAAAATTAATTACTGTAAGCGGTTTTCCACACAGACGAAGCATAATGGGTTCTCTTCGTGCGGTTAATGCAGGTATCCATTTTCCAATGCATACCTAATTTCAGTGCATTAAAGGCAAACAGGATGTTCCAATATCAAGTTTTGGTTCGAGAAACAGCTGATTGCATCATTTTTAGTGCAAGGTGGCGTAGATTGGACGACTCTGCACGAAAGGTGTTTGCGGAAGTGCAATGAGAAATTGAACGGGAAAACGCAAACGGTGCGAAAAGATGCTGAATATTAGACATCATATTCCACAAAAAAGAATCAACCAATTCATAGAGGAACACAGTTTTTGGGAATGTTGAGTATATACAGCGTGACTCATGGTCGATGGTAGGTAAAAGTGCATTTTTGCGAATCCCTTAGAATACATACACAGAATGATCGGGAATTTTCGGTCAAAAATAATCCAGGGCAACGAATACAAATTAGCAAGGAATGGGACTTTCAATAGGAGGAATGAATACTCCTGGGCAGATCATAATCCTCGTGTGACAAAATAAATAGATTTAGAAGCAAAATTTTACCTAAACCTTTCGTGTATTTTAGAGAAAAATCAAATTAGCTCCTTTATTTATTATAGCACACTAAACGCTGAAAGATCTCCAAATACTAAGGACGACTGTTACCGTCAAAACATTGCCTTTATGGGAATATAGGAATTTGTGATTTCTATTGGACGAAGCATCAGGTCACTATATCCAGAAAGTTGCAAGGAAACTCAACGAAATGTTTGAGGATCGTTAGTTTGGGCGTTTAAGGCTGTAGGCATGGCCACCGATAACACCCGATCTCATGCTACTTGATTTTTCCATATAGAGATTCAAAAAAGTGTGTACAGTATTTCAATTGGTACCTATCCAAACCTCATTCACTTCAGTTCCATTAGAACTATGATTTGAATAATATTCAACAAAAAAAGTATGATAACCGACAGGTAATCATAACAATGGTTGTCAAACATCACTAATTTGTATTAAGTATTAAAAGTCAACTCTCACTCCCTTAGAGATTCTCAGAGATACTTTAATTAAATCCCCCTGTACAAAAATTAACGAATAAGACCTCCATTCTTCATTGAACATTATGATAATTCATGTAATATACATATTTCTCAACAAAAGTTTTGACTTCTTTTCATCAAATTCATCTTATTCGAAGGGGAATTTGTAATCAGTTGTGATACAAAATTCCATAACCTACTATAATATGGTTGCAGCATTGTTTCCATTCTTGTGTATTTGTATTCGATTTAATAAAATTGGATATCCTGGCAGAAGTAACTCCATATTCAATAAAAGAAGTTAGGCTTTGTGAATATATTCATGTCCCCAAAAATCCCTATTTCAGTAGACTTCCCTGAACATTCATTCACATAAAGGTGTCTCTCGAAATGATTTTCGCAGGTAATTTCGTACTTGAAAGTCAACAGAGTAATATCCATATATCAGTATTTTCTCCATGTAATTTCAACTTGAAAACATGATATTGAGTTCACGGTGTACTGGAGAGCTCTCTGAATGATTGAAAGTTCTTGAATGGTTTCGAGGCATTAGACGGCTTTGAAAACTATCACTTCTAGAACATTTCTGTTACATCTACTCTAACAAACACAGCTGTAGAAAACTTCAAATATCAATATCTTGTATGGAGAGTGT